>CM029670.1:7075780-7360780 GCA_017311315.1 Dendrocalamus latiflorus | reverse complement strand
ATTGCCTCCTCGTCCTCCCTCCTCCATTGTGGGATTTTACCCGTGTACCCAACGGTGCTCAGTTTGTGAGGGTGAGTGTTCTGGTTTTGGATTTCCTTGTGTGTCGTGCTTTCTTCCTAGAATTCGATGGTTGTCTTCATACCCACAAAGGCAACCCATGTATCAAGATGAAGTAAAGGATATTTCATGAATGGCGTTCCATCCTAGTTCATATACTTTATGACAAGCATGCTCTTGAAATTCTTTCATGCCTTGCCCATCGCCAGGAACGCCTATCGTCGCACGAGGCCTTGAACTTCTTCTCTGATCTCGAAGGACCCTAAGACCTCCTTCCAAAAATGCTCTTTCTCTTCACACGTTAGAGACTTCTAGCTCAGTGTGGTGATGGGGACCTGTTGCCTTGCAACTATCCCGTAGGTGGTCCGGAATGCAGCCACTGCTTTTTTGGAATATAGAGGGACCCCAACTCAACTGACCTCTGTGATGGTCATTCGGCTCTCAGGAATTTTTGATATACTCCGGCCATCTCGCTTAGTCGCTCTTTTGGTTTGGTCATCGGACACAATCAGCAAAACTGAGCCTAAAGACTGTGTAGACGCCATCTCGCAAAGACACTATCTATGAAGCACCCATACTTTAAATATATCAAACAATATGGAAAAGGCACCCACTCTAACTAACAAAAACAAAGTAATTTCTGCTGATTAATACCAAAATACCCCACAATAAGTCATATTCTCACTTACTCTAATTAGTGATAACATATAATTGAGTGACTGACATTAAAATTTATGCAACCATAGCATGGATAACATGAATATATCCCATACATGAAAGTCGAACCAATCTTTTAGACAAAATACTTGTAGGCTAACCAACTAAACAAACAATTCTTCTATTGTAGCCACAATGGTGCCAATCTTTGCAAAAGAATGCATGTTTTCTTAGCCTTTTTTTTTATATAAATACTTAATACATACAACAAATGATGTAGATTGTGGGTCCAACAAATGATACAACTTTTTTTGGTGAGTCATTAAAAGATGGCAAGCTTTTGTTTTTGTTCTGAGGTACGATTCTAGTATTCTATAACTGAAACAAGGCCAAAGAAAGTATGGTAGTGATTAGTTTCTCATTAGTAATTTTGTAAACATTCCCTATATAGCCCGCATCTAGTTACAAATTTATAAGAATCATGAAACTGTAATATACAAAAAGCTAAATTTGAGAAGAAGCTAAGTCTTACATATAGCATTTCATATTATTATTGTTTACAGGTTATGCTATTCCAAAATCACAAGACGCTATTCTCTGAACATTCATCAAAACAAAAAAATCACCTAGCATAGAAATCTATCATGAGTAAGTAAAGTGTGACTTTTGCGGTCAAGAATAAAGTCAACATCAGTCTTCTAGTTGTGTATTCAACCCCACAATGAACACCATCATCACCGCCACTTCCAACACCATTGTTGGTCGTCGCCATTGCAGAGACCACCCTCGGGTTACCCGTTGACCCCTTCATCCCCGCCGCCACTGCTAGAGAGCAACCGGAGTTGCCACCCAACACCTATGGCCATGGCTCTGATTATCTTTTACTAAATCGCAATGGGGACTCACCTTGAAGTAGGAGGATGAGCACACGGTCACCAGTATCAGGGTAGATCGATGAATTGAGGACGAGCACGCGTGGGCTAGGGAGAAGAACCCACGCTGCACCGGGAAGGGATGCCAGAGAGAGCTGGAGGCAGGCCCAGATCCGGCAGTGAAGAAAGCTGAGAAGGCACGAGTGTGTCGAGGAAAACCTAAATGTGCGCAGTTATGTTTTTGCCCTAAGTGGCTGTATATATAGAAGAGTATTATCACATATGGTTTTAGGAAACAATCGTCTGTGATATGATCGTATCACAGATGGTTCTTTATAAAAAAATCGTCTGTAATACATTATCACAGATGGTTTTGGTAATAAAATGTCTATGATATAAATTTATATCACAGACGGTTCTAGCAACAAACCGTCTATGATGTTATATGGATATCTCATATGGTTCTTTGACAAAATCGTCTGTGATATGCTATCACCGACGGTTCTAGCAACAAATCGTCTGTGATATGCTATGTTGTATGCTTCAATAGACAGACATTTCAACAGAATTAGCACGTCTTTGTACTGAACTATCACACAACAATATATACTATTTAATCATTCATGAATAAATTTGTATTTCAATATATCATAAGAAAAGAAGTTATTCTTTTATAAAATGAAGTACAATAAAAACACAAACACATTAGAAAAGTAAGCAAGCATAAGTTAGAGAGTACTTTTAACATCAATAATTTAGAAATAGATGTACATATGTAAGATCGAGGAGGTCGACTAGAGGGGGGTGAATAGGTGATTTTAAATTTCTTTTGGCTAAAACCAAGTTTATAATACAGAAGCATAAATCAATTTCGTTTAATATAAATAAGGCCTAAATCAACTAAGTTCACCTAAGTGCACCAATAACCTAAGTCTATGTTAAAGGTTTGAAATCCTATGTTGACAAGTAATCAATTTAATTTTATAAATGTAAATTGCTTGAATATAAATTGAGCATAAGAAAACAAACCACAATGACACAGTTCCTTTTTACCATGGTGTTTAGAGACTTATCAATCTCCCCTAGTCCACATTGAGGTAAGCCCAAACTAATTAGACCAACTCTGCAAATTAAGCCTTCTACCTCAAATCTACTAGTGATAGCTCTTTTCCACTCCAGGTAGGTGAGCTCCAACCTTCACAATACGCCGAGTCTTCTCAAAATCATCTTTAAAAATATCACTGCACATGATACCTCCAACAACGTCTAGTAGTCAGCAACCTCCAAGAGTAATAAGTCAAGCCCCCTGCTTGACTCTCACCATGTGCAATGAATGCATAAGCTCAACTGGATACAAAACCCACCTCTAGAGCCTTTCTAGATACATGCAACTAGATTAAGCTCAACTAGATACATGTAATCTAGAGCATTTCTCCTTGCTAACAAGGTGCAACACATACACAATTAAGAGAAGAACATCAAACTAGATTAAGAGAGTGAAATAGAGTGCCAACGATCTTACCCTAACCAGCCACAAGGGAGTATTTATACCCTACACAATGAAACTAGCCGTTGGGGACAAAACCAACAAATTTGGTAGTACCGCCGTTACATGGCCGGAACTACTGCAACTCTCATAACAGTCAGAAAACTAGCCATTATAGATTGGAATCAGTAGTACCACCGATCATTGTCCAGTACTACCGCTCGACACATGTGGAAACTACCGTTTTCCAAGGGAGGAGAAGACTTCCAAAAATGTGTCCCATTGGAAAAAATGTACCGCTACATAAGCGATCGTACCACAACTCGGATTGTACTGCACACATAGAGCTGGTAGTACAGTAGGCAGGTCAGACTGCTCACATAGTGCCGGTACTACCGATCGTCGATCACGCTAGTCTTCAACCACATTGTCTAGTTTGACCATACAAGTCTCCGACCACGCTGGTCTCTGATCACGTCGATCTTTGATCACGTTGTCTGGTTCAACCACATAGATCTCCGACCACGCTGATCTTTAACCACGTTGGTTTTGACCATATTGGTTTCGACCATATCGATCACGTCGACCTTCGACCACATCAATCTTTGACCACATAGGTCTCCATCCACCACGTCGATCTTCGAACACGTCGATTTTCGACCACATAGGTCTTCGACCACACAGGTCTTTGACCCCAATGGTCTTCAACCACCAATGAATGTGATAGTACCGTGATCCCAATGCTGATAGTACCGCCCAACGATACGATCGCTAGACACATAGCAGTAGTTCCGATTTTCCTGAAAAGTGCATATACTTAAACAAATTTTGCAAAACACATTTATAAATTATAGTATCATACACATAAGGATCAAACCATGATTTCCACCAAGTTGCAAAATATATTTGCACACTTTTAGAATCATAACACAACGAATAGGTACATGGATTTAACACATTTGCAAAACACATTCGCAAACCTAAGTCACATGCTACAAGGATTATATCTAACTTTTAACCATTTGTGAAACACATTTGCAAATATAAATCTCATACCACAAGGAGTAGGAAACATAGACTTCAAACACTTACAAAATACATTCGCAATGTATAGTCTCATGTTTGAATCCTCAACTATTGGCAAAACACATTTGCAAATAATAGCATCATGTCACAGAGATCTAGAGCAAGTGAGATTGAGTTATCAATGTATGATGAGACTCAAACTACTAGACAAGACGCCTCTTAATAGTACAGCGATTCTATACTAGCAATCCGATCTTCTAACCAAGAACCAAAACCGATAAAAGACTAGGAACATATCATTAGCCCTAACTAGTCATACCATTACCTTAAGCATCCTCGTGAAGCTTGATAACGCACATCTTTACTTCAAGTCTAGGTCGTTGTCTTGATATGCATCAACACATGATACATCTTTCACTTGAACTCCATCAGCACATGATGGATCTTCTCTTGACTTGATGATCAACTTATGATCATCTACTCTTAGAAATCATGATCAACTTCTCTTTAGAATCTTGATCAACTCATGACTATCTCACTTCTTTATGTGGCCTTCAACTCATGAAGCCATCTTTCATCCTGTGTCTTGACTTAATGATCTTCAACACATGAAGTCATCCTAAGTCATTCTCATTTGTAGAACATAACTTATCATCTAACTCATAGAAAATGTTAGTCCACAAATCAATTACCATTAATTACCAAAACATCATCATTAACTCTTAATGGGGGGACTAGATTATATAATCTTCCCCTTTTGGTAATTCATGACAATCTCAATAAATAATGAGATATAAAATGATTTGCGAGTATACAACACGTACACAACAATTGTATACTTTAGGATAAACTTCCTATGCAATTAACTCATTTGAATGGAAGTGTTTGTCTTTGAGATTAATTACTAGTAAAGCTACACATCCGGTTGTCATTAATCATCCAATCATTAACACATAATGAGAGAACTAGATAATGAAAAAAGTAGATGGCAACCCAATTGCAAATGATTGAGTTTCAATCAATCATGAGTATATACGAACTACACAAACTATATATACTTAAAGAATATGTTTCAAAGTAAAGATTCTTAATATGTGGAAAAAAGAACATATGAATCAATACTAAATGAAACCACAAAACATAGATTGAACTCCCCCTAAATATGTACATACAAGAATGTGTAATGAAAATATGTGCACATATTCAAGTTATTCTTTTAGTGAGGTCCAACATATATTTTGGATCTGGGGAATGTAATGAGATATATAAGAAACATGATATCGAATGCATACCTCTATGATTTTTACCTTTAAATCCAAATGAAATTAGACAATGTAATACTTCAACAAACAAGTTAGTCTCATATATAGATTTGTTATTTAATCATATATGTGGATATGAGGAGTGCAACAAGATATAAGAATAAGATGTCAAATGCATACCTCCATAATTTTCACCTTTTCATCCAAAATAAGATTAAGCAATATCATAATCAATAAACGAGTCAATCTCACAATTGCATTTGTCATTAATGAGAAATTTCGATATTTGACACTGAATACGTGCGCCTCTCAACTTTTAACCCCCAATTCGCACGCCTTTAGAAATTTAACCCTGTCACTGCGAATTCTTTTGATTCAAGGGATTCTCTTCATTTTCGCAGTGACAAATGTCAAAATATAAAAGGAGAGAAAATGAGAAGAATCCCTTGAATCAAAAGAATTCGCAGTGACAGGGTTAAATTTCCAAAGGCGTGCGAATTGGGGGTTAAAAATTGAGAGGCGCACGTATTCAGTGTCAAATATTGAAATTTCTCGTCATTAATCACATTCAAATGAGACTAGGCAATATCATAGTTGATAAATAAGTTAGTCTCATAATTACATTTGTCATTATCACCAAAACCAATTTAATGGAGCTTGAACTTACAACATACGAAGTTTCATAATTTCACTTGGTTATTTCCTTTAAAAAATAGTCCTTCGCAATGATCGACGCACATATAGCTAGCTTCCTCACTACGTTCTTCCTCGGGCCTGATGCCATCTCTGAATGGAGACAACTCATCAAATTGATTATACTCTTCCTCATCCATGACACTCTCAACTTTGACAATTCTTTTTTATCAATGAAGAACTATGTGGTGGTTCTTATTTGCCATGACCGTTACATAAAAAACTTGAACAACTTGTTTAACGAGTATGAATGGTTCGTTTTTGTATCCGACACGTTTGACGTATATAATAGTAACACCATACTTATTGACTTTCACACCTTGTGGAAGTTGAACCCAACAACACTGAAACAGGATGATATTGAAAAGTATGTAGTCAATCCCCTAAATCTTCTCTATAAAACCATAGTAGGAGCTAAACCTATGTTTCATTATGTTTGGCCTAGCGGTATTGAACTACTCGTGAAACACATCTATGCCGACACCGTTGTTCTGGACTGTGCTCTCCCTATCCTAAACTATCGTATAAAATATATACCCATTTATGTTATATCATTGTAATGTCACAATTATAAATTTTGATCCTTTTACCAACTATCGTAGCATATCATCACTTGATGACCTCCCAGTGAATCAAACCTTCAACCATTTGTTGAATCGACAGTTGTCCTCTCTCGCGATCCAAATCTCCAACCGGCTTTTATTCTCTTAGCTTATCATGTCTTTGTGCTCGTTGATACACGAGGACACTTCAGTCATGTGTTGCAAGACTGTGAAATGGGCTTGAGTGTACGTATCCAGATCGAGAGTAATTGCTTTCTTTCCGATGGTCCCAATACCCCCCAACCTCCCCTCACGATGGATAGAGACAAACTTATCGGTTCCACCTGTGCTATGTAGTCAACGTAGAACTCAATGATCTCTTCTGTTGTATAACCTTCGATGATACTGCCCTCCGACCAAGATCGATTCCGTACATAGTACTTGAGAATTCCCATATATCTCTCGAATGGGTACATATGACGTAAGATCACAGGGCCACATATCTTTATATCTTTCATAAGATGAACAATGAGATAGACTCTGATATCAAAAAATTATAGAGAAAAATATATCTCAAGATAACATAGAGTCATAACCACATCACTCTATAGAGCATCTAGTCTATTGGGATCGATGAACTTTTGAGCAATTGAGTTAAAGAAATAATAAAGCCTCATGATTGTCACTCAAACTTTATTCGGAAAAATACTTCTAATTTCAACAGGAAGCATTTGTATCATCAGCACATGACAATCATGAGACTTCATGCCAATTAATTTCAACAAGTTTCTTCATGTTGACGAAGTAACCAGATGAAACTTTTATATTATGCAAACTCTGGCACAGTTCATTTCTCTCATCCTTGGACAGTGTGTAGCAAGCTAGGGGAATGTACGTTCAGCCTTTATCGATCTCTTTTGGTGCTAACTTGGTCCTGATGTTCATATCAACCAAATCACATCGTGCGTTGATACCATCCTTTGTTTTGTCACGAATATATAATTAATTCGTACCGATATAATTTGACCTCACCAAAATAAGTTGTGGAGATGCTTCTTTTTTTTTCTCGATTAATATGATAATTTTTAGGATTTTTCTTTTTAGAATTACTGTGAGATTTTCTTACCCTTAAAATGAAAGAAATGTCTTGAATATTTCCGACTGTTTTTATTTATATAGATGAAAGAAAATTTGCCTTATCTCTAAAAAAAATTAGCACTTGAGTTCCTTTGAAATAGCACCCATAATCACTAAAATCGATCGATTCTATGAATCCTTTGAGATTTCCAGTACCGTTAGTCGATATATATGTCGGCAGTAAAAGCTACAACAACTGACTTGGTCAGTTAAAATTTGCACGACGACAGTGACCAAACCTACGGCTCATCTCCCTCCCTCCCTCCCTCTCACTCATGGATGGACGATCCATCAGTGTAAGGTCCTGTCGTACGTTGGGGGGTCCGATCGCTGCGTGTCCTTTTCCCACTTGATAGCTGCTGCTTCCGGCCAACCTAGCTAGCTACCTCGTCATGTCCAGGCCAGAGCAGAGATGCAGCCAGCCGTACCTACATGCATGGAGGCCGCTGGATCAGCATGCAGTACTCTCTGCATCTTTGGCTTTGGCTTTGGGGGTGGCTAGCTGGGGCATATTGCTCCGTTCTTTTCAACTTTTAAAAACTGTTTTTTAGTTTTTTTTATAGTAAATAGCTTTTAAACAGGTTATTTTTTTAAGATAGGGTGTACTAGTTAATTATAGTACATACTTTATTGACTTCATTTATATCGGCAAAAATCGCACGTGAGTTTTTGTTACTCTGTAATCTCTCGTACAAACAGCCCAAAAGCCAAAAGCCGCAGCCAAAAGTCACAAGCCGCAGCCACAGCTTCTTCGATATTTTTTAAAACGATTTATTAAAATAATTTTTTTTAAAATAACTTATCAGTATCTGATTCATTCGTATAAACGCTCATATTAAAATCAAAAATTCTTAGCCACAGCTATCAACAACAGTTGAAAAGAACGTACCCTATGTCATACGGAATTGGCCACTCAATGCATGTCTCAGTCGGCGGGAGGCATGATGCGCATGTGGCAGGCCGATGGATGGATGGCTGGAGTGAAAAGTTCGATCGATATTTTCGTCAAGGTTTGGCCACAGCAAAGGAACAGTTGAAGCTGTGTAATTCAGTGCAAGATAGGCTAGCCTCCAGTTGGGTAGAGGCCGTCCGGCCTCGATCGGTTGGGCTTCAGTTTCTGGCTTCCGGTTTATTTTTCACTATTTATAAATTTCGTCTTTTTCTGAACTTTTGGCTTTTTGTTGAGCTTTTTTGCTGGTTCTATTTTTTCCCGTATTTGTTTGTACTATACGTAATGGGCTAACATATTTTTTATATTTTTAATTTTTTTTAAATTTAATTATGCTAAATAAGGCTCTGTCAGCTACAGTGTTTTTTTTCAACTAGCTACAGTGTTTTCAGCCATAAGCCATGAGCTTTTAAACCCAACTGATCAGGATCCGTTTTGAGATTGCGGCGGGGTGTTGTGCTGTGCTTTGGGGGCACAACGGTTATAAAAGATACTCGTGATGTCCATTAAGATATCACCATCTAGATGTTGCTAGCATGGAGTATTGGAAGGCATATATACGCTATGTATATAGAAAATTCCTCATTTGCCACGAAAGTTACCACTTTCTCTTATATACCACCTGAAGTTTTAAGGTCTGTTCTTTTGGGTCGTGGATTTTAGCTCTCCATAAGAGAGTATACAGTAAAAGAAACCCGCGTGCGATTTTGATCGATATAAATAAAGTCGTTATAGTATGTACTACAATTAAATTATAGATCTATTTTGAAAAGATAATTTATTTGAAAACTAATTATTGTAGAAAAACTAAAAGCAATAGTGGGAAGCTGTAAAAGAAAAGGTCTTCTGGAAATGGAATTGTATCCTCTTTGTACCACTTCGATCCATCTCCTGCCAGTAGGCTGCTAAGTGAGCTGCGAAAAGACCGAATTACCCTTCCTCTCTTCCATTCTTCTCCCGTCTGCGCACTGGGGGCCATGTCAGTGGTTCTACCCCTTCTTCCTCCTCCACTCTGCAGAAATCCTTGCAGGAAAATGGGAGAAGCCAAACTATCGAAGCAAGACTGACATAACAACAAACAAATCAATCACTCAACGAACGAAAGATCTATCGCATCCCATTTACGGAAACGACCTTCCTTTACCCGATTCACGTTACCAAATTCAATCAGATAATTGCAACTGCAGCTACTTAATGACTCATCAGTAACAACAAAGTAGGATAATTTGTACTGGCGAAATCAACGCCGATTGCACTGATGCAAGTGTCGAAGCGGCTGTTTCGTTAACACAACCTGTGACGGTGGCGCAGAGGAAGCGTCGCACGGCGGCGTGAAGCCCCAGAAGCAGGAGGTGCTCGGGACCGGCAGCAGACTCCTCTCCCTCCAACCCTCCCCCATCCCATTACCCTTCTTTGCCTCGCCGCTGCCTGACGACGCTGGCGCCGCGCCCTCGGTACAAACCCAGCGCCATCTCGACCGCCATTGTTTGGATTTCACGCCTCACTCCTCCCGCGTGGACGCACAGATGGACGTGAAAGGGAGCTAGCTCCTACTGCTGCTTGCCTACCAAGGCTCTCGCGCGAGAGAGACTCGCACTCGCTTCTCGCCCGCCAAATCTCGAGCCGCCGGTTAGGAATGGGTCAACAGCGAAGAGCAGATCTTTCGGAGTAGAGAAGGGAGGAGGAGAAGAGAGAAGAGGTGGAGGAAGAAGCTGACAAATGGGCCAGTGACCATTGATTATGCGGGGTAGTAAGACTGACGATCTTCTTCTGCATGCATCATCAACTCTGATCTCGTACATGCAACGTACGTACCGTCACTACCGTGCATGGACATTTAAGGTCGAAAGGAACTGAAGAAACCGGCTCGGGCGTTCCATCGGCGATCGATCGAATTGATCCCTGATAACGCAGGCATTAATTTACGCCTCTCTTGAAGCACTCCGCCGTACGTACGTATCGATATATACCATGCATCGATCGTCCTTGCCCGGTACGTGTGCCTCCTTCACACGTGGAGCTAGAAGCTTTTGAATTTTGGGCATCTTTAGCCTTGTACAGCATAGCAGTTCCAGAAGTAGTCATTAGATGTATGCAATGTCATTTCTCGCTCTCTCTTTGAGCACGGGACTCTGACCAGCCGATGCGTACGCAGTCCCATGCCCTAGCACTGTAGCACCCAAGTCATGCGGTCCAGGAGCGCATGATACCCCCTCATCGACCATAGCCGCTCCGACCACAGCCGCCTTCGACCACTGCCTCTCTCAATCACCTCGTCTTTCGACCGCTACCGCTTTTAACCACCTCCGCTTTCGACCACACACATGTTCGATCACCTTCGCTTTCGACCGCAACCGCTTTCAACCACCTCTGCTTTCGACTACAACCGCTTTTGACCACCGCCTTGCTCGACCACTGCAGTCTTTTTGACCACATACAGCCTTAGAATCATGCGCTCTCGGACCGTATGACTCGGGTGCTGCAGTGCCGGGGCGCAGGACTGCGTACGCATTGGTCGGCCGGAGTTTCACACTCAGGAAAGGGGCCAGAAATGACATTGCATACACCCTGAGGCTACTTCTGATATTGCTATGTTGCACAGGACCAAAAATATCCAAAACTCGCTTCATTTACTGTGGTCCCATTTCTTCGCACGTACGAGCCATGGCCAGTACGTACTTGCTCCTCCATTGCCGATATATCGATGAACTCCATCACAGCACACTCGATCGATCACCGACCAGTTCTCATCCATTGACTAGGTAGTAATTAGGCCAGTAGATATAATTAATTAATGTACGTAGTCATTAGTAAAAACCTAATTTATTTTTGTGCTCAATTGTTCTCGTGGACTGTCTAGAACTGACTAATTACTCCCTTCGTGATGGATCTGATTTAAACCTTCAATTTGATCTCTCTAGCTATTTGGTTTTGCGTGTGTGCTGAGTTGGATATAGTATCGTATATTTTGTGGTAATTTGTCCCATTTGTACGTGTCAGTATTTACTTTCCAGCTTAAATTGCGGCTAGCCAATAACCGTTTGTCCTTTGGGAAATAATGCAGCATTGAAAATACCATGAGCAGCAATATCTTCCAGTATCCTTCAGTACAAGAACAGTACTGTCAGAATAAATTACTAAAAGAACAACATTACTGCAATTCCAGGGTATTTGATGAGGATATAATAATTTTCTAATTATAACGTTATTATATTTTTCGAGTATATCCCTTATTAATAAGGTAGAGATTTTATAGGGTACCATAAGTCTTACTATGACCACTCCTTAGTCGTAAGTTCTTCTATGATCGCTCTTTAGCTGTAAGTTCTTCTGCGACCATCTAGTCGTAAGTCCTTCTACGACCTTCCGTAGTCGTAAGTCGTCCTACGACTATCTTGTAGTTATGGGCCTTCTTGCGACTAGTCTATCTCCGACTGGCTTGTTTATGACCACCTACTGCATAGTGATTCTAACTGACAAGACGATTAGAACATGCACTTATTCTTAATAACCGCACATGATATTTCTCTGACAACAACCGCTGCATAACGAATGGGCTACTACGCCTCTTTGACAATAACTTCCTCCAGACAGTTATATCCTGAAACATTGAGACATATTTTGGCGCAGGACAATAGTCGTCGCTTCGTCAACTATATAGACGTTAATGCCAGAGGAAAAGGATCGAGGAACAATGGATCAGGAGATAGTGCTAGGCATTTCACATTACTTTTAGTTGTAATCAATTTCTCCGAGCAATAATCACACAGAACGTAGACTCATTATTCTCCCAAGAGAAGGCCCAAACCTATATAAAAATTCTTATGTCTCTACTCTGTATGCTCATAGTCCAAGTCTTCTAGATTTTTCCCGAATCCAAACAAATCATATATAAGATCGGTATTAAAACACCGATAGTACTAAATTAAAGCTAGCTTATATCATAACTAAAGTGATAAGATTGCTTTTAGATGCGTGCAAGTGCAATAATATATAATATCAGGATGAAAAGTCTTAATTATGGAGTCTGGGCACCATGGTGCCTAGGCTCCATGATTGAAACTTTCCATGCATGATTAAGACTTTCTATCCATGATTGATTCAGTATGCTAAATCAATGACTTTCTTTCCAAATTGATGTTTCTTCGAATTAATAAATGTTAACGGGTTTGCCTGATATATTATATATCATTGCATTTGCACGCATCTAAAAGTAATCCAAAGGCAGAGAGGCTTGATGCGTAGACACCATGGTGCCCCATTTCAGCATTATATATATATATATATATATATATATATATATATATATATATATATATATATATATATATATATATATATATATATATATATATATATATATATATATATATATATATATATATATATATATAACGAGTGCTCCTTGGTGCCTAGGCACCATAGTCTAAAATAGGTATGTATATGCTGAAATGGGGCACTATAGTGCCCGGACGCTATGAAAATATCAGTTTTAGGGTATATACTCATCTATAACAATTCAAATGAAATGTATACGTTTGAAAAAAATATACTCAAATTCAAAGTTTTGAATGAATGTAGATCACATATTTTGTTGATTTATATATATAATCAGCATATACCTACAGTCAAATTATAATAAAAAAAAGGCAAGTACAATTCGAAATTTGACTAGTTAAACTTGACATCCAAAAAAATTTAAAATTTTTCGCACACGATACATACCTATTTTAGACTATGGTGCCCGGGCACCAGGAACACTCGTTATATATATATATATATATATATATATATATATATATATATATATATATATATATATATATATATATATATATATATATATATATATATATATATATATATATATATATATATATATATATATATATATATATATATATATATATATATATATATATATATATATATATATATATATATATATATATATATATATATATATATATATATATATATATATAGGAAAAATACTTTTTACTCCCGGGTGTAATTACACCTACCTCTAATATACCACCTAAATAAATTTGAAATACTCCTTTATCACTTTAGGTATACTCATATACTAATTATAAGATATTCTAAAGTGAACCACACGAAAAAATTGCAAGTGAGTCCATAGTTTTTAGCTATTTTGTAAATACCTTTATATACGTACATAAAAAAGAGTATGTTGAAAAAAATGTACATACCACCTCTGAAAAATTGTTCATACCACCTATATAGTCTTAAATACTCGTATACTACATGTACATACTCCTTGTTACGCAAGATACTTCCTACGTTGTGAGATACGACATAGGGTGTAATTACACCCAGGAGTAGAAAAAAGGCTTCCTATATATATATATATATATATATATATATATATATATATATATATATATATATATATATATATATATATATATATATATATATATATATATATATATATATATATATATATATATATAAGACTTGAGGTGACGAACCAATTAATCCCAACCGGAGGGAATCATATGTGAGATTACAATTAGAGATGTACTGTACAGTTGCAAAGTAAAATCAGTAATATACGGAATAGAAATTTGGTTCTCAAAACATAATTTTTCTGGTTCATAGCCAGACAATTACCTGAAAAACATTACCCCATCCTGCAGGCAGGGCAATAGGAACAGTGCACGTGTACATGGTTCATCTGGAAAGCTAAGTTATACTAGAGGGGAAATATCAAATCTTATTTTTAGTATGTTAATAAGCAAGATGCGGTTCTTACAATGGCGATCTAATCGATCTATATAAATATAACATTCATTTGAGTAAGTTTTATAGTCAACCCCGTCCCCAGAAATGATTAAACATCTTTATTAGTTACTAGTAATATTGTCTATGTTTTAATATCGATCTTACGTATGATTTGTTTAGATTCACGGAAACTCCAGAAGACTCAAACTATGATCATGTATAGTAGAGACACGTGAATTTTTATACAGGTTCGAGCCTTCTCCTGAGTGAATAACAACACTAAGTTATTTGTAGCTATTGCTCAAAGGATTGATTACAACTGAGAAAATAATGTGAATTACCTTGTACTATGTCTAACTTAGACTGGATCAGATTCTCCCTTGTCTGATCTCATCTCATCCTTTCTGATCTCCTCCTTCTCTCTAACGTCAACCTTTATATAGTTGGTGAAGCGGCGGCCGTTGTTCCGCGCCAAAAAACACCTCAATGCTTTGGGTGATAACCGTCCGACAGAAGTTATTGTCAGAGAGACATGGTGGCCTATTCATCGTGCAATAGTTGTTGTCAGAGATAGATCATGTGTGGTTATTAAGAATAAGCCCACGTTCTAACCACTTTATCAAATGAACCCATGATGTAGTAGGTTGTCATAAACAAGCCAGTCGAAGATAGATTGGTTGTAGGCAGGTCTTGGACCGGTCCACAATCATGAGGTGGTCGTAGGACAATTTACGACCATATGGTCGTAGAAGAGCTTACGACAATAAGGCAATCATAGAACAACTTACGACTATAAGGTCATAGAAAAGCTTACGACTTGGGAGTAGTCGCAAAGAACTCATGACTATGTGGTCATAGAAAATCTTACGATAACCCTGTGAAACCTCTCCCCTATTGATAAGGCATATATTCAAAGAATATAATGACGTAATAAATTGAGAATTCTTATATCCTCATCATATAGCCCCCCAACTTCAAGTGAAAATAACTTACTTTAGAAAGAGAGGTCGTAGACGAAATAACTATCACATATGGCTCGAACCAAAAACTGTTTGTGATACTCACATATCACAGATGGTTCTAACTACCGACCATCTGTGATGGGCGGGTATCACAGGCGGTTGGTATATAGAACCATCTGTGATACTTTCCTATCACAGACGGTTGGGAGATAGAATCATCTGTGATGTGCGAGTATCACAGATGGTTTTTATTCGAGCCGTTTATGATAATCCTTCATAGACGATTTATACCACAAAATCATCTGTGATAGTTCATTCTATACCTAAATTTTTCTATTTTTCAGTTATTATCAGGAAATGTTAACAATGCCATCTGAAAACAAGCAAGTACAGCAACAAACACAGCAGCACATTCTATTTCCATTAAGATTAGAATCCACCATTACAACATTACAAGATAACGAATAGGTTACCCATCTAGCTAACACAGCAAGAATATGAAAAAAAACACATCTCCTAATCCAACGAGCCTAACTCTTAAACATGGCAAGAACAAAAAAAAGCATAAATCCTAGTAGATAACAGAAGCTCAACCGCGCCGACGAGGCCTCTATACCTAGGCTCTCTCGCCCCTGATGGAGCGTGCAAGCTAGATATCCTTGACACCCACCATCGTTGACGCCGACTTGAGCATCGCCTTGGTAACCAGCTGCTTCCGCAGCATCTTGCCTCCCATAGACTTGCGCGTCACCTTGGTAGCTAGTAGCTTCAGTGGTGTCTTGCCTCCCATAGACTTGTAGGTCGCCTGCTTCGTACGGGACGACGATGACGCTAGGTTTGGGTGAGTATTTATAGGGGAGGGAGAGGTGAGAGTGCAAAAAATTTTAGCGCGGAGACGGAGAGATGGAGCTACAATCCGTGGGGTAGAGGTTGACGAGTTTCTATTGGCTAGGATTGGGTTGGAGAGGATCAACGGGCCCAGTGGTCAAGGACATAATTATCATAGATGGTTTGAACCACAAACCATCTGTAATACATAATTATCACAGACGGTTTGAATTTCAAACTGTCTGTGATAAATAATTATCACACACGGTATGAACCACAAACCGTCTGTGATACATAATTGCAATATATATCGGTACAATGTAAATAACTAGTCTCAAAAGATGAAATAGCAAAGTTTTATATGGATTATATATACTTGTTTGAAAGGTTTCGATGAGATCTACAACTTTGCAATTGAGGCGAACCCCAAATTCCAAAGGAAAGATAAAAAAATTGGCAAAAATAGAAACTGAAAACTTACGATGCAAATTTGGGGCTAAAGATGGCCAATTTTGAGGGTCTTAGAGGGCGACAGGCTTAAGTTGGTTGGTTTTTTTGGATCATACTCATCATTAGCTTTCCAACGAGTGCAAGAACATCGAAAACAGGCACCGTATGCAAAAGTTATGCCCGTTTAATAAAGGTGTCTCGAAACGGAATCCTACTCGGACTCAAATTCATCTCGGGCAGGAGATTATAAAATTTTAGAAGATTGCGAGACGGAAAACATAGACGATTTTTTGTATAAACTATCTGTGATAACTTTATTATTACAGATAACTTTATTATTACACAAGGTTTGTAATAAAAACTGTCAGTGAAATATCACAGACGGTTTAAATAAATATCTATCTGTGATATATGCCATCATCACAGACGATTTTTATCAATAACTATCTGTGAATTATCATAAATGGATATTAGTAAGAATTGGAATTTTTTGTACGGATAATCTATTTTTTATTCGAAATTACAGAAATATACCTGCGAGAATTTTTTTTACAAAAATAGGCTCAAGTCGCCCAATGGGAGGGCGACTGGAGCCTATCGCCCAACCAGAAGACGATTATGTTCCTGTCGCTCAATCATTGGGCGACTGCATCCAGTCGCCCTCCCATTGGGCGACTTTAATGCAGTCGCCCAACGGTTGAGCTAAAGGTATCAAACCTTCGCCAAAAATAATGAAAATTGGTGGGGCTATTCTTCATACATCCAAAAGCCTTCAGAAAAAAATTTGAGCAATTTCGGCTATGGGATCAAAAGTTATAACAGTTTCAATCGAGGCCGAAACGAATTTGAGTCCGTTTCCGACACACCTTCAGTAAAACGGGCATAACTTTTGCATACGATGTCCATTTTCGACGTTCTTGTACTCGTTGGAAAGCTGACGACGAGCCCGATCCAAAGAAAATGACCAACTTGTGCCCGCGCCCTCCAAGACCCCGAAAATTGGCTATCTTTGGACCTAAACCTGCGTCGCAAGTTTTTGGTTTCTGTTTTTGCATTTTCTCTTGGTCTTCCTTTGGAATTTGGATTAATATCAAATGAGATCTAGAACTTTTCAGTTGAAACAAAATCCAAATTCCAAAGGAAGACCAAGAGAAAATGAAAAAACAGAAACCAAAAACTTGCGACGCAGGTTTAGGTCCAAAGATAGCCGATTTTCGGGGTCTTGGAGGGTGCGGGTGCAAGTTGGTCATTTTCTTTGGATCGGGCTCGTCGTCAGCTTTCCAACGAGTACAAGAACGTCAAAAATGGATATCGTATGCAAAAGTTATGCCCGTTTTATTGAAGGTGTGTCGGAAACGGACTCAAATTCGTTTCGGCCTCGATTGAAACTGCTATAACTTTTGATCCCGTAGCCGAAATTGCTCAAATTTTTTTCTGAAAGCTTTTGGATGTATGAAGAATAGCCCCACCAATTTTCACTATTTTTGGCGAAGGTTTGATACCTTTAGCTCAACCGTTGGGCGACTGCATTAAAGTCGCCCAATGGGAGGGCGACTGGATGCAGTCGCCCAATGATTGAGCGACAGGAACATAATCGCCTTCTGGTTGGGCGATAGGCTCCAGTCGCTCTCCCATTGGGCGACTTGAGCCTATTTTTGTAAAAAAAATTCTCGCGGGTATATTTCTGTAATTTCGAATAAAAAATGAATTATCCGTACAAAAAACTCTAAGAATTGTCTGTGATGTCTTACATCATCACAGACGGTTTGTATGAATAACTATCTGTGAAAATATCACAGACAATTATTCATATGAATCGTCTGTGATAATTACAGATAAATAATTCCTAAAAACTGTCTGTAATGTAAGTGTATAGTATAGTTTTTTTAGCAGTGTAATTCTAGCGATACAGACGGCTCTAGATTAATTTGTACTTGCTAGCTTGAGTTTTCATTCGAGGAAGACCTCTTAGACACGTCGAGAGTCCTGGCTGTTGACTCCTGTGTGTGCGTGTGTGAGAGGAAGAGACACGGCCGTTGACTACCCCATGCTCCAAATATGTGCGCGTGCGAAGCATGAAATGCCTATATATATTTCCATTTAAAGAATAATAGGAAACAACAATTACCATAAACAAATGGTAAGATTACAGCATTACGCACATAACCAATTAATACTGCCAATGTCTAATAATTTCTAGGTATGAAATATGAATGAAGACGCTGTTGGGTTTCACAAAATATGCACACAGCTAGCTAGCTAAAGTGCATGCAGTTTCACGGGTGTGTTCAAGTGTCACCAGAATATTTTTTTTAATAACCATCTAAATTTGGGATCGTTGGATTAAAGATCCAACAACCTTTTTTTGAAGTGAGAAGAATTCATGGTCGTTGGATCTCTAATCCAATGGTCATAAATCTAGATGATAGTTAAGAAAAAATATTTAGGTGATATTTATCAACACCCATAATTAATTACCATGCAGAGCCCCCGGCTTTACACAGTCGAATTTGAGTCCAGTGCATCCCGTCACAAGCGCCCCAAGGAACACTCCGACCATTTGCCCGGCGATTCCGACGACGCCGCACCCGCACTGGTCGTTGCAACAGCACCGCATGGATCGGCCGCCAAGCTGGCTTGCGAGGTAGAGCTCTACGTTGTCGCACGCTGGGCACTGGTAAGACCACGCCGCCGGCCGCCAGGGGCTCTCGCAATTACTGTCGAGGCATGTGCGGCGCTCATTCGGCGGGCGCGGCATGAGCTGCCTGCACTACTACAGAAAACCGTATTACAGACGGTTCAAAAACGTCATCACAGATGGTTTTCTGAACCGTCTGAATTTATGGGTCAATGATAATCGAAGGTTATCACAGACGGTTTTCGAACCGTCTGTGATATCTAAATATCACAGACGGTTTTTAGTTAAAAATCGTCTGTGCTATTCTCTTCTACCCCTAAATCTATTTCTATTTATTGGCTAACCTCAGAAAATACTAGCCATGCCCTCTGAAACAATCAGATCAACATGTACATGTATACATCCAATTCACATCTCAATTTATTTCACAAACATAAAATATCCATTTCGCAAATCAATTAATTGAAATGAAAACAAGCAAATATAGTATGAAACACAGTACACATTTTATTTTTTTTATTAAGATTAGAGCCTACCATTACAATATCCCAAAACAACAAACATGTTGCCCATCTAGCTAACACAACAAAAACAGAGAAAAGCAAAGATCCTCTATGCCTAAGCCTTCTCACCCTTGATGCAGCGCACGAGCTGGATGTCTTTGACGCCCACCATCGTTGGCGTTGATTAAGCGCTACCTTGTGTATCATCTGCTTCATGGAGCTGTTATGGTATGGGTCAAGGAGGAGGAGGAGAACAGCAAAGAAGAGGAGAACAGCAAGAAGAACAGTAAAGAAAAGGAGAACAGCAAGGAGGAGAACAGAAAAGAGGCTTGGTTCTGGTGATTATTTATAGGGGAGGGAATGCGAAATTTTTTGGCGTGGGGATGGAGAGGCGGAACTACGATCTATGGGGTAAGGATTGGTGGATTTCTATTGGCTAGAATTGGGTTGAGAAGGATCGACGGGCCCAGCGGTCAGATTATCATAGACGGTTCTATATATAGAACTGTCTGTGATGAATGAATATCACAGACGGTTCTATATATATAGGACCGTCTGTGAATTAGAGCACAAAATTTTATATACCGATGCAATATAAACAACTAGTATGAAAAGATAAAATAGTAAAGTTTTATATAGCTTATATACTCATTTGAAAGGTTTCGATGAGATCTACAACTTTTCAGTTGAAGCAAAATCCAAATTCCGAAAGGAAGACCAAGAAAAAGGGCAAAAACAGAAATCAAAAACTTGTGACGCAGGTTTAGGTCCAAAGATGGCCGATTTTTAATACGAATTTTTTATTAAAAACCGTCTGTGATAATTCTAGATTATCACAGACGGTTTTAAATAAAAACCATCTGTGATATTGGAATATCACAGACGGTTTATCGGTAAGAACCGTCTGTGATACTCGTTTTCTCCGACGCCATCAACACAGACGGTGTTCAAATTAAAACCGTCTGTATTAGTGTCGGTCACAGATGATTTTATCAATCTGTCTGTGATTTGGTGTTTAGTATTAGCCTTTTTGTAGTAGTGCTGTGCGGGTGCAGCGCCGAGCCGATCTTCCCTGGTAGGTTGCAGCAACGTGGGTGTGCGTGGAAGCCGTGGCACTGGTCGGCCTTCTGGTCGCAGCTGTACAGGAAGACGCCCTGCTTCCCTATCGACTGTGCAATAGTAAAAAAAATTAGCCAGTTCCATCTCAGCAGCACCTTAATACCCCTATGATCGATCACCTTACGCACGCATGCTGGCTGACTACTCAGACGAATGGCTCACGGATCTAGCACTAGTACTGTAGCAAATCTTTTTTTTCTCAAAAATAGCTTCTAAATATCCGTTTTTATAAAAATAATCTCCTCCTTGGGTTAGAGGGCGTGATAGGTGACACGTATCACCTACCGCACCCTCCTTGCTCCGCAGGAGCTGGAACCCACAGTAGCCGGCTCGGGTGCAGTTGGGCACGGCAGGCGGAGGACTGCCAAGCCGCCCTGGCTCAGTAGGTGTGCTAGCATGTGGTCCCCACGACTCAGCAAGTCTGCTGGTTGGCCCCACACGGAAGGTTATCTGGCCGACTAACCCGCATGGACTCGCTACTTGGCTGGGCTAATAAAAATAGCTCCATCCTGTAACTAGTGCATATATATTATTGAAAAGAAATATAAGAATGGACCACGTGTAACCTAACATAGAACCTAGGGCGAAAATGTGGAACCATACAAACCCACATGGTGTAGCAGTTATCTGTCTGGCGTGGAGCTGGTTGTCACGGTAATCGTAGGCCTAATTGCAACTCAGGTTGGTGCAACAACAATACGAGTGGTAGTCGCTGCCGAGGTGCACGACTTTCTCATTTTTCATCTCCCTGATCCTCTACCTATGGAGCTCGTCGTTGTTGACCCTCTCAATTTGGAGCTCCTCAAGCAACTTTTCTAGGCGGATGTGCAGTTTTTGGATGTAACCTGGACGGATATTGGATACGATAGATCTACCCACTCGGTGAAATTGCAATCCGTTGTCTGCAACCAAGACGAGGTTACTACAAGCGTTCCTTGCATGCAAGTATATGAAGGTAATGAATCACTTATCATGAATAGAGGGCAGCGAAATAATCGACATCTTGGATGCACGTGGTCATCGCAAACCTACACCACTGCGTCAAGGTTGTGTTTGCATTGCGGCCAAGGCTGGGGATGTGAGGGTAGTCACAAAGGGGATTTCTAGGGGTGTATGATTCCGTGGTTTCGAGCGATAGATTGGGGCTTAGGGGTCAAGGTCTAGAGGATTGAAGATACTCATGTCTTCGAGGTAAGGATCACGGCCTCGAAACCTAGCCCATGCTTGCCATCCCCTTCTATGCCTTGAGCTTCTTGGCTTGTCCACCATGCTTCTGTTTTTGTGGTACAATTCCTTGCAAGACATAAAAGGATGTTTGAGTGTCTGAACTATTGGTATCTATGAAATTCACATTAAAAGTTACAGAAAAGAATGTGCCAACATTACAAGAAATACCAGAGTTGTAGATAATGAATGAGTATATAGGTGGTATAAAATGACAGGTCTACGGGGCGGTCGATAAACTAGGCCTATTCGGGCAGTTCCTCATGGAATGGCCCATTGCCTTGCATAGCCTGCACTTGTGTGGCCTTTACCGCTGGCCACATAGACGTCAGTCATTGCAGATGTGGCAGGACTAACGTCTATCGCACCCAGGCTGCTTTAGTGCATCGTTCGGCACCCACATCACTTTCCTTCAGCCAAAGGTCCCTGTAATGCATGTACACCCCCATAAGAGTTGAACTCAGTGCTTCAAGTCCTGCGCAAATGATGGATGTCGTATTACTCTGAAATGTACTACCCGGAGGACTACCGCCACGTAGTGCATGCGATGTACACATGGGAGTAAGATTTGTGAATGAGCATCAGCTTGTTGCACATACAGCTCATGACTTTGCCGATGGTGCATGCATGCTTATGATTGCCTCTTGTATGTCCTATGACGTACTCCTCTCACAAACAGATATCAAACTTCTTCCTAACACCGTCCATGGTTCAAACAATGTGTGAATGAGCCTTCGCTATTTTCTACACCACGTACACCTGCATGACTTCTAATGCTTGCCTTCCTTCATCCTGGTACTTCTTTGTAATCGTGGCTATGTTAACGAAGTAGTCAACTGTGTGGTTCCAACTTTTGTCCATTATTGTGGTGATCGGGAGGGAGTGCACGACCTTCAACACACCGTTGTACACCTCCGATATGTTGGTTGTCATAATCTCATACTTCATACCATCTGTATCGTGAAGAAGTGACCATTTCTCTATGTTTGGGCATGCAAGTGAATCCATTGGGTGAACTCGCCCGTTGTTGTGGGAGTGGCCTGAGCTGCAGCTGGTTCCGCTCCCTACGACTCCCTCACATGCTTGGAGATCTCTTCGTTAAGCTCATGCTATCTTATGTTAAACTTGGGCCTCTAGTTTTGCATGCACAGTTTCTTAAACTTTTTCATCAACTCCTTGTTGTGAAAACAGGTGTGAAAGCTCCTCGCCAGATGACTCATGCACCAACAGGATCTCACGTCGTTCCACTGCAAAGGGTGGCTGAGCTTCTTACTGCATGTTAGTTAGCGCCAATAGTAGCCAGTGTTGCGGTCCGTGATAAGGTAGACATTGGGCCAGTCTTAGACTGCTACTTGCTTCACATTGGCTAAAAACCACAGCCAGCTGTCGGTGTTTTCGTTCTCCACAATTGCATATGCCATTGGGAGTGGCTGGTCATTTGCATTGGTAGCCACCGCCGTCAAGACCATGCCCTTGTATCGACCGGAGAAGAACGTTCTGTCCATTGTGAGTACTGGACGACAGTACATGAACCCCTCGATCGCCTGCCAAAATGCCTAGAACACCCAGTCAAGGAAGAAACAATTGAGGCCCTTCGTAGGGTGCGCACTCTCCATCTTCTTTACATATATCCCAGGATTGGCTTAAGCAATCTTATGCAGCATTCATAGTACGAATTCGTAGGCCTCCTCGTATGTGCCATACATCTAATGTATGACCTTTCTCCTCACCCTCACACCTTGTCGTAGCTCACCAAGAAACTAACCAGGTTCACGACATCGCCCATCAATAGCTTTGGTGAAACTATAAAGTCTACAACTATGATGTGACTTATCAGGTTAGCGATGAGTGATGAGGTCACATTACAGTGCCCGTGTAGTGGCTCTGCAAGCTCACAGGTGTGGTCCTTGACCACCATTTTCTGGAAGTCCATTGCTCCACCTCTGAATCTCTGCGCACGGACCTTTTAGGGACAAGAGTCATCCAGACACTTCACCACGTATGTATCAGGGTTCGACCTGTGCATCCAATACGTGCGGCTTATGTGGATGGCATATCTTACGATGGCTTGCTACATGGCACCCTTGTTGGAAAAGCGCTGCCCTTCGATGAGAGTGTCTTTGTCGAAGGACCATTCAGACCCATCTTTAGACGGCCGAACTAGGAAGGCCAAGGTAATAGCATCCAATTTTGAGGAGACGTACTCAACATTCGTGCACACAATGCCCCCACCTCCGCCTACTCTAGCATCGTCTCCACTACTGGCTGTGTCAACATCCTCCTCCTCGCTAGAATAACTTCCATCTAACAGTCCTTCCAAATATTCATGGTAGCCAATACGTGCTGCCCTGCCTGCCCACTATCTCTCTTCACCTTCTGTTGGCTGAAAGTTATGAGCTAACCTGGATAGCCGTCCATCATCCCGACTGGTACCATGTTCTGCTGCACCAATAGCACCAGTAAGTTCCACTTCGCCGCCACCATCCCCAGCAACATGATGCTCCACGTTGCCACTCCTACCACCCTCACCCTTGCTCGACGCCTCTGCCCTCTTCACAAACTTCATGTACACCATTGGCCTCCCATATCACTACAGCCAGATTACTAGCAATCTTTATGTACTACAACTAGGCGACGTTGCTAACCACCTTCTTCAACTCCTAGAAACACTCCTCCAAATCTCCAACCACTTTGGTTGTCACCGCCTCGATGACAAACTTCTTCCTAGCAACCACCTTGTCAAATGCACTCTGCATGCACCTCCTGAGCTCAGGGAGACCTAGGGATGTAAATGAGCCGAGCTCAAGCGAGCCTGGCCTGCCAAGCTCAAGCTCAGTAGAAGCTCGAACCGAGCTTGAGCGAGCCTGAGTTGGTGTCCGAACCTGTACCTAGGCTTGAGCTTGGCTTGAATAAGCTCAATAATAATCAAAAACAATTTAACATGCACTAATTTTCAACAATAATAAAAGCTCGAGCTCGAGTAGAGTAAGCTCGACAACTGTAAAAAAACAATTCAACATGCACTGATTTTCAACAATAGAAAAGCTCAAGTTTTACTTGAGTAAGCTCAGTAAGAGTTAATATGCATCAATATTCAAGCTCGAATCGAACCCTAACAAGCTATTAGAGCTCGGCTTATTGAAGCTCGTGAGCTCAGGATCAAACTTAAGCTTGACTTGTTTAGAGTTCGAACCGAGCTCGAATCGAGCCTGGAGCCAACTAAGCTCAAGCAGCTCGCGAGCTTCGAGCTTTTTTACAACCCTAGGGGGACCCATCTCTTTAAGTCTTGGAGTCTGGATTATGGTCCTTTCACATTTTTGAAGGTCTACCCCATTTGACTCCCTCCCATAGAACACAAAACAAGTGTTCCATATCCGGCAGTAGTACCTACCACCAATGCAGACGAAATACTTATTTCAAACAATGCTACATACCAATGAACTCTAGATATCTTTTTTAATAACAGTGCAAAAATAACAACAACATACAAATGATAACAGTGCAGAAATAATAACAGTATGGAAATAATAATAGTGCAGAAATATTAACAGTGTACAAATGATAACTGTGTAGAAATAATAGTAGTGCATAAATAATAACATGATAGAAATAATAACAGCACACAAATGATAACAGTGCAGAAATAATAACAGCGCACAAATAATAACAGCACACCAATAATAATAGTACACAAGTAATAACATGGTACAAATCATAACAACGTACAATTAGTAACGGTGCACAAAACCTAATGATGTGCAAATGATAACAATGTACAAATGATAACAACGTACAAATAATATCAGTGTAGAAATAATAGCAGTGCACTAATAATAACAGTGTATGAATGATAATAACACATAAATAATAATGGTGCACAAACAATAGCAGTGCATAAATACTCAAATAATAATAGTGCACAAATAATAACAATATACATATAATAATAGTGTACAACTAAGAACTTTCGGGTATTAACAAATAATCATCAATACCGCCACTAATCCATCACTAACATGGGTAATTACAAAAAAAGCTCCACACGAACTAAACACATACATCATTTACACATTGTTATAGAGCACATTCTACACAACCGAACTACCATTAAGGCTAATGAGACGTTAACGAAACATATCTCTTTGTGAAGGTCTTTACTAGAACCACACTATTTCCATATGCAAAATTCCTTAGATCGCAACAAAACCACCTCCACTCTTTCGTTCTATCTTTCCTCTCCCTCCGCTCTCTCACGCTCCGCAAGGAAGGTACTCAGCTACTTGGCTTTGGATGAGCTAGTAGAGAGGGAGGTGATGCATCTTATATGTGCGGGGAGACACTGTCGACCGACAGACCCACACAGGCACACGGGCAACAGCCGCGTCCAGCCGAGAGCCATGGAATTTACTAGCGAGCATGTCGCATCACGCCCGTGTGGTCGGCCACCCATGCGCAAATGCCAGCAAACCTACTTAACCAGGGCAAGTCGGCTGCTCCTGCTGAGCCAAGGCAGCTCAGCAAGAGCTATCATGCCCCCAGCTCGGCAGCCCTTTGCCTGCCATGCCGCACCCGAGCTGGCTGCTGCCCGTTCTAGTTCCTGTTGAGCAAGAGAGCACAATAGGTGACATGCGTTGCCTATCGTGCCCTACAGACCGAGGGGGAGGCCATTTTTATAAAAACAAGCGTTCAAGGGCTATTTTTGGGGGGGAAATGTTAACTGCAGTGCTAGATCTATGATAGTTCTAGTGAGAGTCCCTTGTATGTTAGTTTTAGCAAATCTCTCTAAAAGTATTTAAGATATACCACACAAAAATGATATCGGTATATTTATAGTAATATTGTCTCTATGTTATTGTTTGTTAGTTTTAAATACCATGTAATTATATAAAAAAAATAGCCATAGGTGTGTACCTAAGGCGGTGTCAATACCTAAACGGCTGAACCAACAAGTGAAAGAGATCAGAGGTAAGTTGTACTCTTAGAACTCCACCTCATAGCACATGGGAAAAGTATCCTATGCCTTTGCAGGCATATTATGGATGCCTTATGGGGTGCTCAAAATAGTTTTTTTAGTGGCTTATGACTGAAAAGTACTGTAGCTGGCTAAAATTGTACTATAGCTGATGGTGACTTATTTGACGTAATTAAATTTAAAAAATTAAAAATAGAAAAAACAAGTTAGCCCATCACGGACAGTACAAACGAATACAAGAAAAGAGCCGATAAAAAGCTAAAAAAAGCCAAAGAAACCAGAAAAAGATGAAATTGTTGAATAGTAAAAAATAATCCAGAAGCTAGAAATCTACGCCGTTTTGAGCGGGGCCAGTTGGTTTTTTTATTGTTTCGAACTATGCGCCTCTGCCTTCTCTTCGCTAAGGCAGAGGATGTGCTTACCACGTTATGCATCTTGCATGTAATGTGCTCTATTTTATCTGTATATATTGACTTCTAAAAGTTAATTTTATAGTAAATATCTATTCTATAGTACCTAATTTTTAATAAAGTGTCTATTTAAAATATGATCTACTAGTCGATTATAATAAATACTATAATAATCTTATTTATATTAATTAAAATTACATGTAAGTGACTCTATCTCTGCACACTTCTCTGTAAACTGTTAGCCAAAACTAAAAACTCAGATAAACGGGCCCTCTACCCGCGTCTCTAGGATTCGATGGATCGGCAAGCCATGAATTAATTGACTCCCTAGTACGTATGTACAGACTACAGAGAATGTACTCCTATGTAGTATTTATTTACTCCTGCAGGCTGCAGCCGTAGTATAAATATTCCAGCGCACAAACTCATGCAAGAGTATATATACGGCCAAAAAAAGGCCTACAGATTAAAGTAGTTCGTGTACGCACCTGGAGGAATTCAGATTTGTGTTTAACTATTTGATTGATTACGTATTTACCTAATTTACGTGGACTGCATGCGTGCCAAACGTGCAGTACTCGTCTAATATCTATTGCTGGCTCCGCTCGGTTTGGTTGAAAAGCTATGACTTATAGCTGAAATTGCATTGTAGTAGCTGAAATTTTACTGTAATTGAAGGTGGCTTATTTGGCGTAATTAAATTTAATAAAATCTAAAAATAGAAGAAAAATATGCTAGCTCATCACAGACAACGCAAACAAATACGGGAAAAAAGAACCGGCAAAAAAGCTTCAAAAAAGTCAAAAGTTCAGAAAAAAAATGAAATTTATTAATAGTGAAAAATAAGTCAGAAGCTGAAACCGAAACGAGTGGACCATAATTCTATTGTTAAATACGTCTGCATGTACACGTCAACGTACGAATACTGCTAGTCTATCACGTCAGTACGTGGATGAAATATGCCATCGCAGAGCAGCATCTACCGTATAGTACTTACGTATCTACCGGCGTAAATATAATGCAGGCATATAATAACGTTTATGATGTAATAATTAAGGCGGCACAATTAACGTTAACCGACAACGATTTATGATCGTGCGAATAATATGCTCCCAGTGTGTCTACTTGTCTCCGTGATGGATACGATGTAGCAATTGACAGATCCAGCTACAAACCAATCGAATCGAATGTTGATGAAGATGAGCTAGCTTAAAGCCTGGGATCCTGTTCTTTTCGGCTTTTAAAAATAGATTTTTGACTTTCTATAGTAACTAGCTTTTAAATTAAGTATTTTTTCAAAATAGAGTCTACTAGTTAATTGTAGTACATACTTTACTGATTTCATTTATATGATAAAAATCGCGTGTGAGTTTCTGTTCCTCTGTAATCTCTCGTACAAACAGCCCAAAAGTCATAAGTCGCAGCCAAAAGCCACAAACCGCAGCCAAAAAGAACAGTCATTCAATGCCTTTATGCTCATACAAATCTACTACAAATGACTACAGTAGCAGAGGTCACGTCTGACAAGGAAATCCATATATACAGTACTGTTTAACTGGTCCATTGGAACAAGGATATCGAGATATACAAGTACCTACTTTTCTTTTTATGGGATTACAAGAAAGATACACAAGCAACACACGTGAGTGCCCTAGTAAGTAGCACAGGCTAGAAAGACGGAGGTTAAAAATATAAATACGCAAACTTATAAGAGCAAGTACAATAATGTTGATTAGGTCGCCTCTAGCGAAATCCACGTCAACACAATCCTATGTGGAAGAGAGAGAAAAGAGGAGAGAGAGGCAAGCTGCCCCTTATATAAGAGGTAACCTCTAGCACATCATACGAGGAGAGAGACAAGCTGCCCCTTATGTAAGAGGTGACTTCTGATATATTTATGCAAGTATTAAATGTTTGAGTGCTTTAGTAGAGGTAACCTCTACTTAACTTATTGTATTAGCTACCTTCACCATGAGCCACGTGTACTCTTTTTGCTTATTTGGCTAGTCCTAGAGGTAGCAGCCACTTCTTCTATTAAACTTGCTCTAATGATATAACTGAAAATACACTTACATATGTATAAAAATAAACATCAAGATTTAAACCTCCATAGATAAAATCTTACATCCATATCTTTACCTCTCCTTAAGAGACGGTTCATACAACCACCAGCGCATATGCGCGAGTCGTGGTGCTACCTCCGTTGCTACGCGTCTTGCTATACATCAATCCGGAGAAGTGAAGGGGGGATAAGCATAGAGAAAAAACCAAAAGGAAAGATTAGAGCAGTGGTTGGCAAGAGATCAGGAGGGAGGAGGGGGAAGAAAGGGTTTGAGAGCAGAGGTGGAGCTGGGCCTTGGGCAGCTAAGAAATTCAATGTATTTTACTGTAGCAATAAACAGTAAAGGCTTTAATTTTTTTCTTTGCACTGGGCTTTGCAGTGGGCTGGGTCTCGGGTTGCCCATGCCCCTGTTTGGAAGAGATCATGATTTAAGTTTTATCACTTAGATAATGATCTGAATATTTTTTTTCTCTATTTTGATAATTTTAGTAGAGAATAGAGTCTAGATTAGAGGTGAAGTAGTAAGTGTTCGTTAGGAAAACGGTTAGTAAATCGGTTTATTCTATGATAATTTTTATTACTGTTTCAAATGCTGTATCGACATAATGCCCTACACAGGCCTATCCCAGCCTAGGCCCACCCTACCCTACCACGCAGGTCCGGCACAGTATCGACCTCAACATAAATTTGGAAATATTTAACGGTTGGATGGGCATGATGTGGTCAACCTAACGGTTGTCGTTAACTTGATGATGTGGCGTAACATATGAGCTCGGTTTGTACTCAGCTTAGTATAAGAGAAGGATAACAAAATGAGAGAGCTAGGTAAGAAATTTTTTGCAAAAATGTGAAACTTTGTAGCTTTATATACAAGGACAACAATTTATTCTGGTTGGCACCGGTGCAATGGACTCTAAATATGGAGAGTTGGCATTCAGAAATACTAGAGAGCACATGCTGAACACCGCAGTTCAAGTGAATCTCCTTCCTTTTTCAGAGGGGAGGAAAAACAAAGATACGGCAGTCCAAGTGCTCCTAGCAACTCGACCAATGCTCATATATATACACAGAGCTAGCTAGGCACGTCCAAATAATTCGGGAGACCATGCATGCATGTATTTGCTCTACAAGTTGAACATATGTAGCAGGAGCAGTAGCACAGTACTAACATTGCACCACGGCTCCACTTTGTTTTTCATGCTTAGCGCACATTTTTTTTAGATAAAGGATATAAAATCCGGTCTCTATATTCACGTGGGATATACGCATATTCTGGTATCTTTGTGCTTGCGCTTAATTCAGGCATTGGATGATGGTGCTCGCACGGGAGCGACGAGCTGTGCCGTTGCTCACACTCGGCTTCCTTGACAGCGAGCGTCGTCTAGCTAGGTCCAACCGGCGACAACCCTCCGAGCAGGAGCGCGCATGTGTAGTCAGAGCATGCACAGGGACAACCCCCCATGAGAGTACGTGTGCAAAGCTCGAGCCTTGAAGCGCATAGACCAAAATTAGCAGCGCTTGCCGATTGGAAGTTTGGAGCTAAGCCGTAGTGTACTGTGAAAGTAAGAAGCACTTGCTCGATGCACAGAAATATGGAACCTTTCTTTTACTTCAGTTAGAATTTAGAACACGATGACTACGATACATACTTAATTCCGGACGGTAGGCACCGGTGTGATGGACTCTAGATATGGGGAATTCGGAGCACATGTTGAATACACTGCATACATAGCACTTGGACGCACTGTCATCTGAATCGTCAATTGTTTCAGGAGTCGAGGTCTTCATACTTTTCAGAGAAGGAGTTGCGATGATTCAAGTGGCTTATCGTGCCGCAGAAAAGTCACGGCGTGGCCTTGCCCATGTGGCAGCCGTCATGTTCTAATCAGTGGTCCAGATTTATCAACTTCTTGTCTCTTCCCCCAAGTTGAGTTCTTTCCTCTTCGCATGGTCAGATTTGCTCCGCCATTAACAGGAGATAAAAGCAATTACTTTAGTGCGATTTGCATCGCTTATCTGCAAATGTGATACAAATCATTCCTTTAAATACCTTCCCGCGGCGCGCTGCAATGTCATGCTAGCTAATTTGCGGCCAACGGGGGCAAGCAAGCATAATTTTCGATCTAGTCCTCTCGAGGATTAGCGGTGCGTTGATGTTGTTGCCTGCCCGAAGTGACGAACATTTTCATAAGCACTGGCACCTGCTGTCCGGCAAGCACTTGGGTATTTTTTTTTCTTCAGGTTATGTCTTATAGCTACGGTTTATAACTTTTAGCCTGTTTGTAAAAGAGAATACGGAGTAACAGATACTCATTTATAGTTTTGACCAATATAAATAAAGTCGCTAGCTATAAAAAAAGATATTTCGTTTGAAGGTTAGTTACCGTAGAAAATCTGAAAAATAACTTTGAAAAACTGAAAAAAGGAGTACTGTTGGACGGAGCCGCACATCGGGAAAGCTGCTTTTGTGCAGGGTGTCTTATGTTACTGTTAGTTGCCATGCCGCCGTGGCCATTTGTGGGGAGTTAGAATTGCAGATAGGCAAAGGAAGAAGATGGACTGATAAATCTGGAGCATTGAGAGATGGACGCCGTGACTTTCTTTCAGCACGTCAGAGGATCTGGTTCCCTTTGCCTCCCATGCTTATCCAAACTCAGACCTCTGGACTCGAACATTGGGCTTGGGAAGCGTCGCGAACTCTGACGTCCGAATGCGCAACATGCCACCTCCGTCAGGCACCATACCTAGGAATTCGATGTGATCCTGTTGATGAGATGATAGGCGAGGATCGAAAGTTTGGTAGGGTTTTTCTGCGTCGCTTCGCTTCTGGCTTTTTTCGTATGCCGCCGCGTGAGCAGAAATGCAAGCCCGTAGTTGAAGCAGGCGGAGTATGCAGGTGTCATCGGTGTTAGGGTACGTAGTCCTGCTCAAGTGTACTGTAGCTTTACGGTTACTTTAGCTGAAATAGTGATGTAACGGTTATTATCTTTTTCTGAGATATACAATTAAAAATAATAAAAACACTATTATACCTCCGTAAATAATACAAAGAAAATAAAATTTATTAAAATAACCATCGCGTTTTAAATGGTTTTGGCTTCTGAAAGCCGGAACCCATTGCTGTTTAGAATGAGCTCTCGTTCTTGGATAACCGCCTGTTTGGATGCTGTAATCTAGACCAAAACTCGCTTTAAAACACCTCACACTCCCAGCAAAGCAACCTGTCGAATCTGTCCGGTGGATCTTGAACCAAAGCACAAAATTAAATAAACGTAAGGCCTCCAGGCTATTGCTGAAAAAACAGGTAGAGCTGTACAGAAACTGCAACACGTTTGTTCCTTGAATGTCAGCTCGCTAATGATGTTCAAGCGAAGCGGATGGAGGAAAGCATTCTAGGGCGTGGTTGGATGCCTTGCTGGATCTTGCCTCTCCTTACCCAGCAAGGTTGGGTGTCTGGTAGGAGCGAAAAGAAACTGGCTTTGCTCGGTGATCATATTGTGTGAGTAAGTAATGCACTGTGAATACACAGAGTTTGGCATGAATGCAATGCAAGCATGCGGCAGCACAGCAGAGAGCACATGTTGACGAGCACGATAGCAGAGAGTCCATCTGCAGTTAGCACTTTGGCAACCTTGATCGTCGATAATTGCAAGAGCCAGATCTCCCCCATTTGTACCCGTGCGAAAAATACGCACGCAGTGTGTCCCTCCCTTTTCTGCTGTATCCGCCCGTGATGGATACCATGTCATTGACTGATCGAACTACAAATCAATCGTTTCGTCCTTGGGGATCCCATCAAATGTGCTAGCATGAAGATGTACTAGCTGCTGGCTTAAAAGCCAATTAATCTGCAGTGGTCACACAATGCCTTTATGCTTCATACAGTTCATCATCTACTACTACTACTACAAATGACTACAGTAGCAGAGATCACGCCTGACAAGAGCTTCTCGAGTATGTTTGCATAGCTGGTCCATGGGAACAACGAGATCCAGATATCCAAGTACATACGTACTTTTCAACAAGCTAATGTTTCATATTTCATAAATCACAACGGCACACCTCCATGTGTACAATCAATCAATCATCTTCATCATAAGGGTAGCTCCGGCCCCCAGATCGAAAAATGATGAGAATAAAGAGAAGCAGCTCAGGTATACAAACTTACTATGCATCATCTGCAAACATAACCAAACCGTTTGCGAGATGAATAAAGAAGGTCGACTTACGCTAAAACAACAGAAGAAAAGAAGTAGGGAAAAAATTTTACTAGGTCACAAATGTACCTCTTGAAGTCGAGGCGTGCCTGCAGGATTATCTACTGTGGTCCTCTAACAAAACAAGAATCTCTTCGTTGCTTGTTCCACCGTCGATTGCATACTGCAATGCTGTTCTACCATCGCAGTCGGTGGCTTGTGAGTTAACCCCCCTGCATAGAAACGGAGCGAAAAGAAGAAAAAAAAGTGAGACATGTATATATTTGAGCTTTTGCAGCTCGCTAGATCATTCCCAATGACATACACGAAAAAGGAGATAGAGCAGAATAGTGACCAAGTTCTCATATTACATATTATGAAATAATGGTAAAAGTGGTTAGCATACTGGTATTTGAATTTTCAAAAGATCCAAATTTTCTCTAAGCAGACTAGTGGCCGAGTTCGCATATTACATATTATGAAATAATGGTAAAAGTGGTTAGCATACTGGTATTTGAATTTTGAAAAGATCCATTTTTTTCTCGTTCAGGGTATTTCCTCCGGAATAGGTGTATTAAAGATTGGAGATTGCACAAAGGCTTAGAAAACAGATACTTGCCGCCAGAAAAATACCTTACAGCAAAACAGAGGGATCAGCATTTAGTCTGGTAGAAGTTTTTAAAACCCTGATTGTGCCCACACTATAGTCCAACAATAATGGTGGGAACCAAGGTACAGGTCAGTATTAAATACAAAAATAAAACTAGCAAACAGGACGCATCTTGAAAAGAAGATAGAAAATACGTTATTCTTCAGTAAGAATTGTTCGTAACTCGTCCATAACTCAGCTTTACTCCTTATTCTATGAAATGCAATTAGCAACTCTCCTGCTATTTTCTCCACTAAGAAAAAAAAACTTGGTGCAAAAATTTGAATTTTAAGATATTTTGAAACCGGTAACCGGAAAAACCGGCCGGTAACCAGAAAACCGGAAAAAAAACCGGCCAAAATTCGAAAAATCAAGAAATTCATACCGGCCGGTTTTTTGGTTACCGGTCTCCACCGGTAAAACCGGTAACCGGCGGTTACCGGCCGGTAACCGCCGGGATTTTGAACCATGGTGCAAACTCAGTTCCCACAAAATATATCCCGGACCTCACTGAGAAACCAGAAGGTTTTCCCACCCATGTTGACAAAACAAACATATGGAACAAGATAAAATGCTTTAAGTTACAGGCATTTGCATACCTGGAGAGCAGATGCTTAGCATGCAGATGTCTTCCTTTCAAAATACAGTGATGAAGGGGTGTCCGACCACTTGAATCGGTCATATTTACATTAGCACCGTACTGCAAAAGTAATTCAACCATCCCGACATCTGCAACACAGCATGCAAGATGAAGCAAGGAGAAACCTTCGTATCTATCCTCCAAGTCATCTCCGCGCGAACTTGTGCTGGCAGGAGAAAGGGGCTCTCTAGGAGAAACCTTGTCATGTGAACTGCAATCGAAAAATCTAGGGCTTCCATCAGATGGTGAGGCTGGTTGCTCTTGCAGAAGTGCTTTTCCAAGAGTCAAACACGAACTAGAAGGCATCTGTCCATAGATTAAATTTACATTGCCATGTGATCCCACGATGAGACTGTATGCAGCTTTCTTGTCATTTGCAGTTACACTGTCCCACATTTGCTGAGCTAGCTGAATCTCATCGATGCTACGCTTCCGTACAAAATCCTTGTCAGCATACTGGAACATTTACACCATAAAAAAAATCAACATACTACATTAGGATATATGAAATTGAGGGATCTCTCTAAGCTCTTGGCTTCAAATAGGGCTATAAAATATATTCTAAACCACCTGATAAGCTATATAGATTCTGGTTCATGTACTGTAATCTTCAGTAAGTTTCATGGGCATCTCAAACCTAAGATCAATGAAAATGAACTAATAGTGCCTAAAGAAACTTACTCGCAGATTCGTAGTTTATGAAACTACAAGTTTACTGCCTAAGCATATATGAATCCATATACCCAGAAAAATACTGATGAGTACACAAATGCCAGTAAGTTTAGGCATGAAATGGTGGTAACTGTTTGGTTGCTTGGGGAAAAGTCCAGCTGCCATTACAGTATGGGGGACTCGGCATTCTTAATTTGGAAGTTTTGGGATGGGCGTTGCGTATCCGGTGGCTTTGGCATCAAAAAACTGATCCCTCTAAGCCTTGGGTGGGATTGCCAATTCAAATTCCACGAATCGCTCAGGCTCTGTTTGACGTTGCTATTGAGTCTCTGGTTGGCAATGGTGAAGGCACCAAATTTTGGGCTGACCGGTGGCTTCAAGGAAAATCTATCCCGGAATTGGCTCCTAACTTGATCAAGTTGGTTCCTAAGAGAATTTCCAAGAAGAGAACAGTAAAGGAGGCGCTGAATAATAGAAGATGGGTATTTGATATCAAAGGCGCTTTAACTGTCCAGGTGATTCTTGAATATTTATAAGCTGCGGATGACCCAGACGCATCGGGAGCTCCGGTCCAGAGGAAAACGGGGGAATCGGCGACGGCGAGTGGGGCAACTGAAGCTGATGAAGGGGAATCGGCAGAGAGGTGGCGGTTGGGAGGGCGGATGGGGGATTGGCGGTGGAGGCGGCGGTAGCAGGCGCAGCCGGCCGGGACTCCAGAGCCTCCATGCGCGCGTTGAGGGTCGCCATCTGCTGGGAGAGCTCGGCCAGAGCCTTGGCGATTGGATCGGCCGGCGGCGGCGGCGGTCCCTTCGGTTGCTTGCCGCCCTCCTCTCCTGGCATCTCTGATACCAGATTGGAAGAACCCAGGGCAAGGCGGAGGCTCCGGAGGGGGTATCGGTGGGCGACGCCCTGGCGGCGCGGCTGCAACCCTAGGCGGCGTGAGGGCGCCGTGGGAGATCAAGCAGCGGACGCGCGAGAGCAGAGGAAGAGGACTTCCAGGTGAGCCCTGCAACGATTGTTGCCTTGCTTGTTTATTTCCATCGCAGTTTGGAGAGTATATATCCTCCCCTTACAAAGCAAATCTCAATCCTACTCTGTTACGGCTAAGGGAAATAATCCTAATACAGATAGATTTAGGACTAGGGTTTCCTAATGCCCGGTTTGGGTTCCTCCCTGCGTGCGCCGCCTGCGCGTGTATGGGATGCCAATTATAACATTGACCATTTGGGGTCAGGTGGATGATATGGTCTTGGATCATGTTATTTCTGATCAGCACTCTTGGCGCCTCTCTAAGAATGGCAGCTACAGCAGCAAATCTGCCTATGAGGCCTTCTTCATTGGTTCTATCAGGTTTGTTCCTTGGAAGCGAATTTGGAAGAGTTGGGCTCCCCTGAAATGCAAGATCTTCATTTGGCTTGCTCTCAACAACAGATGCTGGACAGCAGACCGTCTTGCAAAGCGTGGCTTGCCTCATCCCGCTGCGTGCCTTCTTTGTGATCAGGTCGGGGAGACTGTCCAGCATATTCTGACGTCCTGTGTCTTCTCTAGGCAAGTTTGGACAGTCATTCTTCTGAAGCTGGGGCTGGTTTCCATGTCTCCTCAACCATCGGATACTCATTTCTCTAGCTGGTGGTGTAAGTCCATAAAAGGCTTGCCTAAAGATCCTAAGAAGGGCCTAAATAGCCTGATAATTCTGGTGGCCTGGGAACTTTGGAAGCACAGAAATTTCTGTGTTTTTGAGGCTGGCTCCCCAAGTATCCAGCTGGTTCTCCAAAATGTGAAAGAGGAGTGTGGACTATGGTGCTCGAAGCCTTTCCAAGTTGTTCCCCTCAGGTTTTCAGTGCTGAGTCAAGGGGGTTTTTGATAGTACCTTGTTGTTCTTGTTTAGGTGAGTGTGTGTGCGGTGGGCTGGGGTTGATGGCTGGGTCTCTTGACCTCTCCTGTGTAGCCCTTTAGCTGTTGTTGGGGTTTTTTGGTTGACCTTCCCTTGTAACCCATTTTTTCTTCTTCTTAATGAAATGACACGTAGCTCTCCTGCGTCGTTCGAAAAAAAAGTACACAAATGCCACAACCTTGCAGGATGAGACATTGTTTTCCTTATCCATTATTATTATAAACTATTCTACAACGATAGCATCACGGAAAACAACTTAGGTACTTCACATATAGCATATGTAATACAGAAAGAATTGCATGAAGTGAGTTTACTGAACTAGGAAAGAGAGATGCAGTATATAGGCCACGGAAAATAAATAAAACCACTTGAAACAACTTTGTAAATGGTTCCAAATTTCCAACCAACTGACATTTTTAAGCACTAAAGCTGTAGGGCTATGTTGTCTCTCCATTAGCCTAAGTTAGCATCAAACTTAACATTCATCATTTCTCTTTCCATCGACTTCAAAAAAATCATGGAGTAGGTTTGCCTCTTTAAAAACAGGAGATGCAGTTTATATAGAGCCGGCTACATCTTGAGGAAAAAAACAAGGCATAACTAATTTGGAAAAAGATAATCTAATCTAATCTATAAAAGATGGAAGAAAATAGAACTTCCTAATGATAGATAACTTCAAAATAAAACACCTTATTCCTAATTTGCCGCAACCTTTGAACAAGGCTTACGACGCTAGTATGTGATACCCCGCAACAATTTCAGATCAGATATCCACAAAATTCTAGTGGACAGAAAATCCTGATGGACGATGGACGTGTTTAGACTAAGAACTTAAGAAGTGCCCTTAGTAGTAAATTAGCATGAATCATGTATATTCAGTCAGTTTTCCATGGAGATCATTGGAGACCACTTAGTTATCAATATTTATTTCTTAATGGGACAAAGCAGAGAAGCAATTGCAAAAGGTTAAGTAGCAAGCACCTTGGCATGAATAAACTTCTCTTTGGCAGAGAAAGGATCTGAGTGTTTAGGCTTGCTCACAGTGACGTATTTTGATGAATCTAATCCATCAGTACTGCAAAACAACAAAGTTGCAAGTTAGTTTACTAGAAAACAATAAAAAAAGACAGTAAAGATTTTATAAAGAAATTCGAAACAGTGGTAATATTACCTTGTATTATAACCAGAATCACCATTACTTGATGCAGTTAACATTTCTTCCCAAATATTGTTGACAAACATGTTGCCTAATGATTGAAAGAGATTGATTACTGATGGCTCCCAGACTCTGACGTCGAGTGTCAGAGATCTTACCTGCCAATATGATGTACGTATTTAAGTTATGCTCACTTCATTAGTCATTAGTGATGCCACTCATAGCGTCAACCGCAAATTGCTACATATGCAACCAAATTTGACTGCAATATATCCATTGAAATAGCCAGACTGCAGAAACTTGTAGAAATCTAATTGGCAATGTAAGCATATAAATGGATGCCCATGAGAGAGAGAAAAACTTTTATCATCAGCAAGGAAAATCAACCTACCCTAAGGCTGAGTTTCAGCAAATCTCCTAGAAAGGATGATGCAGGCAAGGTATAGTATCAATGCTTAAAATCACGGTACCGTGGCACTGCCTAGAAAAAAGATATGGCAGATTGTCGAAGCTATCTTACGGCATGGTTCAATTTTTTTAAGAAAAAATATTCTATTACATTTACTATCATATAAAATACTGCAAAACTATATACAGATAGGAATGGTAAGCTGCAACATTTGCTAAATCAAAATTGCATATGAATTATTCAGCGTCGCAGTTAAACCATATATTTTTGAAATAGACATTGAGAAAATCACATAACTAAAGGCTTTATAGATTATAAGTGTTTGGAGTGAATTGTTTTGGACTATGGGTATACATTTTAGAGTCTTTTATTGTTTTAACCATCTTATTGGCCCAAAAGCGCAATCAGGGCTCAGCACCAAATAGCAAACATTTATCAGTTGCCGCTGTAAGAACATGTGCCCAAACCCCAAAGCATGTGAGAAGTGAGATCATGCACAGGCAGGAATGCTGTTCTAGACTTTAAAGTTATAAATGCAGATGCAGCAACCAATCTATGTGCAATGTTCGATCAAGAGACAGGGGCCTTCTATAAGCATGAATTACAAATAAATTTTCTTAATTACCTTTGATATATGCACTCCAAGATTTCGGTGTACCCCAGAACACTCTATGCACAGAAGAGCACCGAGATTTAACGATGCCCAATCAGGTTCTGAAGCTCCACAATCAGCACAAATACTATTACCATCAACTCTCCTAAGCAAGTCAATTGGTTTTTCAGGTTTGATGCTGGTCCTGTGATGCTGTGTGCCTCTGACACCATTTTGCCCATTTCCAGTGTTCTTTTCCAATGTTAAATCTCCATTTATGGAAGGTTCAATTTCCACTGAACTAGTAAAGGAGCTACTCTCACTGGCACTCCAATCATGGCCCCCACCCCTAGGGCTTAACAGAAGACACTGAAACAGAACATCACAATTTTTGTAAATCGAATACAAATACATAAATAATCCAACCGGAGTCATCCACTAGACCATTACTAACCTGTTCTGGGGATTGTGAGCTCAGCAAAGAGGCAATGACACCAGTAATCTTTTCAATCCAATCCATCTGATCTATAGTACTCTCTGCCTGTATAAATACCAGATGATGTCACTAAAGCAGGAAACTCTTAATTATATTCAACATGAAGACAATAGTCTGCAATCCTGTGCTTCTACCTGCAATGTGTATATCTTTGTGGGTGAAATAATTCTGAAGCAGAACCGCAGATCTGATTGTTCTGCATCAGCTTTAATGGTTGATGTCAGCAAATTTACAGTATGCCGTGCAACAGATTTCTCATCGTGTATTATTCCATGGTAATGAGAAGAGAACAATCTGCTCAGCAAACCAGAACCATGTTCAGGGGCGTTGTTGGTTCTTTGGTTGGAACAACCACCCTAGAAGACCAAAAGTGAAAGATTGAGTAAAGGATACAAATTGAAGTATCTCATACATGATACATGTATGAACAAAATCATGGCAGTTGTATGAGTATTTTGATGTAAAATGTTTTGAGGGGGGCATACAGGTGGCCTAGTAATTTGCTTGCGATAATAGTACAACATTCCTCGACTATCAAGGACAAAGAACCTTCTTTTCCAGTCGCCTCTCAAGTTTGAAGATCTCTTTGAGAGGTAACCTTGGCGGATGGTCTGAACCTGAACATAGTACATCAGAATATAAATGTCCTCTTGGAATTATAGGACCTGCGTGTATGCATGAAGCTTCAATTTCCAATCAATCAGAAAGTGTTACCTTGCCTTTTGAGACTGACTGCATCACTTCCTCAATCATTTTATGTGAACTTCTACCGATCATTTGTATTCCATCACCATTATGAGAATCATTCAAACCATTTGTAGGCGACCGACTTTCCCAGTCTATCTGATTTTTGTACTCATGCATCCTCTCTACAAGAGATGCTTGCTCCTTGTTTGCTTTTTCTCTTAATTGCTGTGCATAGGCAAGAACCTGCAGGACAATCCGACAGCAAGTTAAGGATGAAATTCTTTGTCAACTTCATAATATGATCAGTTTGTAAAAGCAGCATTGAAGAATCAAGTGAACAAACTGGGATGCATCTTAACGAATCAAAACAGAAATAAATAAATCTACGATAGAATGAAATTCCCACTTTGCCAATCAGCATGACTAATTAATATAACAAAAAAAAAGGCACAGGCTCACCTTTCAAGAATGACTATGATGCTGGTAATACAAAAACAGTAAATATAACAGGGAAAGGCACAATAAAAAAAGTGTTACCAATTAAGTAGGCTGTAGGCCTGTAGTTAATAAGCCTCTTAGATGACACAAGCATAAACCTAGCTCTACAGAGCTTTTTATTATAAAATTGATCCGAGTAAAAAAGAATTGTTTCTAGTGTTCCAAGAAAATTCTCCTAAACAAAAAGTGGTAACTCTGAACTGCTCAGGACAGAACCGACTTAGATTCAATAATTTGATCATCTGAATGTGATTCTCATAACCAAGAACAATACCAGTCTAGATAAGCTACTAGAAAGGTGCACAGAGCAAAAAAGAACTGGAGTGCAATATTACATCGCAAGATGAATGCGACAGCCAACTGTACTCCATATAGAGCAGAAGGGTAGTGAATGACGCACAGATCTCAGAACTTATTGGCATATTGATTGACTACTAAATAGGTCCAGTCTCAATCAGTTGAATCAAAAGCAGAATTTCAGGACAGTACTTTTGCATGTCAGGATTATGTAACTACGGCCACAAACTATTCATATACCAAAAACTAGGAAAATTACATTTAGACGAGACAATGGTTTAAGAGTTACCTGATTAATATATGGTTCCATCTGATGCAATAGTTCATATCCCTGAATGAATAGCAACAGATAAGATTAATCTCATTCTGTACATAATATAACATCACCAAGAGGCAAAATATAAAAGGCGCTACTTGTTTGAAATATTGAAGATGTGAATCCATTGTCGCACTAACAGCCTCCAAAAATTCAAATCTCTTCTTTGCCTCAACATGGGAAAGTGCAGTGACCTGAAAAATTAACACAGGTATGGCAAACAATGGCATGATATGTATATCAACACACAGTAAGAAATTACAGGAGTTAAGTTAGGGCCAGCAATTCACATACCAGGTTGAAACGAGCTTGCTCAAATGAAGATCTAGCACTGTGGAGCTCCTGGTTAGGGCCAAGTGTAAGTCAGTTTGGGGGGAAAGCTGTCTTACATTTTATTTGTAAAATGATGATTAAGAAACGAAAAGGTTTTTACATCTTCGATGGCAGTTGTTATGTCCGCCCTTGTACCTTTCTTCAATGATAGGTATTTCTCACGAACCTATGACCAAACCAGGCAGCTAACAAGTCAATAACATATTCTCTCCAAAATATTGAATAAGTAGCAAACTACTACAAGGGTGCAAGTATGGCAGAAAAATCAAGGGAAAAATGAAAAATCAGCAGTAAAATAACATTAGAATCAGCTAGGAGAAGAGCAGATATAGAACATTCCAACCTCAAGTAACTGACTAGAAACAATCACTTCAATATCAAGTGCTAAACAGACAAAATAGAAATAGCAAGCAGATATTATTGGCTCATGGAAACTGGGAACTAATCAGATCCCAGCACAGATATTGATGGGTGAAATAAAGTCCCAACTCTCAAGAAAACAAAAAGGAAATCCCACATTAGCTTTAGAAACACGCGGTTTTCCTTTCCCCTTTTTCATTGCATATTTTTAAGCAATAATACATTAATTGACTTACCTGGTCATACAAGAGGCTAGCCTTGTCAAAACGCTTCCGGGCATCCTGAATAAATGTATGAAGCGGGAACTATTTCACAGAATTATTCTCAGTATGAATTTTTCAAGATTCAATGTTCATGGCAAATGATACTGGTACCTTAACATCATGCAAATCAATGTCCACAAAATTAAGCAATCTGTCATTTAGCACATGCTCAACCTGCCAGAAAACTGAGTCAGAAATTATGCCACCTCGGTCCTCATGTACTAAAAGTAAACTGTACCATGAAATGAGAGAAGTTGGATTTTCAGTGATTGACGTATCAAATTTGACATGGCCTTCCAAAAAAGGATTTTACAGTTGCAGATTGGGATGATGCTTGGGAGACCAAGTTCTAACATCAAGTGCATGTAAGACAAGTAAAAGGAACAAGAAAGAATACACAACCGCATTCCAGTAACTTCTTGTCCATTAAAATCATCTAGTAACTGGTGGCAACTGCCAACTGGTAACCAGACAGTAAACCTAAATGGCAACAAGGTAGATGTTGGCCAATTTTTCCTACGGTGCTGCAGTAAGTCCAACCAGAATACCACAACTAGAGTGAAGGTCCGGATCAGGGTTCAAAATCCCAGCGGTACCGGCCGGTAACCGCCGGTTACCGTTTTTACCGGTGGAGACCGGTAACCAAAAAAACCGGTCGGTATCAATTTTTTATTTTTGAATTTTGAAAGGTTTTTTCCGGTTTTTCCGGCTACCGGCCGGTTTCCCCGGTTACCGGCCGGTTTTTCCGGTTACCGGTTTCAAAATATCTCAAAATTTAAATTTTGATTTTCAAATTGTGACCGGTTTTTCCGGCAACCGACCAGTAACCGTCCGGTTACCGTTACAGGCCGCCGGCCAGGATTTCTTCCGGTTCCGGTTTTTGGAACCTTGGTCAGGATCACAAAATACTGCTCAGCTAAAAAGTCCTAAAAGTGTAGCTCATGCTGTTCACTGATGAAAATGTCTCAAGTATTGGAGAAAAACAAAAGGACAGCAATGTAACAACACACCAACAAAGCAGCAAATTTCAATCAATTCAAATCCTAGCCAATTTGATAACACCACATGAAGAGTGAACATGTTATGGTCTAGGATCTCGGCGCACACGCAGCAGACGAGTGAACAGTACCGTGGATACTGTAGCAACACGTGAACAGTACCGCGGGTACTGTAGTGCATACGAATTGGGTTGTTCGCCAGTATATCGCGGATTAGGAATATAATAATTAGTTTTCTTATTACTTGGGTTTATTTCCTTTTAGATTTATTCCATGTATTAGAGATAAATTTTCTATTATTATGACTATTTTTCTTAATATAGAGATAAATTTCTTAGGGGCCAAGTTTAGCCATCCCGAGATAGTATTGTATCGTTATCATCAAGCAAAGAAATAAACAAAATTCTCTAGTATTCCTCTCTTCTTCAACAGGCCTCAGAGCTTTGGCGGCATGGCCGACCGATCAAGAGCGAGTGCCTTACCCTCAGTCCTCGGACTCGTACCCAACCACCACCGACCACAACATTTGGTATCAAAGACACTCACCATTGTTTCTGATACTGAATTATCTCCCTTGAACAGATTGATGGCTAGCAGCGAGAAAACTATATCCTTACTCGACAACATGATAGCTAACTTAGAGAAGGCTATAGAGTTGGTGGACAAACTAAAGGAGCAGAAAGAGGCATTGCATGCCATTGCAATGGTTGCGCTGCCACCACCTTCCCCGGTGCCGGCGTTGACATTGGCCACGTCACCAACGACGACTCCTCTTCAGGATTCACTTTTGGTGCCTTTGCCAAGAAGAAAGGTTGTTGCTGTCCAGCGGCGGTCATCTTCACGCGACCAGCTGACACCGTGCCTCTGCAAGTGTGGAGCACAACAGCTTCCATGTAGAGGTCATCAATATCGTCACATCTCTTCCATAACCGTTACATCCCGAGGCAAGAAGGATGATGTTGCTGCCCCGCGTTAGGTGCCCATGGCCTCAACGAATCCTACGTTATCAAACCACGCCCAGGGGTTGCTGTCTATTGGAGTTTCACTAATCTTCTATGCAACACGATGTCATCATCATACCCTCTCATCAACATGGGGTTACAAAAGACTTCAACCATGGCCGCCACCTGACAGATCGAGAACGAGCTGTCTTGCCGCGAGGGGTGTAATGCTATGGCCTAGGATCTCGGCGCACGCGCAACAGACGAGTGAACAGTACCACGGGTTTTGTAGTGCGTACGAATTTGGGTTGTTCGTCAGTATATCGCGGATTAGAAATATAATAATTAGTTTTCTTATTATTTGGTTTATTTTCTTTTAGATTTATTCCATGTATTAGACATAAGTTTCCTATTATTTTCCTTAATATAGAGATAGTTTCTTAGGGATCAAATTTAGTCATTCCTATAAAATGGACAATATTGTATCACTATCATTAAGCAAAGAAATAAACAAAATTCTCTAATCTTCCTCTCTTCTTCAACAGGCCTCAGAGCCTTGGCGGCGGCATAGCCAACCAATCAAAAGCGAGTGTCTTACCCTTGGTACTTAGACCCGTACCTAACCACCACCGACCACAACAGAACATAATAATTTGGCTGAAAACCTGAAACAGTGCACATATAATTAAAAAAATGCACTACCTGGGAGCGCAGGACTTCCTTATATGTTCCTATTTCTCTCAAGGCAATCGTAAATTTGGTCATAACAGGTCCTGGAAAGGAGATGAATTCAGTATGCTACTATGCTTAGTAAAGGAAGTGACCAAACTCAGCTCTACCAATTCCTATGTGAGGAAAAATGTAATTAAGGAATGACAAATAAGCAAAATAAGCTAGTTGAGTGAAAACTGCTAATAAAGATTTTTTATGCATAAAAACATATCTTCCTTGGTCGTATTGGTGGCTTGGTGGATTTGGAAGCATAGGAATAGTTGTGTTTTTGAGGGTGCTTCTCCTAACCACAATGTTATCATGCGGGACATTAGAGAGGAGGCCAATGTGTGGTGTATGGCGGGAGCAAAGGGGCTCCATAGATTTTGGCATTGACGCCTACTTGTTTTTGTTTTGTTTTTGTTTTTGTTTTTTGTTTTCCCCCTAGGGGGGTTTGTCGAGTCGTCTAGACTCGTTTGTATCAACCTTTTCTTCTTCTTAATTCAATGATGCGCAGTTCTCCTGCGGGTTCGAGAGAGAAAAAAAAGAACTGAGCAAACATGAAAAATGAAAAGATCATCCTGCATACTCATATGACAAATTTAAACAAAATAAATGGGATGATGAAAAATATACAAGAGAATAACATGACTGACCACCAAAAGCAACACTGATTGGGTCATTGTAGCCTCCTCCAAATGTTTCAAGTGAGCTTGCAAATGCAATATCTCCATCATATGCTTCCCCTAGTCCTGCACTGAAACAAAAGGCAGATGTATATATTACTGTATCCTAGCTAGCAGCAAGCAGGGACATACTGGGGGCTGGGTTTAAATAGCAGTGTGTAAAATGGTGAATTGCAGTTCAGCCCTATTCTTTGTCAGATAGTGAGCAAAAAATAAATAAATGAACTGCAAATGGTCACTCACGTATACTTGCGGCAACCTTTATGAAACTTCAAACATCTCTCTCTCAGCAATTCAGCACTTTCTTCAAGTGATTGTGTCTGTTTTTCAAAAGGCCAAGAGAAATGCAGACAGTTGGTTATGAATCAAAGGAAGTTGAAAAGAAAAGAAGGTTTCATTCACGAATGCAACCAGTAAAACAACCATTAGGGCATTGAGGCATCCTATCTTCCGTATTTATCACTTGGACTCGAATGGAAAAGATATAGGCAGTTTCTGCTACAAATGTCTCCTGAATTGGACGATAGTCAAATCATCACATCTCTTTGAAGAAGCAAAGCTTTTGTTTTTATGTTCAGCAATATATTCAAAAGTGTTTTGGATGTTCCTTAATCCATTAACTAAATGGGAGACCTGTTTATTCTTCAAAGGACTTAGAAACAAATATTGATTGTGCTATAGGAAGTGGCATGTGTCTAACTAGCAGACTTTTCAGGCTGACATAAACTGCACACCGGGGAAATAAAAAAGAAGAATCTTACAATTCATGCCAATCTTAAGTTATGAGACCAAATTATGAAAGTCATTTGTCTACATAAGGGTGCCTTTGGTTGAGCTTTTGGAAGCTGCTTTTGCTTCCAAAAAGCCAAAAGCCAACCAAAGGGTAGAAACCAGAAGCTGTTTTTTCAGAAGCAGCTACTTTTGGGTAGTATAGTTTTGAAAGCACGTTGGACCCTGCTTTTGGCTTTTGGCTTTTGACTTTCTGAAATGGTGAAAATAGAGAGCTGTTTCACAGTTGTTTGAAGGAAAATAGAGATAGGATGTAAGTTTTATACTTGTTTGAACCAAACAGCTTACAGCTTTTCCACAGCCCACAACCTACAGCAGCTTTTCCACAGCCCACAGCTCACAGCAGCTTTTTCAAAAGCCACAGCTCAACCAAACACACCCTAAAAGACGCAGCTCCGCCAACAAAATCACCATGTCTAGTTCCACCAAAAGTTTAACCAGCTAAGTAATTATGCGACAACTTTATCCAAGAAACAACTCCATCCAGTAAATTCATTCTTGTACACTACTGCTGCTTGCAAGAAACATATTTGTTTGGTCTAAATTTCAGTAAATTCAGATTGCACTGGACCTCCAAACCAACTTAAGAAAATAAATTAACTGCCTTAGAGCTCATGTTATTTACAGCAGATCACACTCCACATCAAAATAGAGCCATCCATAGTCCATACTAAAAAACATCTCTACCGAACACAGATACACCTACAGTCACTGCACCGTGCAGCATTAATTCCTGATGCCCCTCAATAAAAACAGCATTGTTTTCTCTAAAAAAAACCAAGGTAATTCCAAACCATTTATTACAGGGAAAAAAGCATTTGATGAGTGATGACCAAGAAAAGTTCCCCAAAAAAGGAAAATATGAAATCAGAACACACACCGACCTTACAAATTCAATCCGAAATTCATAAACAGAAGCAAATTTGCTTGTCCATGCCATCAGAATGATGCATTTTTAGAACCATGTCCCCATGAAATTATCTCAAGCCACACACAGGCACACCTAGTAAAATCAGTAGCATACGACAATACAGACACACGTAATAAAATCAGTGGCATACGACAGTACGGACCTGGGCCAGCGGAAGCCAAATCACAAGGGGCAACCTTTCCTCGAGCATTCGCAAAATGTGGAAAAAGAAACAGAAATAAAAAAAAATCTGAACACGATAACCTGCGCCAGTTTAGCAATGCAACCCAAACACCATACCTAGACCAGGAGCAACTGAGCAAGCATTTGGTTCCAAAAAAAAACTGAGCAAGCATTCCCCAATCCCCACCCATTCGCAACAATGCCAAGCTTTAACCCAAAAACTCGCGGAAACAAACACACGCGGATCAAACCAGCACACCGTGACCGAATCCAAAAGCCACTGAGTTTTACGGCCGAAAGTTACACCCTGAGAGAGAGCCGAACCGCGAAGCTTACGCCACCACCCTAATCACGTAGCCCTAGGAACCGAGATCCGTCGCGCTCACCTGCGTCCGGAACATGGGCGAGTCATCGAGCTTGGCGAAAAACATGGCTGCCAGCCTGCGACCGTCGTTGCCACCACCAACAGGTCCACGGCACCGCGTTCCCGCCACCTCCTACCTTCTCATCCACATCGCCAATGCCGCCGCCTCAAACGCTAGCCCCTCCGGGGCTCCGCCCCGCGTACGTCGCCGCCGCAACCGGCCGCCACCGCCGGGAACCGTGTCGCGCAGGGGAGGGGGCGTGTCCGCGCCGCGAGACTCGCCGGAGTTGGCGAAATGGCGGCGATCTGGGCGGGGGAAGGGAATTGGTCGGGTTGCTCGGCGAGGAGGGAGGGAGGGAGGAGAGGAGAGGAGGGATTAACGGTGCGCTTTTCTTATTAGTTTTTAATTTTTTTTTTATTTTTCTTTTCTTCGGAAGAGAGAAGGGGGAGCAGAGAGGTGGCGAGTTAAGCATAAAAAAGTTCTAATTAGTATATAACTATTTACGTACTCGTGCATTGCAACAAAATTCATTAAATATATAGAGAATTGTGCTATAGAAAAGAGCTACTCTGATCAGTTAGAAAGTGAAGAATGGTAAGAAGTTAAGAGAATAAAGCGGTTGGAGAATGAACACACAACCACCAACTCATTCTTTTATAATAGTAATGATTTTGGGTCTAAATAAAAGCTTGGCAACGGGGAATGTGGGGGCTACAAGCCAATTGTGGGAAGGTCAGGCGCAGGTGCAGTGAGCTGCGTTAGCAGGATATTTTACACACTATTTAGAACATATAAATTTTGAATGAATTTTATAGCAACAGGCTAAAGGGTATTTTTAACTATCGTTTATAATTTTTAGCTATAACTTATTAGTCTAATGAATAGTAATTACCGAAAGAAACCGAAAAAAACGGACCTAATATTTACATGAATTCCCGAAAAATTCTTACTTTCAGATAAGGCTTCAAACTATTCTCTTATACTCTTCCTTGTTCTATCATTTTTTTTTTCAGTTTCATTCTCGATGCTACTGCTCTTTTTATCTATTTTTTTGTGTGAGTGTTCTCACTGTCAACGTTTGTCGGGCAGCATGGAGTATGGATGCCTCGGCTGGTAATCCAACTCGTGATTGCATGTGTCTGTATCTAGGAGTACCTGAGCGTTGTTCTGTTCAGAATTGAAGCGTTTGTCGTGCCAATTAACTGCCATGTTTCGACCGGACAGTGTTAAACAGTAGTTTACACTTGATGATGCAGATATTAGTACCCTGCTTTAATTAGTAGCAATAGCTGTGCCGTACGTGTCTGATCTTCTGGAAGGGGCCCTGCCTGATATTCCGTAGCCGATTATCGCCTGCGCACTGCACGGTCGTGTTGCCCCAGGGCTAAATCTCCAGATGATTGGAACATCCCATGTTAGGTCAGATGAGACCTTAAGCACCACCCGCTAGCGAAGGCAATCGACCATGAGCTGCTAACAGATGCAACACACTGACACAATCGTCCTGTTATTTTGTGTTTTAGATTTTAGCTTTTTGATTTCTTCAAAAGTCAAAATAAATAGATGATTTTTTGAAATCAAGTTTTATATAGCTTCTTAAACCTAAAACTATATATATCATCCATATCGATATTTTCACTGTCTAATTTCCTACCGTCTAATATAGATAAAAACCACCGGCATAATGTAAAAGAATAATGTAATGCTGTCTCCACTGTAGAAAAAAAATGTACTCTCACTGGAGAGCGGGAGTGGTCGTGACCACTAATGCGACAGTGATTATGACACCAGCATGGGAGCACCCATCTAATCTATCAGAGTGAAAATGTTTATATCAAAGAGGAAGCCTCTTCTCATTTTGGTTTCTCCTTTACACTTTTGAGATTTTTTATTTTATTTTTCTATTTTTTAGCTTTTTAAAGATTTTTTTACCTTTTCTTTTTCCTCGTAATCCTTTACATTATCTGTGATAAGTAACATATTTTATATTTTTATATTTAATTACGTTTAAAAGCCACCAACAACTACAATATAAAAATAAATCAGCTACAATGATAAATAGTAAAAAATAAATCATAAGCCATTAAAAACCTAAATGAGCAGACCAGGTTAGAAAAAAAACAAATCTTTTTTAGAGCGAGAGAAGAGAGTGTGTGGGCCCAGCAATGCTCCCCTTGAGTTTTGACTTTATCGGGTGCCGCGCCGTGGGCCCAATCGGCCCGTTCAAAGATTCTATGGCCCATGATGGGTGGATGGCTCCTTCCCGCCATCCCCACTCCCACCGCTCCCCCTACCCATAGCCATTTGTGTGTCGTCAAATGCTATTCATGATGCCACCATTTGCTTGCTGGTACCAGCTACAACTAGCACTACTGGTACTAATGCACAACAAAATTAAGAGGCATCTGGTGCTCACTGATCCTTTTTTCATCCCGCACACAATTTCTGAAATGAAATCTATGAGTAAGACACCCTTCTTAATTTCCGGAGGATTGATGAATGATGTTCCTTTTCATGAAAGCTGTAAGACACCTTAGTGCTTGTTCGTATTGGTTTCTGTTTCTGGTTTTTATTTAAAAAACCAAAAGACAGTACAAATATTTGACTTTTTAAAGCGGCTTATTCACTCATCTCACTACCGTTTCGCTCCGAGGATAAGGCAGGAGTCACAGATGTATCACTCACCCCACTCGTTTTGCTCTGGTCACGCACATGCATCTCTCCCTCACTTTTTGTATCGCTCTCTCTGTATTTCTAAGGGCCACTTTTTCAGTCAGTACTATTTATTTCAGCCAAAAATTATAAACTGTAGCCAAAAGTTATCAGCAAAAACTCATATGAATGCCTTATTAGCGTCCTGGAATGTAGTAAGAAGCGTTTGGTACTGACTGAATATTTATTTCTCATATGCTGCAACTGGGCAACATTCATCGAAGTGAAAATCTGCAAGCAAGACGCTTCCTGGAGGATTTGATCGATTCCTTCTCACGAAATTTGTCTCATCCAAAAAGTAATGCACACCTCTCTTTCTCTCTCTCTCATGGGACTGCATATGATTGATTGTCTTCTTGTAAGTTGGATGACACAGGAAGCCAGCAAGTAGCCAGGGCAAAGAAACAACGACCACCCCATACATGGGAACAAAAAGATGGAGCCAGCAAATGGAGAAGACGATATTTTTTTTCAGGTGTGGAGGAACTGAGAAAGCGATTGGGTGATGGTGGCGTGTCCTGAGACATATCCCATTTGTGTCTCTATCGCTGCATTAAGCCCTCCTGCTTGGCCAAGGATTGTGACTCTCACAAAGCATCATCATCTTCATGCCAAACAGTGGAGGTAGATACAGTTTTTTTGTGGGGAATTTTTCGTGCTGATTTCGTGCTCAAGACAAAATGGTTTTCGACTTTTCAAAAAGACGACGGTTTTCACTGGATGGATCTATGATCAACTCTGCGTGTCTAACTTGTTATTCGGAGCTCCCTTTCCCAGAAAAAAGATGTTTTTCGGAGCTAGAGCCATATGTCTCTGACCTGACTTCTTTGCAGTAGGAATAGCACTCGAAAATGGAAGCTTTACCAAACGAGGGTTTAATTATTGTAGAAAGAAAGCAGTGACAAATGGAGGGTTGGGGAAAAGGCTTTTTGCTTATGAGCTAGCTACTTAGCTAGCCTCCGATCACACTTCCATAGCTCTAGGAGTCAACTCTCGCGGCTTGTCAACCTTTTCCTCTCCAATCGCAGCATGCCTTGCCTTCATTTGTTGTGTTTGGCTCGAAGGTCACTATGTGAAATGCAAATCTCTTTCCACTTGCTTCATTTATTTACCATAATTTTGTGTCACTTCATGTCCAGGCTATGTGTGCTAATACTCCACTTACATGCTATCACACTACTACAAAAAAATCTATCACAGACGTTTTCAGAAACGCCACTACAGACGGTTTTGTTTCCTAAACCGTCTGTGCTTTATGGCTCAGTAATACACTAAGGGCATTATAGACGGTTTTTGAACCACTTGTAATAACAATTATCATAAATAATTTTTGAATCATTTGTGATGACATTTATCACAGACGGTTCTTCCTATAAATGAATCATCTGTGATAGTCTATTATCACGTACAGTTCTAGTTAGAACCGTTTGTGATTGCGTTCTCGCAATATTATAAATAAGTCTCCTTCAGTTCATCAATATTATCTAATTGCGTTACAAAACAGCACAATCACAGAATGCAAATGAACCAAATCATGCCTATTTATGATTGGCACCATGTCTTTGGTGGCTTGTTGTTTAGGTTGTAGGTATTGTTTTTTTGTTGATTTGGTATGTTGTGGTTGTAAACCGTGATCGTATGCCGTAGTCGTAGGCGAATAGTCGTAAGTCGTGGTCGTATACGACTAGTTTGTTAGCAGTCATATGTGTCATATCAACAAATTCTGTTAACAAACAGAGGAAACAACCTACAATACAAACGAAGATAAATACGCAACCTCACGTTTGATTATGTCTATTACCTTTATCTGTGAGTCACAAACTCCTGTGGTCATCAACTTGACCTCTACTCTTTTTTTATATAATAAAACCTGATCTCTACTTGAGACATCCTCGCAGAACATGTTATTTTCTGATTGCCGGTGGTTCTTTTCTGTTGTTGCTTACATGGATATTTATGGTTTCGGTCCCAGTGTGTTCTTGGTTGTAACTAACTGCTTATCTCATTGTTTATAATTATTAGGGTCTTAATACTACACAGCATGCTACCACAAATTCAGTACCTCAGCAGCCCACCGAACAAAATCCTGCCAATGCAACTGGCCCTGTGAATAACGCTGTCGAGCCTGACCGCAGTGTACAGCAGCAAAGACCCGCCGAGGCAGAAAAGAAGACCATCAAACTCCGGAAGAGGTAAGAGGTGGCTCATTTCAATCTGTATGCATCAGTCTAATGTGCTATAATCCATATCCATATCATCTATTGTTAATATCTATTTTGTTTTCGAAAAAAATATCTGTATTGATTTTGTCAATTGGATTGCCATTCCATACATAGTACTTATTAATGGGTATTTTTGGAGTTCTAAATCAGATTGGTTACTAGCCGTTTGGTGTATTCAGTGATCTTGGTCTTGAAAGGGTATTTTGAGGCTAGAGCTTGGGTTTATTACTTCCTTGAGATGATATTTAGGATTATTCACTTTTGTAGTAGATGGTATTCTTCATATTAGTAGTAATAAAACCAAGACTCGGGATCTTTTTTTTTCAAATAATAACTGAATTCAAGCACTTCATTTGTATCACATATTCACATTGTTTTAAAATGGTTACATCATGGAAATAAGTACCCACCATCCAAAACAGTGGAAGTTGGACAAAATTCCAAACGATATAGAATTCATATTTCGATAACACGAGCGTTCATCACGATATCGCAGATCGGAAAACAGAAACAAAATAAAGCCACAGCCTTCCCATATGCATACTAGAAGCCGTTACGAAATAGGCATGAAGTAACCGAAAGACAGAACCGAACCAGGCAGGATTCCAGGACCCTTTTGATGACAAGGATTATTCTCAATCCTTCGTATAGCTGCCCCAGTGTACAATGTACAACCAAACTGCTGTATAATCGTCTCAACCTTCTCAAAAGAACACAAAACGATGGGGGTAAAATCTGCCAAGCTCCATACCATCCATTGCATCAGGAAATCTCGCAAATCCCCAAATATTCCCCGAGTAGGAACATATAGTACTGACAACGCCAGAAAGCTAGCGAAATTTCCTGAACAAGATGAGACATGCCTACGCATATGTTACGGTTTCAGTTTCTAGCTGTTTTTTTTTTGTTTTTAATTTATTTAAGGTAGATGTCACTTAATACGATTGGTTTCTAATTTTAGTTTATTTAGATTTTTTTTTCTTATTTTTTTTGTACTATCCGTGACGATATAACAGTTTTTCAATTTTTTCTTATTTTTTCTAAAAAGAGCTAATAGCCATTACAGTGTAATTTAAACCAAAAGACAGCTAGAAGCTTAAATCATAAGCTAATTAGAGCACAACCTTTGACGACTCTGCTCATACCATTCGGGCATCAAGGTCAAGGAGCAGGATAATTCAACATCAACCTGAAGCATGGCTCAACAGGTTCTAAACATACGAAATAGATAGGTATGATGAAGCATTACGATGCAGAAATGCGAATAATCAAGGAAAGAGAACACGATTAGTAATGATATCTATGGATGTTAAGGCGTCGTCTAGTTGACGCTAAATCAATAACTTAGCGTCCAGTCACTCAGAGCTCGACGTCGAGATCTCCCGCCTAGTTTTTCCGAGTTAGGCGCTCATCGTGGGCGCCATGGCGTCGCCAGGACGACCTGGACGCCCAAGGCTTGAGTTGAAATCTGATCTAGCACATGGGAAAGAAGTGCAGCAGCAGCGATTGCGACGGCAAAGAGAAGAGCAAGGCGTCAAAGGCGTTCGTACTCAATGTGGCCATTCACTGCCACTGCAGAGGCTGCATTGACAAGATCTGCAATGCCGTCAAGGACCTAGACCACCTCCACGACGTGGAGGCGATGGACCAGTTCGCGCTTGATACCAAGGGCGAGGTGAGCCTAGTGGCCTCAACGGACCCCGAGAAGCTCTGCCCGTGCCACCGCAAGGCCACCCGCAAGAACGTCGAGCTCCTCTTTGCCCAACGCCCAAGGCAAGCAAACGGAGCAGGTGAAACAACAGGAGTGAGTTGAACGGAGTGGAGTGGGGTGGGAATTTTTGTAGTGGCAACAGCGAATGTCTACTAATACTATAGACCTTGTTATGTTAATACTATTTGCTATTATAAATCTTGTTATTTAGATAATTTATGCTATTATATTGCATAGTTATCTAATTTTTGGTCATATAAGATATTACATATATTTATTACTATCGTCTAACTGTCACCATAACAGACGTCTAGCCGACTAGATGTCCATACACCCGGTCTCGCCATGACTCGCCAGAGCGCCATGCCAACCTTGATGATATCCATAGAATCTTCTCATCAGTCAACCCAATGTTAAATCATTGTACCAGAGTAGACACACAGCACGGAAAAACTAATAATTTGAAATAGAGGGCAGTGGCAAGTAAAGCATGTCTGATTGCCTCCCAAGAACACAAGTTCCCTCTTGTAAGGCCGCCTTTGGCAGCATGCAGAAGCAACATAACTACAGAGTTCTAGACGGTGCTCTCTCAATCCAAATTCACGAAACTAGCCATGAGAAAAACCAACCTTGTTCACTTTGGGTAGAGGATATCGTAGTGACCAGGCCGGTAGAGCAGAGTAATGTAAGGTTTCTCATCAGAAGGGGTTGACGACGTTGCAGCATCACCTTCCGAAGAACCGGCCGCAGGGACGAAATCGTGGTGGTTGACACTTAGATTGCCAGGATCGCAAGAGCTTCGGTCTAGGTACATCACACGGATTGGCACACCTAACGCATCTGATAGGGCAGTAATGTGCACATGATCACTTTCCTCACCCATTGGCTCCACGGAAGCCTTGCAGAACTGCAAAGTGAATTCCCAATCAGGGTCAGTCCCTCAGATGCATATTAACGGAAATAGGGTGCACAAAATCAAGGATGGAAATAGCACCGGGCAACTTGAACAAGTTTTGAAGTTAAAGCATGTATTATTTGCTCCCAATCCTGACATGGTTAGCTGGAATAGACTTATCCGTTGAAAAATATTCCATTGCTTATAGAGCTGCTTCTGTCTGATACTCCCATGACATCTAGTCTTAGCTTTACCAAATCTTTCTTAAGGGAAATTGGTCCTGTGGGAATATTGGCTCACTACAGTGTGATGTGTGCCAATAACATCAATCACTGTAATTATTCCCACCATTTTGCAATATATGTCCAAGACCATCATGCCCACAAACCACGGAGGCACCAAATCTAACGAACAGTTAAATACCCCTATTAAATGGCATACGAACAACCTATTTTACAGCATTTAAAGCAGGGGTAGAGACTGAAAATATTGCAAGAAAAACACTCTTGATTTCCTCAAATGACTTGCTGTTATAGACGTGGGCCTTGGGCCAATCGGGTATTATTAGGAATTAAAGATTGGTTTCCATTTGAGTTAGGGATTAGTTTCCTTTATTAGAGATATGATTGGAGTTAGATTCCATCTGTTAGGGGGGAGCCATCTATATAAGAGGGCTATCGCATGCTATTGTAATCAAGCAGAATAATATCAAAGTCTTCCTCGTCTATAGTCTCCTCTCTCTCCCTACGCCGACGCCATCCGGCCATCTTCTTGGTGGTGTTTACCCATTATGAACTAAGGTTCATAACACTTGCATTGTGAAACGACAATTCCCAATAAAATGGACTTAAATTGCAAACAGAAAGGAATACTATTGACCAGGAAGAAACAAATAGAATCACCAGTTAACATCCCAACACTTGATGTAAATACATGACTACTGGTATAGTGTCTACTTCCTGAGTTGCATATAACAACAAAACTATGAAGCGTTGAAGCTAACCTGAGCCACGGTCGAATTTGTCAAGCCAGAGATGAATGGTTCAAAGAACTCAGCCCTCCGCTGAATTTCGCCAGAGGTGACAAACCTAAAGAACATTACAACTAAAGAAGACACGATTAGTTAACAATGACAACATAGTTGCGAAAGACACAGTACAAATATCTGGTTGTACAAACCATAATCAGAAATCATTTGATCCCTGGTTCTTTCTAGAAGTTCTTCAGGCCTAGAGATACAGGAAAACAAAATAGATTCACTACAAAAGCAAAACATAGATCATGGATATACCATACTTTGTAAAGAATTAAAAGAATTCCTTTGTCATCAACAGTTCAACAATTCTTTTCTATTGTTCATATGCATTAAGAAGAGTAGGAGATAAATACAACTTGATGATGCTTACCCTATAGAAGTTTCCTGTCCCTGCAGAACACTTTCCAGCTGCTCAATGAATATCTGAGGAAAATCAGGGAGGACAAATCAGTAAGGAGAGGCATGTTATGAGTCTTATGACAGCCCCAGGGAGTATTACAAAGAGACTACAGTGAAATTCATTTTGACAAAAAAATCCTTGTATTTTCAGGTGACAATAAGTCCCCATTTTACACTCCCGAACTTTGCCAAAAGTCCAATGAACACCCTCAACTACAAAACCTGGTATTTAACCCCCCAAACTTACAAAACCGGGTCAATTTACACCCTAAGGTGGTTCGATGACATCGATCCCACTCAAGGTGGTTTTTGACATGTTGGCAGCCATGTCATCAGGTTTTGCTGACGAGAATCCAACTCAAGGATGTTCACATCCACATCATCAACCTTTCTTACCCCCCCCCCCCCCCCAAACAAAATTCCCTCTCTTCTTCACATCATTCTCCCTCCTATCATATCGATCTCTGTCAACAAAAACTGATGACATGGTTGCCAACATGGCAAAAACCACCTTGAGTTGGATCCCGTCAACAAAGCCACCTTAGGGTGTAAGTTGACCTGGTTTTGTAAGTTTAGGGTGTTAAATACATAGTTTTGTAGTTCAGGGGATTAAGTGGACATTTTGCAAAGTTCGAGGGACTACCCACATTTCAACTGGTGCGCATCAACACCAACCACAGAACTCCCAACACAACCAGAAAATAGAGTGAAAACCATCTAGCTGGACCACTCCACAACAGAAGCAAATTTTGTGCAACAAATTTGGGGTCGATAGTATTTAACACATGACCTTCAGAAAGACGGACTGGTTAATATTCCTGGCTAAAAATAATAACTCTTTGTATCTGAGATGCTTTCCTCTCCTCATGAAGGGCAACAAAACATGCATTTCATCAAATAATTGGCAGGCGTGCAATATAATCACCCAAATAAATCATTTTCGCAGTAATTAACAATGGACAGGAGTTAGATGCAGACATTTACTTTATTTCATTACAGGAAAAGTCACTAGTTTCTGATTGTCACTGACTCATCTAAGCAAATATCCCAGCAAGATCTAGAAAGAAATTAACAAACGTGCATAGATAGAAGTAGGCAAATCTACAAACTATTCAGAGGAGACCCAGTGGATAAATTGGAATAACAATGATGTGGAGCAGGGTAACTCAGGATAGATGCAAAAATAACCATTGCATAGACTTACAGAGAAGAAGTCCTCAAAAGTAAACTCAATGTATCCAAGAGCTTGAAGTGTCTTCTTGCATTGCTCAATTTTTTTTAGAATGCGCTCAACCTCAGCTTTGTCTTGTCTCTCTAGGATATGTTCCTAGCAGCAAACCATAAGAGTGTCAAACTATGCACAGTCATAATTTGTGTGAAAAAACACCACAAATAGTCAAATACTACCAGGTAGGAAAACATGAAGCTTCGATAAAAGCAGTTTCCATCTCCTCGAGTCCGTCTCAAAGCATCATATTGTTCACCAAGCAACTGCAGGTGAAGCAAGAAACTATAAGAACAAACTGAAGCACCAGACATTGATACACTAGATCAACATTAAATACAGTTATTACATATTAGAATTGCCAAATCCATAAGGACCTTTATTTTCTCCTGTAAAATGGGGCTGCCAGATTGAAACTCAGCTGCTAAAGTGGAGAGAGGTTCCTGCAAGATTAAGAAGATACCAGTCATGTACATCAGTTGATAGAGACAACAGTAATTAGTATGAAAGGCAAAATGAAGGCAGGGCAACAAGGCTAAAGATTAATCAAAAACAACTCTACAAACATGCAGATAATCACAACAGTATATTACTGTTTTCCATTGAGAAAAGATGCTTGAAATTCACCAGTATCGCCAAATACACTAGAGATATCCAACTAATTGACCTAAATCATAGTTCAATCTCAATATGTTCTTTCATTCGATATGAAACTGATATGACATCACTCTCCAACTCCTCAGATGGATTTCTATCTTGTCATTTTTTAACATCAAACGGGGCAGCACATTTTAGTAGAAACTCTGGTGCAGACTAACCCAACTTCTGGGATAAATTTCACCTCACTTGGGCACAAACAAAAATGGTGCTCCAGTTTCTGTGCTGAGTTGCCCCTAGCTTCTCATAGGCTATTCTACATCCACAAGTTGGAACAAACTTGTTCGGCCAATTATCTCTATCACTCTAGACGAGGATATTAAGTAGGGAGCATCTGATAACCCCTTTTATCCTAGAATAGAGCGCGATAAGGAGTAATTTCTCCCTGTTTGTCTAAATTCCAATCCCTTATGCTACCTTAGGCATCTCAAATGTCAATTAACCAACGAAACTAAACTTCAGTGCAACAGTTACCACTACCAACATTCGCGTCCTACTGGGTCAACAGGATCGATCTCTTGCCAAAGCCAAAGGCTGAAGGCCACAACTAGCAGGACGCCGGATTAGCAACACTGAGCAGTGAGCACTGCAACAGTAACGCACTAAGTGTGATTTAGACCCATCTACCACATGAACAAATCTACAGCGGTTGCAGAGAGGGAAGGGGAGATGGAGACGCCTCACCTTGTCACCGACGTACGGCACCTTGGGCCCCTCGGGCGCGGGGAGGTCGAGGTCGGCGTCGCCGCAGCACGCGCGGTAGTAGTCGCCGCCCATCGAGAGCTCCACCGACACGGAGTCCGAGCCGCCGCCGCTCGGGTCAGGGTTCGCCTCCTCCCCTCCCCCGACGTGCGGCGCGGGGGCCGAGGGGGCGTCGCCCATGACCGCCTCCTCGGGGACCGGGGCCGCGGCGTCCGCGCCGGCGCCGGCCTCCCCGGCGCCGGCCTCCCCGCCGTCTGATGCCTTGCGCTTGCGGGCGCTCGCGTCGGCCGCCTCCCGCGCCAGCTTCGCGTCTGGGAGTGGGCTCCGGAGTTCGAGACGGCGGCTTCGATTCGGGTGGAGTTTCGCTTCGCACCGCGGGGTGTGTGTGTTCTTCCTTCTGAGATCTCGACGCAGTTGGAAATAAATGTGTGTTGCTTTGCACATAAGCCCTTGACCTAATCAATTTTTATGTTTCACTGCTCAGAATGGACATCTTCAGGTGCTGACATGTGGGGTGAGACAGATTTGGGCCCACATGTCATGGTGTAGAGCTGCACGGCAGCGAGTAACGCGTTGTCCCCGATTGGCCAACCGGTATAATTTCTGCACGCCACCGCTCGGGATAAGTATCAATGACATGTGAGGCCCATATAAACTGGCGGGACCCAAGCTCTGACTAACACACCAGAATTCCCCCGTTCCTTAACCGCTCGAGCCGGCAAAGCGGCTCCGGTGTACTCGCGGCAATTTTTCCCAACGGCGCCGCCGATCTGATCTAGTGCTTCTCCCAGCTCGCGGCGGCGGCCATGTCGTCGGCTGCGGCGGCGTGGTGTGCCCACCACTGTCTCCGCCTCCTTCTCCCGGTCCTCTTCCTCGCCCCTGCCCTCTTCTCCCTCCTCTCTCCCCCCTCCCCCCCGCCCTTCTTCGCCCTCCCCGCCTCCAGGTACGCGCCCCGCACCCCACCTCCTATCCCAGATTCTTCTAGAATGTTCCAGAACTTGATATCCCCCCATTGGGTTTCCTCCAGGGAGGAGTCGCGATCAGGGTCGCGGGTCATATGGGCGCAGCGGCGGGTGGTGGAGTGGCGGCCGTGCGGCTGGTGGCGGACGGCAATGCCCGGTGAGCAGGGGCGGATCCAAAGAGGACCCAGTGAGGGCACAAGCCGCCACTCAATTCGCAGAAGTCCAGGTATATAGCCTAAGATTTAATGCTAGTGCCCCACTCAAACCAACTAAAAGGCCCTCACTCATCTGTGATTTATCAAATTGATGAAGGAAGCCTTCATTTTGCCCTCTACTAAAAGGCCCAGGTATACTTGGCTTTATGGGTGTGCCCCCTCTCAGATTTTATCCTGGATCCGCCCCTGCCGGTGAGGCCTCGCGTGCTTCGCAGTTTGGGTTTAGGGTTAGGGTAGTGGACCTTTGCTTGAGATGTGGTGAACTGTTAATGATTGTTTTTTTATCGCATCTTCTTCTGCAGCTCCAGCGAGGGGGAATGGGTACATCCGGATAGATTGCTGCGGCGGGCTTAACCAGCTGCGACGTGATGTACGTTAAACGATCTCGGTTAGAGTTTCCTCCCTCCTGTAGTGATATCATTTGGTCATGCACAACGAGTAGGCTACTAGAGTAATAGTGTCAGCAAGAGGGCTTGCATGATTTGGCTGCACACAGATTGCATTGTATAGTGAGTGAGTGACAATTGTTCAATTTTCAGAAGTTGCATTGTGTTGCGTAAACAAATGTGGTGTCAGTTGGCTATGGTATGTGCTTCTGAGTTCTGAAGGTGCATCAAATGATTCCAGTGTGATGGTTCTGCAGCTATGTGATGGAATTGGGGTTGCACGTCTTCTGAACGCAACAATGGTTCTGCCCAAGTTTGAGGTCGCAGCCTATTGGAACGAGTCTAGGTATGGGGATCACTCGAGGAAACGAAGGCTTGTGCTAATTGTAGTTTTGTAGTTCATTTCTGTTCAGAAAGTACGTCAGTGCTTATTGGAATGCTTTGTCAGTGGTTTTGCAGATGTTTTTGATGTTGATTACTTCATTGAGCAGACTAGAGGTTACATTGAAGTTATGAAGGACATTCCTGATGAGATTGCGTCGAAAGAGTCATTTAAGGTTGACTGCAGCTAACGGAAAGGACATTTTGATTATGTGGAAACAGTGCTTCCGGCTCTCTTGGAGCATCACTATATTTCACTGACACCTGCCATGAGCCAAAGAAGAGATAGGTATTGCTCAATCATCTAGTATATCCCTGAAATGTGCTGTCCATTTCCATAATACCAATTCTCTTGATCATGCTTCCAAGTAGTTTGTTCTCCAAGTTATGTTGTTCAGTGTTATGCAAGATGCCTTGAATCATATCTGCTATTGATGCTTTTAGTGTATTGTAATGGATGGATAGAATAAGGCTGGCAATGAAGTACCATAGGACTAAAATTCCAGTATCATTGTAAGGCATGCATTATAACATATAAGAAGTATGTATTGCAGTAGTAAGAGCTCATTGTTAAGTAGATTCATGGTGTCAATGACTGCTTTCCTAAGTCACATATGCGAGGCTTAGTACCATCAAGCAGTGTTGAAAATCATATGTATTGGCCCTATTATGTATGTTTAGATATTGGTTTCTGATGCGATGTGACCCATGTAAATCATTGCTTTTTATGGATACGGTTCTTTGTTGCTTTCATTGCTTGGGATGTAGTCTTACACTAGCAGTGAGCATATTTATCAACCTTCGAAGTTGGCATGTTGGCTTGCTTTTCCCCAGTTGCACAAACTGATGTCAAACAAAGTAGTGCTCTCCATATCTTTGCAGTTCCCCCATCCCTTTGCAGTGATCCTGATTTGAAGCCCTGTTCATATTGGCTTCTAAAAGCTACTTTTCTGCGGTAAATGACTTTTCTACAGTACCTAGCGTTCAAACGGAGCGTCTTTTCAAAGCAAAATCTAGTAGTCGATTATAGTACGCAAGGTTCCAAAATCCAGTACCAACCTAAATCCTAGCGGGGGGCCGGTACCGGTTCCTGGCTGGTAACCAGAAAAACCGGTGAAAACCCGGTCAAATTTCAAGTTTTGAAATTTGAATTTGAAACTGCTAACCGGAAAAACCGGCTGGTTACCACAAAAAAAACCGGAGAAACCGCTAAAAAACCGAAAAACCCGCTAAAAACCGGGAAACACAAGAAAAAGATGAATTTGAGATGTTTCGAAGCATATTTAGCTTATAAAATAAGTAATCTTGTACAAAAAAATTTAAACCAACATAGGAGGTGCATTACGCATTCACAAAAGACTCACAAATATAAATGCACTTCGAAAAAATCTGGCCGGTTTTTTATTTCTCAGTACCCACCAGGAAATCCGGTTTCTGGCCGGTAATCGCCGGTTTTCCAAACCCTAGTAGTACACACAGTAGCGACTTTATTTATATCTGCCAAAAGCGCACGCAAGTGTCTCTCTCTACAAGCTGTTACTATTCATAAGCTAAAAGTCTATATAAATGGGTCCTTGTTTTATTGGACTACAGACACTAATACACTATTTTCTAGCAAGATAAACTTTGTTTAATTATTATGCCTATCCATGTAATGCAAGAACTTGTGTGCCCGTGATTTGGTGGTTACACGACTTCTTTACATAACATCAACCACTTCAACTTACCTAATCTTATTTCCTTTGTATGCGTTGTGATATGCTGACCTACTAGGAAATTTATGTTTAGTTCTGCCCATAAAGATTGTTATCTATCCAAGATTTTTTTTCACAAGTATGATCCACGTGACTCAGATTGAGTGAGACAAAGGCATTAAGATAACTAGTAGTATAATCCTAGTTAGTGTTAGTTCACGTGTGTACCTGAAACTATATGGTTAGCTCTTCCTGACTGTGACAATGATCATACAGTTTCACTTTATGTACATATCTAAAACTTGTGTGCATGGTTGACTCTTCTGCTCTTTATAATTGTGCCAATGATACTTTCCAGACTATTTGATATGTTATTGATTCCAAACTATTTGTTATCGTAATTATTCATATTTGGGACTGCCTCTGTGCCATACTGATGTATATGTCTGTATTTTTCAGAAATCCTTCATATGCCAAAGCTTCTTACTGCCAAGGTTGCTACAATGCACTCCGGTTGAATAAGAAAGTGGAAGCCAAAGCTATTGCGCTTCTCCAAGCCATACCAAAACCGTTCTTATCCCTTCACTTGAGATTTGAACCAGATATGGTTGCCTACAGTCGATGTGTATATACTTGCCTTTCCTCCAAATCACTGGACGCAATTGAAGCTGCGCGTGGGGAGGATAGGAAGGCATTGACTGGTGATGCTGCCAGTCTGTGGAGGAGCCGTGGCAAGTGCCCTCTAACACCAAGTGAAGCAGCATTTATTTTCCAAGTATTAGGCATTCCTACAAACACAAACATTTATTTAGCTGCTGGCGATGGGCTAATGGAACTTGAGGGCTTCACTTCCGTTTACAAAAATATATACACCAAATCGTCTCTCCTGACTCATGAAGATTTTTGAGAGGATGCATGGAAACACAAAAGCTGCTCTTGACTATTATGTTTCAGTCAACAGTGATGCTTATGTTGCCACGTTCTTTGGAAATATGGATAAGATGGTAACTGCAATGAGAACATTGCAAGGGCTCCAGAAGACACTAGTTTTGAGTAGGAGGGCTTTTGCGAACTACACCACTGCTGGACTTGCAGGGGACCAACTGACTAAGGCTATGTGGGATGCCCATCGGGAGGAATATATCATGGGGAGGGGGTCGGCTCTGCCTGAGCACTGCTTCTGTGAGTTCAAATTGTACCACAGATGAGCTCACGGGACATGAGTGTTACTCACTACCATATTTTGGTCAATATCGTATATCACCGCAAATGTGTAAATATGGATGAGTTGTTTCTGCAATGAGAGTAGTGCTCAGGCCTCAGAAGGAACTTTTGATCAGATGGGCTTTGAAGAACTGCACAGTGGCTGAGTTCAAAGGAGTTCAGCTGGCACTCGTACAGATACATCATGGTCTGGCCTTCTGCTTGTCCTGAATACTGTCTTCGGTGAGTTCAAATAGTAGCATAGACATGTACATGTACACTTACTTTCGATTTACTCTAGTTGCGATCATATGTTAAATTTAGTGGCCTAGATGATCATTCTGAAATGTCATTTTGCAATTGCATATACGCAGAATGTTAACAGTTCAGGGGTATATATAGGTTGAATTTATGATTCCTAGTTAACCAACGATAGAGGAGCAAAATTCAGAGGTATATGTACAATGCTGGAAATATTCTGCAGTTTTCAGGTAGTAGCTACTGGTGATCAGTGATGAAGTAGTGACTCGTGATTGAGCTCATCTGTCACTAGGCGTTACATTATAGTAACTGATTTGGTTGAGTAGCTGGGGTCCGGAACTGAAAGAAAGCTGGATGCTTATTCCATACTACGATGTCCATGCGCTTATTTATCAACTGTTGTTTGTTGGTTATGGGATCTTCGTTTGTTTGTTATTTCTTGACTAGGGAGTTGTTTGGTTCTTGATGCCCAAGTCATTTTGGTTTCTAGAAGGAGAATCAGATTCCAACAACTATTGATTCAAGTCAATGAGATTTACGTTTAACAAGACACTCCCAAAGGTACGCATGATGTATACCATGCCATTGAGTTGGGTGTGCATCAATCGTCCACGGGCTATAAAAACATTAAACAAGACTTTCAATCGCATGGGTCATATTCGTCATTACTCCATGTTTATGTAAGACACTACTAATCTATTGGACTAGTCACTAGTGGTTGGCCTGTTGTTTTTGGCTTTTGGTTGTTTCAAAAGTTAAAAAGCCAAAGGTTAAAATAGAGCTCTCTTAAAATGGATTTTTCAAACGGTTTTCCGAGCCTAAAACTATATGCAACATCCGCGTCGATGTCCACGCCATCTATTGCCATACCAAAAAACGTAAACAAAAACCAGCAGCTGCTGCCCAAAAGAACACTCCGCTGGCTCATGTTCTCCATCATGGCCAGTAGGCTTAGATTAATGGGAAGATCGTTTTTTAGAGGAATGGGAAGATCAATTGGTCCGTAGCTGAGCATATGTGGGCTTTACACTACCGCTCACCTGAAGGGTAGATGGCCGATGACCATTCGCTCTTTTTCATTTAGGCCATTCAAGCCACAGGCACAGTGCTGAATCCTTTTCTTTCATTTCTTTGAGATGAGCTTTACTGAATCCATTTCCTTTTGAGATATACACATCTCTTGTAGCTTTAGAGAAAAGCAAGCCATTAAATACTTTGACCTGGTGTGAACATGTAGGACTTTCAAGTCAATGACTTAATCCCAGAAGACGTGCAGAAACTTCACCATAGCACTGCTGGGTTTGTTTAATTAATTAGTCGTATGAAATCTTATCTTCCCTCCAATCAGAAAACATTAACAAGGAAATAAGAGGTTTATGGTGATTCATTAAGTGTAAGTTGTGCAAATTGACGATTTTTTTTCTTTTGAAGGAAATCTAGAGGTCAACTTAGGTTCGTTAGCTAGCTATGGGCCTAGCCTGGCGTATGTATACAAAAGGCACATTTTTTTTCTCAGTGTGTACTTTTTAGTATATAATGGGATCGGTTATACGTGCAGAACAATGTACTTACAAAGCACAAAAGCACACAAAGACTAAGGATTTTTTTAGAAAAAAAACAAAGGAAATTAAGCGAGTGGAAATAAGAAATATAGGGTAGGCACACGGATATTTTGGTGTACGAAATGAACTACGGTATTGAGTATTCACACGTTGTCATACCTGCCACAATTGTACGTAAGGATGGACCACACGTATGGTTAAGTGTTCTTGATGGCGCCAAACCCATCACCATGGAACGTCTACATACATTGCATCCGCACAAACCGCTACATATACACGTATTTATAGATTCGATTACTACCTTCTTTTTTTTTGCAAGGACTCTACTACTCCATAACAAGGGTGCGGCTCTGGTGCTGTGCCTCCTGCACTTAGCGTGTGCGGCGTGCAGGGGTGCCCTCAGGAGCCGCCACGTGTCCCCAAAATTCAAAAAACTTCCGAAAAATTCTAAAAAAATACTTAAAATCCAAAAAATTGTAAAAAGTTTTTTTGTAAGCACTTAAAATTTTTTTGATTTATACTTTTATTAATACTTTTATTAAAAAGTATTTTTTTAGTACTTAAAAATACTTTTTAATAAAAGTATTTTTACAAAAAGTACTTTTTACAATTTTTCAGATTTTTAAGTATTTTTTTAGAATTTTTTGAAAGTTTTGTGAATTTTTGGGGACACGTGGCGGCTCCTGGGGGCACCCCTGCACGCGCTAAGTGCAGGGGGCACAGCACCAGAGCCGCACCCCCATAACAATTCGACGAGATACGCACGTGTAGCCCTTTAATTCTTTCACTCCTTCCGTTTATTTTGTTAGACTCATACGTATTTCAAGATTCAAACTTTGTAATATTTGACCAACAATTAACTGAACAATATACTTGATGATGGAACCATCTATTCTATCTATCTATCTATCTATCTATCTATCTATCTATTGTATTATTAAAACAAGGGGGAAAGAAGCCACTACGTCTTACTCTCATGGGCTAGAAATTCTTATGTTAATCGGAGGAAAAAAGAAAGAACTACAACATCGGTTTTTTTACAAGTTTAAATTATAACGGTGTAGATAAAATAGATGTAGATACGTGAGATGTTATAATTATATAAGAAATATAGCTGTATTTCCATGATAAAAATTATAGTTTTATAACAAGTAAACTTTATGTTTAGATGTAAACATATACATTGTAGTATATATCAGCTGCCCAATTGCACGAGAAATTTGGCTAGTCAAATTTATATTTGAGAATACTTTTTGTGTAATCATGATTTTATTTTTATTAGCAAAAATAAATTAAAGGTCAAATTTATAGATAATAAAAGTGTAAAGACAATAAGAGCAAGTCCAATAATAGAGCCAAGTGTTTGGCTATAAGCCAAGTTATAAGAGCCAAGTTATACAATAATCTGTCTCCTATTTGTCTACAAAAGATTTTTTTATTATTATGTGGTACCATGTCTCACATTCTCTTTCCTACTCCTCTTCACATACATTTATTATTTGGACCCACCACTGCATAGGCTCCCGTGTGCAGCTTGTTGCTTGCATGAGAGCCAAGCTCTCCTCTCTTCTCTCCTCCACATCAGCAAAAATGCTGACTAGCTTGGCTATAAGACCATTGTTGTACTTGCTCTAAAAGGAGAAGTCTAGTGGTAAGCACAACACAGCTAGCTAGTAATAACAGTTCCATTGCCACGAGGTATTGAGGTGGTTGGCTACTTGGCTAGGCCGGCTCTAAATGGCTTTGACTTGTGGTTTTTTTTTAGAAATTAGAAGTCACTTAAAATACGTCGGTTTCTAATTTCGGTTTTCAGGGTTTTTAGTCTTTTCTATTTTTTTCTTTGTATTGTATGTGGAGATATAACAGTGATTTTTCTTCTTATTTTTCTTTATTTTCTTTTCATTGAATAATTCAGAAAAAACTAATATACACTATAATATAATTTCAGTTAACAATCGAAAGCCATAGCTATATGCAGCTCGGAGTGGCCCTTATATATAAAGCTAGGGTAGTGGTAGCTTCATGAAGTACCCGCTCACTCGAGCAATTCAGTCCCATCCTTATCATTCTCCTCCAGCCCTCTGCCCTTCACCTTAGGCTTAAGCTTGAGGCACACACAGCTAACAGACGGACACATCAGCATATGGTATCTGTCTTTGTTTGGGTCGTGGCTGCACAAGGGAGAGAGAGGGTGGATCGTCTAGGAGATACTGCTGCTACTCCAGGGCAGCATCGTCGTCGCAAGAGGGCTTCATCTCCTCAGGATCATGACGTGCCGAAGGAGGATGAAGCACAAGGAGGCGGCGGCGTGTTCCACTTCCACCCCGCGGGGGACGAGTTCGCCGTCATCGTGGCGGCTCTCACGCAGGTCATCAGCTCGACGACGGAGCCGGCGGCCGTGCCGCCGGTGGTGGCCGTAGGTGCGGCGCAGCCAGGGGCCGTGGCAACCATGTTCGGGCAACAAGGTACGCACTACTACGCATGGCCTGGGTGTAGATACACCTTTTTCCCCCTATCTTGGAATGAATCTTTATGTTCTATAGATAATTCGACCTAACTACCTTTCTCTCCTCTATGTGACTCTGTCTAGATAAGGCAGCACAAAAACTAAAAGAAAATATCAGAAAAGAAAAGAAAACGGCGTTTACGATCAATATTATCTGTTTGTTTCGTATTAACTTCTAAAAGCTACTTTTTTAGTAAATAATTTTTCTATAGCGTATAGATAACTTAGTATATAGTTTTTAAACAGACTATCTTTTCAAGTTAAGATTATTAATAATTATAGTAGATACTATAATAATTTTATTTATATCAACCAAAATCGTATGTGAATATCTCTTTATAAATTTCTCTATAAACTATTACTATTTATAAGTTAAAGTTAAAAATTATCCGTAAAAATCAATATGAATGGCGCTGTACCCCCTTACTAAACGAAATCGACCATATATGAGCCAGCAATACTATCAATCCTGAAATTATCCCTCTTCGGTAACAAAAACAAACAAGCTGAAGTAAAGTACCTACATATATTATTTCTGAAATTATCTTACGTCGTGTATAACATGCATGCATGAACGATGGATTCAGTGATGCAGAAACAAAGCGTTTCTCCTGCGATGACGGCGACGGCGACGTTGGAGCAGCACCAAGTCGCCGAGCGGCCGCGGTACCGCGGCGTGCGGCAGCGTCCGTGGGGCAAGTGGGCGGCGGAGATCCGGGACCCCGTGAAGGCGGCCCGCACGTGGCTCGGCACCTTCGACACGGCCGAGGACGCCGCCCGCGCCTACGACGCCGCCGCTTTCCGCTTCAAGGGCTCCAAGGCCAAGCTCAACTTCCCCGACGACGCCCGCAACATCCAACAACTGCTCCATCGTCACCCAGCTGCGACGTCGTCGACGCCGCAACGGCGACCACGCGCCGCCGCCCATCCGCAGAGCACCACGCCGGCGGCAGCCGCTCAGGAGGAGTTCCCGGACCTCCGCCGGTACACGCACATATGGCAGAGCGGCGACGTGGACCTGCAGGCCGTTGCCGGCGGATTAATGTCAGGGCAGTTGTCTACGTCAACGTCGACTGCGCACGAGCGCGACGGGGGCGCGCCGCCATCGGAGGATCGACATGGCGAGACAAGAGGTCCAGGCCCTACTTGCTAGCGAGCTAGTGATCAGCGTGTACGCGTGTGCAGGGAAACATATTTTTTTCCTTGCCAAAGGAATAGAGAGGGGCTATTCTTTTTAGCTGCGGCATAAGGCTTTTGGCTGTGGCTTGTGTCTTTTAGACTGTTTGTACGAGGGATTATAAAGTAACAGAAACTCACGTGTGGTTTTTAGTGATATAAATAAAGTCAGTAAAATATATACTATAATTAACTAGTAAACCTTATCTTTAAAAAATACTTCGTTTAAAAATTAGTTACTGTAGAAAAGTCAAAAGGTAGCTTTTAAAAACTAAAAAAAACAGGACCAGAATAGTGTACAGATAGCACGGACGTTGTGTGTACATGTCAGGATGGGAATCTGGATCGTCAAGTTAGATGGATTAACCGTTTCCCCAGTAAATTATATACAGTAGTATTGTTTTAGATCTTATATAATATATAGGTTATCCTTATTAATTGTACACGTACTTATGATCACTAGCATCCCCACGGTTGTCAAAGGGGCATTCGGTCTAAAACATTACGTCGAAAAAACAAAACGGCCAGTATTTGTAATTGTAGACCAAAATAAACTTAATTTCTAAGGTAGTCCTACAAATTAATGTGCAGCTAGCTTGCTACAGTTTGTCCGCACTTGATTGTTTGGTGGTCTAGGAACAAAAAAGCACCAAACTATTGTCTGGTCAAATTCGAGGCTGGTCATGCTCGCCATGCAAGTTGAAGGGTCTGTGGATATACCATCAAGATAGGCTTGAGAAGCCATAAGAAGCTTGAGCTCTTTCTAGGCCTCGTTTCGTGAGCCACAAACAGTTTAAAACATATTGATTTTTTAACGTGATTTTTTCTTTTTTTTCTTTTGTATTATCCATAGAAATATACCGGTATTTTTTTCATTTTCTTCTAATTGAATACTTTAGAAAAGACTAACAACCACTATAGTGTCATTCTAACCAAAAACTAAAAGCCACAGTACTTTAGAAAAGCTAGCTGCAGGACACCAACTTGTGCTCGTGTGTTTATGGTGGGTTCTTTTCGGCTACAACCGATGACTTTTAGTCTTAGCATGAGCGCTTATACGAACGAACTGAATGCCGATAAGCCGCTTCGAAAAAAACTATCCCGATAAACTGTTTTGAAAAAAAAAGCGAAGAAACTGTCCCATCTATTCATTTGTGAAAAACTATAAGCCGTAAGATAAAAGCTAAAAAAACGAAGACCTGTGTCCAACCACATATACTCTTACTACGAAGTAGTGGTACAATATTATGAAAGTTCTTTTTTATTCCTAGCAAAGAATGCCCTTTAGATATAGTTTTCATATAGCCAATAGTTACATACCAATCATCAAATTTTAGTTATAATAATATGAGCACTAACAGTTGTAGATTTAATTTAGCCAAATATGAGTGCATAAAGCTAAAGCTAAGGCCCATTCACTACTACAACAGGTTAATACTACACGTCTCATCACAGACAGTTTATCGAAACTGTTAATATTAAATACAATCACAGACGATTTAGGTTTAGAAACTGTCTGTGTTGCTGCCAGCACTAAAAACCGTATGTGAAGAGAGGTAATATCACAGACGGTTTTTTAACAAGAACCATATGTGATAATTCATAGACGATTCTTAACAAGAATTGTCTGTGATAATTGTGTATGAAATTTCAGTCTTGTCCTGCCACGTCACCAGTTCGCGGTATCTCTCCTAGGATCCCAATCTCACCCGTCCATTCTCTCCGCATCGAACGGCAGACACCAGTCTTTCCCACCTCTCGCACCTTATTAATCCCTCGAGATGTGTAACATCCTAAATTTTGAATGTTTGAAAATTTGGAAGAATTAAAAATTTTTCTCTACATATTACTGGCTTTTGAAGTTTTTGCTGAAATCTTATTTGGGTTTTCTTGAGTTTGGCCCTTAGCAAGGAATAAACAGAAATAAATCTCGAGCACAAAATAGCAATCAGGAAAATAAATAATTAGATAAATGAATACAAATAATTTAAATAGTATTTAACCCTGAGAAAGTAATCCCAAAAATCTATTTACGAAATCAAAACATGGTTTATAAGTTAATTAAAGGGAATTGCCTGAATTAAAAGTGCAACTCAAATATATACATACATAAACTGTACAATTAAATTCAAGACTAGTCTTAACAATAGAGCTAAAATTCAAATTTTGAAAATCATGCAAAACTTAAAATTAACAAATCCTAATAAGAACTAAAGTTTAAATTAAAATTTCCAAAATTCTAAAATTTTGCTCAAGCCTTCTCTCTCTTCTTTTCCTTCAATCCCTTCCTTCCCTCTCCCTTACATGTGGGCCCTATCCTTTTTTTTCTCTCCCCCGATCTCTCTTCACCCTCCGCGCGTTGGCTTCTCTTCCTCCACTCGTTCTCCTTTTCTTTTATCCCGTCAGTTCTTTCTCCCCTGTCCCCTCTTCGCTCTGACGGCAGCGCCGTAGCGCCCGTCGCCTCGCGCCTGCGCCTCCCTACCCTGCAGCCGTGTCCCCTCCGCCAGTGCCCGGTCACATCCCTCGCTCTGCACCGCCGTGCGCCGAGCCCCACGCCCACGCCCTGCCGCCCTCAGCACAATTTCCGCCGGCCTCCATCGCTTTGCGCCACGCCCGGCTCCGTTCCTCCTCGCGCGCTCGCTATAAGAGCCCTGCCCGCTGCTCTTCCCCTGTCATTACCCCTTCTCCCTTCTTCAGCCCGAGCCCGAGCACCCCACACCTATGAGCCGCCGCCGTGGCCTCCTCACTGTTCCCAGCCGTCCGGCGAGCTGCTCCACTAGTGGCCGCGCCATCCCGTGCTCCTACACCCCTTCTTCTCCCCCTCCGACATAATTGATAATCCGTGCACTAGAGCTCGCGCGCCAACCGTCTCTCCCAAAACCGGCCGCCGTCGCCATGACTACCGCCAGCTCCTCCTCGATTGATTTCTCTCCGATTCCTCTCTGTGGGAGGGACATCTCGACGTCCCGAAGCTTCCCCAAGCGCCAGCCAACGCTCCCCGCCACCCCAGCTCGCCGGCGCCGTGCGCTCACTTGCGCCGCCGAAGGCCCTCGTCGCCGGCTCGCCTGAGTTCTTCTCCCGCTCAACAAACGCCGCGGTAAGCCTCCCCTTAACCCCCTGTAGCTCATGCCCTCTCCGATTTCCCCCACCCCCACCACGGTGGCGCCGCCACATCCCCCCCTACTTCGGCCGCCGCGAGTCCATGCTGGCCACCCACGGCACCTTTCCGGCCGGAGACGCAAACCCCCAGGCTTCCTTCTCTTCCCCACGGCGCATTTTTCTGGTTTCTACCCCCCTCCCCGGCCACCAGCCGCCGCCGGCGAATTCACCACCGAGGACCGCCGGAGGTGCTCTGTTTTGCCCCCAGCCGTGGCATGCATATAGTCACTAGTTCCCTTCACGCAATCAGTAGATGGGCAATAGCCCAATGGTCAACCGAGCCAGGCATTAGTGTGCAGATCCTGTGTTCGAATTCCCCTTTTTGTGTATTTTGTTTTTCACTGTCTTAGCTCATTTCAATTATGAAATATGTAAGAAATAAATTAAGGGAGCTAAGATAATTAAATTGGGATCACTAGAAATTTATATATGCATCAGACATAGAATTACAAGACTATGAACAAATAAGAGATTAAGGGAAATAATTAAGAGAAGTTTAAATAATTAAATGGAATGTAAGCTAAAGCAGAAGTTTAATTAGAAGTAGTGGCAAAATATAATTCCATATTTACAAACAATAATCCCAGGGCTTCCAAGGTGAATAATATCCAATCAAGGGGAATGAGCTAAACAAAATATTAAAAGTATTTGGATAGAGTGTCCATCTAAATTAGAAGGCTTTCAAAATATATATACCTATATACTAAAATAGTTAGAAAATGGGGATGATATGTAATATTAGTAAAAACGTTTGTACTTAACATAGGCCCTATTAACAATATAGACACTATCATTAGCACACTGTCGATCATAAGATCTTAACCGATAGCTTTAAATTAGCAACAATAACGAGAGATAATCATGAGCAGTAGGTTCGGTTAGTCATAAGAGAAATTAAGGTTAAATTGTGTCTAGTGGTAAGTAAAGGGATAAGATATCAATATCAGTAATTTCCATAGCAACTCCAAATTAAAGGGGCATATTAATATATAGGCACAGAATATAAGCGTATATGTAATAGGGTGTCCAGTGATACTAGGCATAGCTAGGAATAGTATTTATATACGAGTTGCATTTAGAACCTAGGGTGGTTAGTAGGTCACCCTATAATAGCTAAGTGGTCTTGGATCGATGAGATAGAGATCAGCTGGTGGTAGCCATTTAAATGATAATGACCAAATAAGTAGTCCCATGTGCTGATAAATTAGGGTGTTAATCATTTAATTAGTACCTTGATTAATTGAAAGTAAAACTCACCTAAGATATCACAATGTGAAATACCACAAACCCAAGCTCTGATATTAACATGATAAGTTAAATTAATATATACCCTGAGCGCGACTCATGACCTAATTCTTAAAAGATAACCTTGGCACACGATACATCGCATCTCCCGACAACTCGTGCACCTGTTCATAAGACTAACTTGCCTCATGGGACTCCCTAAGTAGATGCAAAAGTAATAAAAGAATTTACTAAATAAAAGGTCGAACCACGATATTCTAAAATCGGCTCTGTCTAGCCATCCTCGCGTTTTAAGCAGAATATCCTCAAGAATATTCTTTCATTATAAACCCTCCTTGGATCTTCCCTAGCCAATCATCACTTCGCTCCAACCTCTTTGACTCCGTCAAATACTCTGTGCCCAGCCAATCTCAAATCACCCGTTTAATCATAATAAAAGCTAATCAAGTTCAATTGGATTTATTTGGAGCTTTTGAGTTATTTGCAATTGTTTGGGTTCAGTTGTTTGTCGCGTAATTAGAAACCGGAGTCCTGAAGATTCCACGGATCGAGCGTGGTCAGAGCGAAGTGAAGATAAGGCGTAGAAGCTCAAGAGAAAGCATCGTGTGAGCTCAAGTCCGCGGTAAACCGTGCCAGGCGAGTCAATACTTTGATCATGTTGAACCTACATTTTCTGCAAATTATTTTGTTTTAAATTATCAAATTGCATGATGTTATTTTATATGCAAATACATGTTTAATTTAATATTCTAGTTATATGCCCATTGTTTACCTTGAATAATATTACCCCTCCTTTGGAATATTTGAATGTGTGAACCTTGTCACCCTAGCAAAATTATAATAGTAACATTTCAAAAATAAGTCCCTAAGTATATGCTATGCTTAGTACTGCATAGATACTCAGGGGGCGCTGAAATGCGCCAAGCATCATTGTTATTTTTAATCATGAGAAATTGGTTTGGACAGTCATGGTGGGAATGACTAGTATATATTTGGACATGATTATTTTATGCTCCCAAAATCCCAACTTGCTTAAATATCTGGGCGGATTGGTTTGAGGGTGTGAGTGTGGTGTAGTGGATACACAAAGTGGGTTAGTGGTAGACCGCCCAGATACCACTAAGGACCGAATCTTGGCATGACCTCCTGTGTAAAACCGTACAACCACAAGTCTGTAAAATACAACTTGGCTAAGTAAATTTATCGAAACCCCGGAGTCATCTCACCGGTAGTGGATAGAAGTGTTATGCTATGGCAAGGGGGCCTGAAGGGACACCAGTGGAGGCCGGGCGAAGTTCGCCCAGCTGTTCTTGACGTTGCGGGGAGTTGAGAAGCCCGGCTGCGTTAGTAACTGTGGGTAACATCCCGCGCATAGATGGGACCCACCGCAAGTGGGAGAAGCCCATAAAGTGAGATGACAGAAGGGACTAGATATTTACAAAAGTCACTGTGAGGGTCTACTCAACCACATGTCTATGGAATCATGTGGGGCAACGAGTTGATCATCTCTTGTGGTGAAAGTGTACAAACTCTGCAGAGTCAAAACTATTCGAATAGCCGTGCCCACGGTCATGGGCGGACATAGGAACTTAACCGGATATAGTTCTATTTCAAAAACTTTGTGGGTGGAAATGGAAAAGTGGAAGGGCAGTGGAAAGCCCTGATTTGAATTGTCCTGGGTGTCGTCCCAGTGGTAAGTTAAGCGGCTATAACGCTGAAATATGCCATATGGTGCAGATGCCATGTAACGGTGGATGGAATCTGGATCGCTATTATTATTGCATACTCTTGAACATTATGCTTTTGTTCAAAACTGCTAGGTCTCAGGAAATTTTCATGTATTATATTTTTAAATAATGGTAACATTTCTCACCAATAAAATGTCAGGAAGAATAAATAAAGTCGTAAGAAAGGAAGATGGTTGTTTGTGGCAATCACATAAAGAGGTTGGTGGATTCATGATTGATCATAGGAGGAATAATGATAGTGCGGAGTCTAGGAGAAATAAATGGATGGAGCCCAAATGGATTTATAGACTAGATAGATGAATTATATGAGTTTTGGAGTATTAGGAAATGCGAAGGTAAATTGTTGGATTACAACACTGATATTTGATATAAATTCTTGGGAGATGTTGACAATATTGGGATTAATAGGAGTTGGACGATTTCTAGATGGATGAATTGATTTTTCTGGAAATTTGGAGGTATGAAAATAACTAAAGGAGATTAATCTTGATCAATGATATTCTTGGTGGATATTTAATAGAGAATCCTAGATCTGATCAATGATACTCTTGGTGGATGTATACTAGCGATTCGTAGACTCGATCAATGATATTTTTGGTGGAGGTACAATAGTGAAGTAGTTAGAGATGGATAATGGATAATAAGGTTGATAATTGGAAGAGCAAATTATGGTTGTGGATCAATAACAAAAAGGATTGGATTGTTAGGGATTAGAATACAAACGATATTGGTGGATTAATTAAGTGATATTAGATAAAGGGTGACACTACATGTTTAGAGTGTTAGATAGCAAACCATATAGAAATTGTATGATCAGGGGATTAATGAAATGATGTCGCTCGCTGTTTCGAGGGGTAGATAGAAATCAATATAGAAAGAAAGAGATCGGTGGATTAGTTAAATGATGTTACTCGCTGTTTGGAATCTTAGACAGCAGTCAATAATTAAAGTGTATTTGGTGGATTAAGTCAATTATGACAATTGTTGTGTGGAGTTTAGGTAGCAACCATAATACTAAAATTAAATCATGAAAATGCTACCAAAAGCAATTTTTGGCAAATAAAATAACCTAAGCCTCTCCTTTGTTAAGCCATGCATACTATTTATTTGCATTCTGTGTATTGGCTCGCGGAGCACGGGGTTGGAGTGCTCACACTCGCTTTTGCGACAAAATTCAGAATCAGGAAATCAAATCACTGCGCCTCAGCAACAAGATGGGACAAGCTGGCAGAGAAGATGAAGATGTCAAGGGCTAGGTCGCGAACCTCCAGTTGGCTGCCTGTGGGCACGTCCTGAAGGTCCCACCTGTGTGCTTCATTCTTCCGCTGCTGCAATTTAATGATTTCGGTCCCATCGGCCCATGAGTAAGTTTATTATTATATTTACGCTTCCGCATGATATGTATTTTGATGTCCATAACTGTAACTGTGTGTACTATCTACTGATCCAGGGAATAGTGCAGCTAAACACAGTAGAATTCGGATTATAAAATCTGGGTACTACAAGATGCAGGCCTCGCCATTCTTCTCTTCTCCCTTTCCCACCTAGCACGGCGTCAAGAGCCTCAAGATGCAGGCCAACGATAGGAGCTGGCTCACTGTGCCCCTAAGCCAGACATCCTCACCGTCAAGACCGGTAATATACTCACGGCATGTACAAGCCCCACCCATCCTTTCTTCCCTTCCCTCTGAAGGTTATTAAGAAGATGAGGCGATGACTATAGCCTGTGAATGTGATTCCAAGCCGTGACGAATGGGAGGGTGCCATCCTACATGCACCGTGTCAGGACGCTGAGCAAGCACAAGCGTTACTCAATTATATTCTAGTAAGTGCCCAAGGGAGGCGGTGTGCTCTATACTTTTGATGACCCTCTGTTGTACGATCCCTATAACCTCGACGAGTACATGAAGTTTCGGTTGGCGGTGTTTCTGCCATGGTTGATCTGAGGTGGTTCTTCTGCCATGCTCGGTCTTCAGTGGTCATTCTATCGTGGTCGATTGTCGTGGTCGTTCTGCGGTAATCGTTCTGTTGTGATTGATTTGCCGTGGTCATTCTACGGTGATCATTCTACCGTGGTCCTTCTGTTGTGGTCAATCTGCCATGGTTGATTGGTCACGGTGAAGTTCCAGTTTGTGGAGCAAGGGCGCAAATGTGATGATCCATTGAATGCATTCTGTGGAGTAGAGAAAAAGACGAGAAAAATGAAAAGATCGAAAATCATCAGTACAAATATCATAGATGATTCTTATTAAAAAAACTATTTGTGATAATTCAAGACATCACATACGGTTTTTAATTCGAACTATCTGTGATGACCGATATATCACAGACAGTTTCTAATACAAACTGTCTGTGATAGTTGTATCACAAATGGTTCGAAAACCGTCGATAATGACCTCATGTCATTCATTATTGACCCATAAACTTAGACAGCTCACTAAACCATCTGTAATGACGTTTTTGAATTATCCATGATGGCATTTTCTGTAGTAATGATTAGAACACATAAATCTCGAAAGAAATTAAATAGTTTAATTCTAATGGAAATAAAAAAATCATGCGTTCCAAATGTACCAGTACTCCTAGCTTTTGGTAGTGCTCCACTGGGCTTAAGCTTAAAGTTGATTTCATTGTTTGGCGTTGTTTCAGGCTTATTTTTGCACTATAACTGATATTATCTTTTTCAACGTAATTAAATTTAAAAATTAAAAAAGAAAAAAGATATGTCATCAAGAAAGATGTAAAAGAATAAGGAAAAAGAAAAGTTAAAATGTCCAAAAAAGCCAAAAGACCAGAAAAGAACAAAATTAAGAAGCTAGAAGCCCATTGGAGCACATTCGTTGGGCTTTTTTCACTCTTTGCCACCGTTTAAAGCTTGTTTCGTATTGTAACTTCTGTGAGCTTTTCAAGTGTAATTAAGTTTAAAAAATCAAAAAAGAGAAAAAATAACATCATCACAAAAATGCAAAGGAATAAAAAAACTAAATAATTAAAAATAGACGAAATTGCGAAACTGAAAGTTTAGAAATTCAAGGTAAAAGCTAGAAACTAAATGGGAACCACCTAAATTTGTGGCCGTCTCTGTCCCGACGAACCAACTGTTTGCACCAGCGACTTCGTAGTACGGCAGCTAGTGCTAGACCAGGTTGTCTTTGTCTTCCTTGACTTGAGGAGCTAGCAACTAGTACTGTGAAAATAGTACAATGCTGACCAACCACAGAGAAGTACTAGTACTACGCAACGAATTTACAACGCGCTGTCGATCATTGAATTGAACTAAATATCAGATCAGATAGTAGTATCTGCATATAAAGGCGCCATTGACGAATGACGAGATCATCTGTGTGTTTTAACTCACGATTTTGCCTATAATCTATTTTAGATGTGAACTAAATCCAAACCCAATTAACCTGCTCGTCCAAACTATTCAAAAGGAATCATACATGCATGATGCATGGATGATCCAAGGTAGGAGATAGATGTTGAGTTGCATCCATCCCGGCCACCAAGAGGAGAGGAGAAAAAGGCCATCGAATTGGATTGGATCGGATCACTATGTATGCACCACTTGTATCTATTTTTATTTTTGGAGACGCGACCTTGTACCTAGGAGTAGGGTTGCCACTGGATACCCAATATCTTTATCTAAAGTCATAACCACACTATTAGATAGGATATATATATATATATATATAAGAAATAAAATATCCATTTAGATTTGGATATGGAGAGGATAATATCTACTTATCTATTTTTATCCATACCTATTCAAACCTAGGATTGAGAGTGTATTTGGACTATACATACTCAGTTATAACTTTCTATAAAAGTATGTAGAAGTCATCTGTGCACGTGTGCCCGTCAGTTTACACAAAGTAGCTCCATACACTAAAATCATTTCTGATAAATTTCAATTAATTTCGTAAAACTTTTATGGTGTGAACGCGAGGTTGAAATTCTAAATACCGAAGTTTTACGAAAGCTTCCTATAAAAGCATGTGGGGTCTCCGTATGCGTCTAGCCCTGCCAATTTGCATAAAGTAGCTCCTATATACGCAGAATCATTTCCAATAAATTTCAATTGATTTTGGAAAACTTTTGTGATTTGAATGCGAGGTTAAAATTTCAAATACCAAAGTTTTACGAAAACTTCTTTCATAAGACTCTTTGACTTAATACCTCCTTTTCCTTCTCTTTTACCCATTTGGTTACCCAAACCTATTAGGTATATCTTTTTTATTTAGGTATGGATAATATCACTTCAAATGGGTATAGATAAAATTGAGTATAGATTTAGATTACCTATACCCTACCTAGTGGCAGCCCTACCTAGGGGTGCAGGGGGCAGGCCAGTTTGGCCCGTTGCTTGGCCCCATGTCCAGTTAGAAAATCCTAAGGTAAAGGGTCAGTTTGACCCTCACTTTGGTGGGAACCTATATTTCCCGTTCGGTCCGAGGGCCCGACCCATTTAGCTCAGTCCAGGTGATCAGGCCAAACGATGAGATGTTGCCTTCGAGCGATTGAGTGAAGATATGTGTACTTTGAATTTTCATTACTGATTACTCTGCTCACTAAAAGGTATTGACTAAGGAACTAATATAAGTACACTTAATGCAACGTGTGAGATATTCTGTAATACATATTCTTGAGAAAATATTGTATATCTGTAGGATCGTATGACACAATCAGAGGGGGTGAATGATTATCTCTGCTTTTTACCACCTGAAATCACAACACATGCAGAGAAACAAAAACAATGCAATCTGAATTACCGAAAGTCAATAACGACCATAGCTGCCAGTTTGTCAGTACGTGGCCGTAAACCTCTGTTGTCGACTGCTTGTTACGACCATACGTTCCGACCGCTCGCTTACGAGTGTTCGAATCGATCGCTCGGCAAGATCTCGAATCGACTGACTGATCATTCCGATCACTCGGCACGATCTCAGATTGATCACCTGCTTTCTCTGGTTGCTCTGCACGATAGCGACACACGTAGTCGTGACCTCCTTCCGCCTAATGTCCCTCTGCCGTTCGACCTCCGCCCGAGTGAGTACAAGCCAAGGGCAAAATAGAGCAAGTAAAGCGGAGATGAAGACAACTAGACAAGTCGCTGAGAATCTTTTTCTAAAAAGAATCTGATATATTATTTCATCATCGTATTCTTGGCTACAAAGCACCTCACAGCACCCCTAAAAATCTTCTCCACGAAAGCCCTAAAACGCGATACGCTAACCTACAGCTTTCCCTGCTTTTATAGGCCAACGCACAAAGTCGTGTTGTATCCAAACACTTCAAACCATGTCATATTCCACTTGGACACGAAATCTATCTCTTCCTCAAACCAAGGGACCTGAAATCCTTTCTAACACGGGTTTTAACCAACTCGTATAGATCATAGACTCCATCCACAACTCCATATGACACCCACGACAAAGCCTCCATGATATCCCCTCCTGTATCTTCATCGTGCACCATCACCGCGTGCTCATGCGTGAGCTCAATCACTTCACGTGACCACCTGACCGCCTGGACCTCATATTACCCCCGCCTAGTTCTGGTCTTTCTTGTCATCGACCGTAACCATCTCCACGACTTCACGCAGTATCCACCTTTGACCTCCATGTGCTCCAGCATGAGCTCGACCACCTCACTTGATCTCTCGACCACCTAGACCTCAGATTATCCCCTCCTAGTCCCGGTCTTTCTCGTCATCGACCATGGCCGCTTCAATGCCCACCTGCACATGCAAAAACCAAAGAAACCATCTTCCGATACAAGTTCTCTCCAACTTGACCGTAATCATCACACATAAGCAAAACACATCTTTGTCTATCCCCAAACAAGAACAAAACCACCTACGATCATCTCCCAGGTCGTTTATGATCGCACCAGGACGCTTACAACCAACGCTAACTAGAACAACCCCTCAGACCACACACTACAACCACTATCGCAAAGTACTCGTAGCCCACAAGTAATCAAAAACCACGTGGTCGATAAGCCCAGCTCGGCCATAGTGATCTTCCATGCAAGCGTAGTGATCTATGGATTGCTCAATTGCGTAGGTCGTTCTCATGGACTCAAAATATTTGTTTCCATCGTTAACTAACTTGGCATGAGCACAAGCTAATATAACACCAAGAAATGTGACCGCATCAGGGTGCAACCCATCCTTAACCATCTCATTGAAATGCTCCAGTGCATCTCTACCAAGTCCATGGTGCGCAAGAGCACTGATCATCACATTGTAAGACACTACATCCTTTGGATGTGTCTCGACAAACAAGAAATGAGCTTCACTGATTAGGCTGCACTTGGTGTACATGTCAACCAAAGCATTTTGAACATGGCAGTTCATCTCGGCACAACCCTTCTATAAAAGTCCATGCGCTTGCCTTGCAATTGACAAAGAACCAAGCTGAGCGCATGCAGATATCAACAAAACAATTGTCCATAGCCCCTCCTCCAAGCACACAACAATCATCATGTTCCAGCTATTCACATTCCTCTTCGGCATCTCATCAAACATACCCCTCACAACACCAGCATCTCCCCGCCATAGGTATCCTGACTCCAACTGTTAGATTATCTTGCGTTCCATCCGAAGAGCTCACAGCCACACCCGTAGATTATCTTGCCACCGGAACTAAGAGAGGTGCTCCTCCACATCCTTGCTACAACCTAGTCATCTTGCAACTCCGTTCTTGCCAATGCTTGCAGAAGCAACGCTGGCCGTAAGACGGTACTCGCCGGATCCAGAGATCAGGGAAAGGAAGGAAGAGAGGCCACATTGGACACCCTAGCCATCGAGGGCACTGAGCTGGGGGTAGGCTAGTAGGATTTCATAGTTTGCAATTTTTGGGGAGGAGGAGCTAAGGGGAGATGACATGGTGCGTAGTTGCGCACAGTTTCGACTTGACCATAGGATCGATTGGGATCTACCACTATTGGCCCTAATATTTTGAGGGCCGGCCCACTACCCATTGGTGCCCAAATTTTGGGGCCGGGCCAACGGGCCAACCTGCTCCCTTTGCACCCCTAGTTGTATCTTCTTCCCTCGGCTCCAAATCCTCACTGTCCAATCCCACGATCCAAACAACCTAGATCACACCCCCAACACACTCACTCTTTCGAGAACAACCCTCGAATACCAGATAACTATGTACAACTTCAACCAAAAGCCCCTACAAAACCCTAACAAGAGATGGAAATTAACTTATGGCTATGGCCAAGTTTACGGTAGGTTCTTTTCAGTTGAAACTGATGGCTTTTGATCCTAGCGCTAGTGCTTATGAGAATAAATTGAATATCAATTAGCCGCTTTGAAAAAACTGTCCTGATAAGCCGTTTTAAAAAGACGACGAAAAAATCGTTCTATTTATTTGTTCAAAGAAGCTATAAGTCATAACTGAAAAGAAATACTCATGTTTGCTCCTGTCCTGTGCTCCAGTTCCGTAAGTTAGGATGCATGAGCTAAAAAATATCAGTTCATGTTCAAAGAGAATATAAGGCACAGAGGGTGCGGCTCAGGTGCTGTGACCCCTGCACGCGCTAAGTGCAGGGGTGCGCCCAGGAGCCGCCACGTGTCCCCAAAAATTCAAAAAACTTCCGAAAAATTCTAAAAAGTACTTAAAAATCCGAAAAATTGTAAAAAAATATTTTCTTACAAATAAAAAGTATTTTTTTGTAAGTACTTAATTTTTTTGATTTATAATTTTATTAAAAAGTATTTTTTAAGTACTTAAAAATACTTTTTAATAAAAGTATTTTTACAAAAAGTACTTTGTACAATTTTTCGGATTTTTAAGTATTTTTTTAGAATTTTTCAGAAGTTTTTTGAATTTTTGAGGACACGTGGCGGCTCCTGGGCGCACCCCTGCACTTAGCGCGTGTAGGGGTCACAGCACCTGAGCCGCACCCAGGCACAGACGTCTGCTTGCGTGCGAAGCAGGGGCGGATTTAATGGTATTCCTGAGTATTCCCGGAATACCCAACTTTTTTTGTGTAATCTTTAGTATATATGTATGTATACTTATATATATAAATGTATAATGATGTATTCTGTAATATTTTCGCTATTCTAGCCCACAGCGGCCCAAAAAATAGCCTATTGGCCTGAGCTTTCCATCAAGCTTGTTGAAACAAAGAAGCATCTTAGACATGAAGTTGTTTACAGGCTTCTCAAATTGGTGCTAGTGCTTCCAGTAGCAACTGCAAGTGTTGAAAGAGTCTTTTCTGTCATGAATTATGTGAAGAACAAATTGAGAAATAAGATTGGGGATCAATACTTGAATGATTGCTTGGTTACATTTATTGAGCGGGAGTTCTTTCTACAAGTTAAGGACAAAGACATTATCAACTGCTTCCAAGCCATGAAGAATCGCAAGGTTAAAGCAACATTATAGTATTTTGTAAGTTCTCTTTATTACTTATTAGTTTGTTTCATGCATATCTTAGAGATGAACAATTTGTTATTTGACTATTTTTGTGACTTTAATTATCGATAACGTACTACTCTGAACTATATTTTAAATCTATGGATTGGATTTTTTTATGTGAGAGTGGGAATACGCAAGGTTGAAATCCTGGCTCCGCCACTGGTGCGAAGAAAGCTATTTGGCGAAGAACCATGTATTGTTATGTGAAACTTTGTGTTCAATATTGTTTATATCGTATCCAGATATACTTGCTCTATTCGTTTCATTTTATATGATGCATTTTGATTTTTGACATGGCATAAACATTGAAAACGACTAAGATTGAGAAGGTATCTACCATCAAATACTTCGGGAAATAAAAAGAGACAGATCGTTTGGCTGGATGGTAATGCATAGGCAAAATTACTACACTACAAAACAGTATCACCGCTTAAACACATTACATGATTGTGTTCGATCTGCTTCTCATACGACTTACGAGTCACCGCTCAGCCCTATGCCAAAAGCCCGGTCCATAAGCTAAGCCGTTTGGGAGGAGTCGCGTGGCTTATTCCGGGCAAAAGCCAGCCCATAAGCCATCCCAAACAGGGCCTTAACCAAGGCGTTAATTAAGGCCCCGTTTGGTAGTACTGAAAATAGTGATTTATGAATGAAATTACATTTAGCTGATTGAAATTACACTATAACTGAAGGTGACTTATTTGACATAATTAAATTTTAAAAAAATTTAAAAATAGAAAAAATATGTTAGCTCATCACGGACAACGCAAAACGAATACGGAAAAAAAGAACCGGCAAAAAAGCTCAAAAAAGCCAAAAGTTCATAAAATGATGAAATTTATAAATAGTGAAAAATAAACCAGAAGTGAGAAGCTCAAGCTGAAATGAGCGGGGGAAACCTCTTTTCTACACCCGGGTGTAATTACACCCTATGTCATATCTCACAACGTAGGGAGTATCTCGCGTAACGGAGGGTATGTACGTGTAGTATACGAGTATTTAAGACCATTTAGGTGGTATGAACAATTTTTCAAAGGTGGTATGTACATTTTTTTAGACATACTCCTTTTTATGTGTATATATGAAGGTATTTACAAAATATGCTAAAAACTATTATCTCTCTCGTAATTTTTTCGTATGGTTCACATTGGAGTATCTTATAATTAATATACGAGTATACATAAAGTGATAAAGGAGTATTTTAAGTTTGTTTAGTGGTATATTAGAGGTAGGAGTAATTACACCTGGGTGTAAAAGGTATTTTTCCTACTTACTACATGTCTTCACAAATGATAGTAATAAAGCCAAAACACGTGGGTACAAATGCACAATCGCCACGATCTTTGCTCGTCTCGCCTTCCTCACGGCGGCCGGCCGCATCGATGGACTTTATGCGATTCCGCCCCCAGCTTATCGCTTCCTCGCTCTTCCGATCCCGAGAAAATTGGATATTTGCCACCGCTAACAGTGGGCTTCGCAAAATTGCCATCGCTATCGTCGACTTCGCAAAATAGCCACTTCGTATATGTGTCTCTCGTATTCCCTGCCATTGCACCCCTTTTCCTCATTTTCTTTTCTATTTGTCTTATTTTTTCTCTCCTAAAAACTGGCACCTCAAGGGACCAAAATGCCCCTGGGGCATTTTACGTACGGGACTGGAGCCGCGACTCCAAAGGTCGCGTCTCTTCCTCTCCGCGCGACGCTTCCTCTTCGTTGCGGCCTGCGCGAGACGCGCCGCCGCCACCGGCTCCGTACACGACGATGGCGCCAGACGTACTGTCGTGGCCGCCAAGGGCCAGCCAAGGCAGCAGGCACCTAGGCCATGCGCCTAGAATGCCATGCAGGGTGACTATAATATCTTGATTCAAAATATTATATTACGTGCACATATTTTTTTCTGGCCAAAATGTGGCAAACATGCACCCAGGCTGCCATGCGCCAAGGGCCAGCCAAGGCAGCAGGCGCCCAGGCCATGCGCCCAGCAAAATAGCTCAAGGGCAGTTTAGTCGTCTTAGATGGCTGATTTAGAGAGAGAGAAAAGAAAATGAGTAAAAGGGGTGCAATGACAGGGAATACGAGAGACACACGTACTGAGTGGCTATTTTGCGAAGTCGACGATAGCGATGACAGTTTTACGAAGCCCACTCTTAGCGGTGGCAAATATCCAAATTTCTCTCCGATCCCCTAAACCCAGAACCCAGCCCGCAACCGTAGCCCCACCAACCCTAGCCGCCGCCGCCGCCGCCCCACCTGCACCGTCCCCTCCATGGCCGACGCACCGTCGGAGGACGCGCTCCGCCGAGCTCTCGCCGAGAGCTCGGCCGCCGTAGACGCGCAGGCCGAGGCCGTGCGGGCGCTGAAGGCCGCCGGAGTCGGCGCGTCCAAGGCCGACGTCGACGCGGCGGTCGAGGCGCTGAAGGCGCTCAAGGTCGAGGCTGGCGCCGCCGCGCGCCGGCTGCAGACGGCCGTCGGGTCCGGCGGCGGCGCCGCGCGGGAGGAGATGCGGCAGGCGGTGGTGAACACCCTGGAGAGGAAGCTATTCTACATCCCCTCCTTCAAGATCTACCGCGGCGTCGCGGGGCTCTACGACTACGGGCCGCCCGGCTGCGCCGTCAAGGCCAACGTCCTCGCCTTCTGGAGACAGGTGAGGCCGCGACCCATCTAAGAAAGCTTTGATTTTTTTTTACCCGTAGTTGTTTGATTCGTAGGTGGTTAATGATGGTCGCGTTTGCATCTTAATTGATGTGTGTGGTTGCTGACGAGAGGGTAGTGCTGATTCCCTGCTTTTGCATTTTGGTTTGTGGCCTTTTATCGGTTCATGCGTAGGAAATTGTATATGTTTTGAAGAACGGATGTGTTTTTTTAGGTTTTCGTTGTACCGGTTGTCAGTGATTCGATATGGAACTTGCATCTGGAATCTAGATATGGAGCACAGGACATAGTTGCCCCTGTTTCATTCAAGAACCACAGCAGTGCGCTTTATACGACGTGCTTTGAATTCGAAGAGCATTGAAACTGTTGTAAATTATTAATAGAATAATTCCAGATTTAATTATGAATATAAAAAGCATAATTCCAACAATAAACAAATGACATGTACACTAGTAAAATGTATGCAATTGCATATCTCTTTTCATGTCATCTAAAAGTGAAATTATACTCAACATGTTAAACATAAGAGAATAAACAATCAACATATTGCTCAAATTGTTAATTATTATATTGTTCTTAGATGTAGGGTTGCATTTGTATTAGAACAAGACCTTCTTTCACAGTTGTCAAATTTTATCATCAATCAGAGTGACTGTCTCTCTGATATTCTGCTGAAATTGACAATCAAATGTTACTACATTATAGTGCCGATGACAATAGCAAGCACTATTCAGCAACCAGCAACAAAGTAAGGCTCAAGAAATTACCAATCAGAGCACAGAATGACAACAACATATAACCAGCAGTAAAGATAATATGACAACAGAATATAACTAGCAGAAATCCTAGATTACCACTCTGATTTCAATTTGACAATTTGTCCTCATTGAGCATAAGATTTAACCCCACAATAGATCATGCACAGTCACCTAGAACAAGGACAGAAAGATATTTCTCAAGTTCGGCCAATCAGAGCACAGAATGACAACAACATATAACCAGCAGTAAAGATAATATGACAACAGAATATAACTATCAGAAATCCTAGATTACCACTCTGATTTCAATTTGACAATTTGTCCTCATTGAGCATAAGATTTAACCCCACAATAGATCATGCACAGTCACCTAGAACAAGGACAGAAAGATATTTCTCAAGTTCGGCCCACTGCAAGAAATTGAACCAAGGTTCAATAGAGAAACAACTCACTGAGTGATGGCACTCAAAGCCACTAAGAAGATGAACATGACAGGGCACAACCTATCGCCGCCGCAATCCCACAGTGAGGTCAGCGTGATTCACGGAGATACAACACCCAAATCCACACTTGGAGCACACTAAAGTGGAATCAAGGTCCAGGAATCACTGCACAAGACAGCAAAAGTGCGCACCGACCAAGTGCACACACACAGCAATATCCCAAGAGAACACAGCAGTAACCAAGTGCGCTCAGCAGAGAAATCCTCCAGATCAGAGCAGAGAGAGAGAGACTGGAATCAAGCAAGAATCCAATAAAACTTACCAGAGCCAACCATTACCTTCACCTCTGCCGTTCCTGAGGCTCCAGTTGGAACCACGGTTGCAAGAGGGAAGCTTACTCATGCCCAGCCACCGCCGCCGTTGCTAGGTCAACGGCAAAGGCAGGATGGAATGAGGAATGAGAGGTAAGCTTTCGATCTACCCTCTCCAATGAGGAAGCCCATCAATTTATAGAGGAGAGGAGCCATGGCTGCGGCGCCACACTGCTCGGCGAGGGAAAGCCCAAGAAACCAAGCTTCCATCTCATCCAACCAAATGAATCGGTTAAGAATGAATGGATAAGCTAGCCGATGCCCTCTCTATCTCTCTCCATTTCTATGATAAGTTGGTCCCACCAGACTCAGTTTAATTCAAAAGCCAACCAAAAAATCGGAAATCAGATGGGTCCTCAGACTCAACAGAAACAAGTTATTTTTACAGCCATCTTGCATCTGGATGTTGTTCGGTGGTTTATGTTAGAACAGTGTTTGTTTTGTCACTTGTGCATGTGCAATTTCTAAGAGCTGATGGTAGTAGGTGCCATTTTCTGTCACTGTAGCACTCTATACTGGAGATGTGGCGATTTATTTGTGACAAAAAGTTTCTTATGTCAGTTAGCGAGTACTAATCGGCAAATGTGGAATGGAAAGGTAAAATTCATTTACCTTCCTTCGTGCAGAGTGTTCTAGATTAGGGGTTTACCCTTGGATGTGATTTGCTACTCTGTGGTGGAAAGAGGACAAGAGTTTTAGTTCTTGTGTGTTTGATATTGGTGTTGTATCTTTGATATCTTTTCTTCCATTTTTGTTTTCATAAGATTTTAATTACCGTAATACTTCCTTTCTTTGCAGCATTTTGTTTTGGAGGAGAACATGTTGGAGGTTGACTGCCCCTGTGTGACACCTGAGATTGTCTTGAAGGCATCAGGGCATGTCGAGAAGTTTACCGACCTTATGGTTAAGGATGAGAAGACAGGCACATGCTACCGTGCTGACCACTTATTAAAAGATTTCTGCAAGGAGAAGCTTGAGAAGGACCTCACCTTGTCCCCAGAGAAGGCTGTAGAGTTCAAGCATGTTCTGGCCGTATTGGATGACCTCTCTGCAGAGGAACTTGGCTCAAAGCTTAAGGAATATGGCATTGTTGCCCCTGATACAAAAAAACATGCTCTCTGATCCCTACCCATTCAATCTCATGTTCCAGACATCTATTGGCCCTACTGGTCTTAGCCTGGGGTAATAAGATTAACATTCAGTGCATAATAATGTTGTTTTGTGTTGACTGACCAATCATCATTGAATGTTGTGTGAACAAATAGGTATATGAGACCAGAGACTGCACAGGGTATTTTTGTGAACTTCAAGGACTTGTATTATTACAATGGCCAAAAGCTTCCGTTTGCAGCAGCCCAGATTGGGCAAGCCTTCAGGAATGAGGTCTGTGTTTTCATATTTTCTTTTTCCATATTTTCTTTAAATGCATTGTCTGGAAGTGCCTTTGCAATGTGCTCTTTAACCCGTTACATAATTTTCATGTTAACACCTGTAGTGTGGTTCAGTAACTAGTTATGTTTGATGCTTCAAGGCATGATGTTTGGTTCTTGAATTTAATCAAATGGTCAATCTCTATTTTTTTTATTGAAAATGTATTATGACATCTAGACTTGTTTTGTTTCTGTATAAAACCTTGTATTGCATTAAGACATATATGCCTGAGAAATTTAGGCTTGCTAACAGACATAGGATCATAGCTAACCATACATTTGGCACTTACTATAAAGTTAAAGATGCTTTCCACTAGCAGTTGATTGACTATGCAACAGTTGCTTAGATGATGCCTCGTTGTTTTCTTTTTTAAAAAAATGTGCTCACTATGTCTACATCTTGCCAATCAGATCTCTCCGCGCCAAGGTCTTCTACGAGTGCGTGAATTTACATTGGCAGAGATTGAGCATTTTGTAGATCCTGAGGATAAATCACATCCAAAATTTGCTGATGTTGCTGATTTGGAGTTTTTGATGTTTCCGAGAGAGTTTCAACTCTCAGGGGAGTCAGCAAAGTTAATGAAGCTTGGCGAAGCAGTTTCAAAGGTTTGGACTTACTGGCTAATTCTCTTGTTGAGTTGGCCATTTTTGCTCTTTTGTGTTCCTTATAGGGAACTGTTAATAATGAGACACTTGGTTACTTCATTGGGAGGGTCTATATTTTCCTGACACGGTTGGGAATTGATAAGGACCGACTGCGCTTCCGGCAGCATCTACCTAATGAGATGGCCCACTATGCCGCTGACTGTTGGGATGCGGAGATTGAGTGCTCTTACGGATGGATAGAGTGCGTGGGCATTGCTGATAGATCTGCATATGATTTACGAGCCCATTCTGTAAGCCTACAGCATCTCTTGTCTAATTTTTCAGTTATTAATTTTAGTCCTTCGGATGTGTTGTAATTGGAATTCAAGTTGCTCATTTCATGTGTTAAACTACACATACTAACAACATAATATTTAGTGTCCACTGTGTTTTGTTTGAGTGTGCAACTAATGTTGATCGTGCTTGCCTGGTTGCTATTTCACAGGAGAAAAGCGGTGTTCCACTTGTTGCCCATGAAAAATTCTCTAAGCCTAGAGAGGTTGAGGTGAGTTATATATTGTATCTGAATTCTTCATTGTTCTTTTGTAGGAGTCGTTAATAATGTCCTGGATAATGTGTGCTTGTAGTTATGTTTTATTTTGGCCATTGGAAGTATATTATGAGTTTCGATCCAGAACCATTTTTTTATGACATACTAGATATACCTTGTCTTTGTACTTTTAAGTTAGTCAATTAGTTCTGGCATTTATATGTTTGTTTTTACATGTGCATATGTGCTTACTGTTGCTGACATGTTTAATTGCAGAAACTTGTGATAGTACCCTCAAAGAAAGACCTGGGGCTTGCTTTTAAGGGCAATCAAAAGATGGTGGTGGAAGCATTGGAGGTACACATCTTGTGCCTTGTCTTTATTATACTTTTTTGCAAGTTTTCTCATGTCTACCGAAGTGGCAACTTTGTTTTGTTGACTTTATGCTTGGGCTGACAGGCTATGAGTGAGAAGGAAGCAATGGACATGAAGGCTGCATTGGAATCTAAGGGGAGCACAAACTTCCAAGTCTGCACACTTGGAAAGGATGTGGTGATTACCAAGAAAATGGTATCGATCAGCATGGAAAAGAAGATGGAACACCAGCGAGTCTTCACCCCTTCAGTCATTGAACCTTCATTTGGCATAGGGAGGATAATCTACTCTCTGTTTGAACGTTCCTTCTACACAAGACCTAGCAAATCCGAAGAGGAACAGCTGAATGTTTTCCGTTTCCCTCCTATTGTGGCTCCTATCAAATGCACTGTGTTCCCCCTGGTAAAGAATCAAGAGTTTGACGATGCTGCCAGTGATTGCTAAAGCATTAACAGCTTCAGGCATCTCACATATTATTGACACAGCTGGTATGTGTTAAATAATTTCAGAATAGTTTCTCCAACCATTGCTTTTAGATGATATTAGCATCTTAAAGGAATTTATAGCAATATTTACCATAGTGAGAAGCAGGGATCCAAATACCGGCGGTAACCGGCCGGTTACCGCCGGTAACCGGTCTTACCGGTGCCGACCGGGAGAAAAAAAACCGCCGGTTTTTTATTTAATTCAAATTTAAACTTTTTAATGTAAAAATTAGTTTCTCTAATGATATTTGCATTGTTTAACACTAATAAAATGTATTAGGAATATGCATATATTTCCCGTGCTTGACTTCATACTTTTTGCCGTAAATGTATTAGAAATTTTTAAATTTTGAATGGAAATGTTAGTTTCCCGAATGATATTTACATTGTTTAACACTAATATGATGTATTAGGAAGATCCATGCATCTCCCGTGCTTAACTTCATACTTTTTGCCACAGCTCACTGCATAGAAATGTTTGTTCATAATAGCAATTATAGCCGTTTGTAGTTATTCGCAAATGAAAAACCATGGGCAGAATGCATTTTCCTATGGGCACTGATCGTAGTTCCATGTGGTATGTAATTTTGCTATGGCAGGTTGATTGTTTTTGGATAGCTTTGGTTTGAATACTAGAAAGAATTAACTTCAATTGATTGCCACCAAAACAAACATAAAAGCACAGAAAACAAACATAAAAGCACAGAAAACAAACATAAAAGCACAGAAATTCCACCGGGTTTTCCGGTTTTTCACCGGTTTTTCCGGTAACCGGACCGGTTACCGGTCCGGTTACCGGTCTCCTCCCGCCCGCCCAAAAAATTCAATTGATAAATTTTATCCGGTTTTTTCCCGGGATTTCCGGTTACCGGGCGGTAACCGGCCGGTTACCGGTACCGCCCGGCGGCCGGGATTTGCCCCGGTACCGGGTTTTTGAACCTTGGTGAGAAGTATATTGTGCAATTTCATGATGGAAGATGATACCTGATATTTGGACATGTACAAATCCATACCACATAATACTACAGGCTTTGCATACCAAGGATAGAAAAACCGGTACTGGGGCGAATCCCGGTCGCCGGGCGGTACCGGGAACCGGCCGGTTACCGCCCGGTAACCGGAAATCCCGGTGTAAAACCGGATGAAATTTAGCAAACGCATTTTTTTGTCGGGGCGGGAGGCGGCCGGTAACCGGTTTTACCGGTGAAAAAACCGGAAAACCGGTGGAATGAGTATGTAAGTTGTTGCTCCTCCTGCTGCTGGCTGCTTTGCTGCTGCTGCTGGGTGCTGCCGGCTGCTTTGCTGCTGCTGCTGGCTGCTGCCGCCGCTGCTGCTGGTAGCTGCTGCTGCTCTCTCTCCTCTCTTTGTGATTTCCTGCTGCAGAGACTCAATAATGCAGAGACCCAATAATGCAATCACTGCTGCAGCATCCAATGTTCTCACTGCGCTCTCCCCTCACATGCAGAGTACTTTCTTCACATGCAAATGATGCAATAGACAAAAGTCTCATGCCCATGGGCCCAACATGTTCCTAAACATATACTTAACCATCCAATGTAGCTACAATGCCCCCTGGAACCCATTCAAACATCTACAAATTCAAAATTTTCAAATTTGCATCTTGGCCGGTTTTTTCATCCCGCTCGCCGCCGGGAATTCCGGTTACCGGCCGGTAACCGCCGGTAATCCGAACACTGTTGCATACTCCATAAGCTCATATTTATGTTTTCGCTTTCTGCAGGTATTTCTATTGGGAGGAGGTACGCAAGGACAGATGAGATTGGTGTTCCTTTTGCGATAACAGTCGATTCTGCAACAAGCGTGACTACCCGGGAGAGGGACAGCAAGGAGCAGGTCCGGGTGGGCATCAACGAGGTGGCATCTGTGGTGAAGCTGCTGACAGAAGGCCAAAGCACCTGGGCCGATGTCTCACCGAAGTACCCCAGCCATGTTGCCCCCCAAGGTGATCAGGAGTGAATTATCTGGTTACCATTCACAATATCACCAGCCATATCATCAAAAGGCACCGGGACTTACTTTTCATCCTCCAGTTGTCCAGAAGATTCAATAGGGCAAACATAGCTGTTACTGGTATTTTGGTATTGATGCAATCCGGCATGGCAATATTTTGCATACACAGGCTACAACACTTGGGCGCCCTTACATTTTCTCCCGCTTTTCTTTTAACTCCTCATCTTACCGATACAGAACTTAGCATTTGTGTGACTTCTGAGCTGATAATTGTTCACTTACCAACCTACAAGGGAATTGAAATTTCAGTTACTTGTCTCAGTTGCATTCAGTCTGCCTCTGCCCTGTCTATGCTGTTCACTAAACTAAACTATTGTCGCTTCCTTAAGCATTAAGGTGAAGTTATTGTTCTGCGCACCTACTCTGTTGAAAGGATTTGGGCATGGCCATCACTAGTCAACGGTCACAGATTTTTCCAACGACGAAGCCTATCAAAGACAGCGAAGTTTAGAGTAGATACTCCCTCTATAATTTTTTTACTTACGTTTTTTGTTTTCTATGGTTTTCGAAAGGCAATTTTGATTGCTATTTTTTTATAATTTTACATTAAAATATACTAATATAATTATAATATTAAGAAAGTATTTTTATCGATAAATCTAATAAAATAGTTTTTATATTGCCCAGTGGTGTTTTGCATGGTCAAATAAGGAGGCTCCGGTTTCCCCACGCATCTGCTCAGCTGCAGCGCTTGTTTAACCCCACAGGTGCGGACGTGCGGTGCTGCTATTACGCCTACCTCGCCGACATTCCCGCCTGAGCTACTGCTCTGTTGATGGGGCCTCCCCAAATGGACCCCACACACCAGCCTCTCGCCGCCACGGAGCACGACGACACCACCGCCGTTGAGAGCAGCACCGTTGTGGCCAACGAACATGCCAAGGAGGACTCCACCAACGCCGACGAGAGCGGTGGTGTCGTGTCCAACAAACACGTGGCGGAGAACTCCACGGACGCCAACGGCGCCGACGAGGGCACGGAAGCGGACGAGATGTCCGCGTGTATGCAGCGCCGGCTGGACGAGAGCGGCAGCGCCTCGGCCGGTGAGGAGGAGGAGGAGGCGTGCACCGACGCCGAGGCCGACGAGATGGCGGCGCGCATGCAGCAGCGCCTGGACGCGCTCCCGGGGAAGCCGCACGAGAGCGAGCCGTTCACCATCTTCCGCTTGGCGGGGCCCATGCGCGACCGCAATCGCCACCTCTACGAGCCGCAGATGGTCTCCGTCGGCCCCTTCCACCGCGGCGCCGCCCGCCTCCGCGCCATGGAGGAGCACAAGTGGCGCTACCTCCGGGACCTCCTCGCGCGCAACCGAGACGCGCCGCTCGTGTCCTACGCCCGCACCGCGCGGGCCCTCGAGCCCCGTGCGCGCCGCCGGTACGCCGAGCCCGTGCCGCTCCCCGCGCGGGACTTCGCTGAGATGCTCCTCCTCGACGGCTGCTTCATCGTCGAGTTCTTCCTCAAGGGCGAGGACCGCGCCGCCGACGCGCTCATCGACGCCGCATGGGCCATGCAGAACGTGTACAGCGACCTCTTTCTCCTCGAGAATCAGATCCCCTTCTTTGTCGTCGAGCGCTTCTACGACATCGCCACCGGCGGCCTCGGCCGCGACTACCTCGTCACCAACCTCCTCGCCAAGTACCTCACCGTCGAGACCCCGCAGGACGCCTCCACGGCGCGCGCCCCCGACGGCGAGATCCACCACCTGCTGCACCTGTACTACCACTGGTTCTTGCCACCGGAGGACCCTTCCGTCGGAGGCAAGGACAAGGACGAGGCGTTCGACGAGTGGTTGGCGAAGCCGGTGGACGAGCGCATGCCCTGGCTGCTGCCGTCGGCGTCGGAGCTGCAGGACGCTGGGGTCACGTTCCGGACCAAGAAGTCGCCGCGGAGCCTGGTGGACGTGACGTTCCGCCCCCACGACGGCGTGCTGGAGATCCCCGCCGTGGAGAGCTACACCAACCGCGCCATATTCGCCAACCTGCTGGCCTACGAGCAGAGCCGGGGGCGGTGGGAGCTGCAGCGGCTGATGAGCTACGTGGTGCTGATGGCGTCGGTGGCGGACGGGCGGCGCGACGTGGAGATCCTGCAGCGCGCGGGGGTGTTCGTGAAGGGGGACGAAGAGACGGCGGCGTTCTACGCTCACCTCGGCGAGCTGTGCCCCATGCCGGACGTGGTGAACAACTACTACGCCGACCTGTTCCGCGACGTGAGGGCGTACTGCGGCCGCAGCTGGAACCGCCACCGCGCCGTGCTCGCGCACGACTACTTCAGCAACCCCTGGACCAGCATGTCCGCCGCCGCCGCCGTCTTCCTGCTCGTCCTCACCGTCGTGCAGACTGTGTACACCGTGCTACCGTTCTACCACCCCAATTAAACCGGGTTACGCATGCTGCATGCATCGAGTGAGACGATCGATCGAGCAGTAGTATCTGCGATTATGACTCTCGAATTGAATTGCTTTCGCATGAATTATGAATTTCTGATGCGCTTTTTTTTTTCTTACACCAACTGTTGGACGACACCTAGATGATAATAAGGTACCTAGATGCGACGGTTGAGATCATGAGCTCAAACAACACTCATCGTAGCCCCAAGATCAACCATCAAAAATTTGTTTGGAATGCGTCTGTTTTGACGGTTGTTGTTTGCTTCAAGACAGAAGATATCAGACAATTGTAAGTGCTAAGCTTGGGCATCTTCCACGATGAATGTATATGGCCAGACACATTGCCCATCGCACCAACGTATAACCAAATCTCTCTTAATTTTATAGCTCTAAGCAGATAAGAGATATAGGGCATATTTGATATGGTTGTGACTTATGGTTTTGGTTAAATTTTTTGAATTTTAGCAGTTTGCAACAGAAATTACGGAGAAAGAGATACTCGCTTGTGATTTTGATTAATATAGAAGTTGGGCTTTTAATGTGTACTACAATTAACTTGTAGATCCCGTCTTGAAAAAATACTCTATTTAAAAATTAGGTACTATAGCAAAAAACGAAAGCTATTTTTAGAAGCTATTAAAGAATTGATCCACACAAATAAGCCCACATACAGGCAGGCCTAGTAGTACTGAATACAGGACAAGAATTGCATCAGCAATGAGGCGACGATAACTTAAACATGCTTACCTATCTACTACCTGATGCTACATTATTCTAATAATGTAGATACAAACATCTAATCACTCTACAATACTAGAGATTAGTGCCCAAGCTCGCTATTATCCGCTGGAACGTTCCCAAATGAGACACTGCCGCGTGCCCAAACCCCAAAGCGCCCGTCCAAAATTTGTACGCTTCCTTTGACCGCAGCCGACGCTGTTGACCCTTCTCTGGCCGCCGTCGACACGGCGACTCCCCGGTGCGACCGCGCCACGAGGTCGGCCCCACTAGCAACCACGCCACCTGTCCGTCTCCTAGTGGCTGCTGAGCCCCTGCCCCACCTGTCGGTGTACACCGCCGAGTACCGCGTGTGGGCCTCACGGGGAGCCTGCGTCCTGCATGTGCACGAGGCGTGGTGTGGCAGCCGAGGACAGTATGGCAACGTGGACCGCACGGATGCAGGCGGATGGCCGATGTGAGCAGGGTGGGCGCAGGAGTGAGCGGCAAGGCGGCACGTTGAGTGGGGCCTGCACGATGATGTGGGCGCTGAGCAGGGAGCGCGACAAGGCAGGCACGACTGCGTGGCGGGTTTCGGGGCTTGGCGGCTGACGTAGCGACAGGCGTGACGCGACACGCCGTGGAGCAGAGCTGGTGCAGATGTTGCAGTTGTCAGGGCGCAGCTTGGGCGCATGTGGCGCGGGTCGAGCGACAAGTCGCAGCGCGGCTGGGGTGAGGATGAGCGTGTGTTACGGCGGCAAGAGCAGGAGCGCACTGTTAAACACCAGTTACAATTAACTGTCTAATGTACAATTATAGAAAAAGAGACAAATACCTTTCCATAAAGGCACCTTTTATACCACTCATTCATCATCTATATAAAGCAATGTACAGTCTCAGAATTGATTAATGAAAGCATTATTTCTCTCAATCACTTGTTGTCCAACCTCTCTTGCAATACGTTATCAGCACCCATACAGACATTCACAACTGCACACAGAGAAGAAAAAAAAGGTAATAACACTATTTCTGGCTGTTCTTGTTCACAGCGCGCGCGCCCGACGTGGCAACTGCCGCTAGCCCTATCGACGCCGGCCTGCAGCCAGCCCCCGCACGGGCTGCCGGCGTTGCCGTCACATCGGTCTTGGGCCGCCGCGCCCAAGCAGCCACCCGCAGTGGCCTTCCCCGCGTCGGACCATCTCCTCGGCGCATTGGCTTCTGTGCACGTGCGCGCCGCCCGAGAAGGCTCGGCCCGAAGTCGCAGCCAGCGCACGCGACGGCGCCCCGCGCACGGTCGGCCCAAAGCCCGGCGCAAGGCGGTGGCCGACGAGGCCGGGGCGGCGCCCGACGGCGTGGCCGACGAGGCCAGAGGCGGCGCCCATGGCCGGCGCCCGCAGGTTTATAATTGTATCTGTTAATTTTTACTTTTATAAATTAGCATTTCAGTCCCTACAGGATCTGAAAATTATGTAATTGTTCAAATAAATGTGCATGCACATTTCTATAACTTTTACATATTTAGGATTATTTGATTGCAATTTATTTACAATATGAATTGCGACCATATTTAAATTTGCTATCTTTCGCAAATTTAAAATTTAAAATTCCCATTTAGTGAGTACCATTTTACTTAATAATTTGGATTTTTTTGCAAAATATTATACCATCATAAATACCATAAAATTACAATTTATGGCACTTTGCTACATTTATTTGTACGCTATGCCATACAATAAATTGGTGTTCACCACCAATATTGTGATTACACGGTATTATAAATATAACCACATGTTATATTTAATTTGGGTATATATTCATTCGGATTACAATACTCATATTGTTTTCCACATATTTTGCATTTTATTACAATATTACAATACACATTAATTTACCTCATGTAAATTAATTATTTATGGTGTACTTTTCATGTAGGTTTTTTAAATGGCTACCAAAGATTTTGAGCCCCTCGCTCTCGATGGTACCAATTACCCTACATGGGCTATGGACCTCAAAATCAACCTAACCACACGTGGGTTGCAACGGGTGATATTTGATCCTCCAGCTGATCAAATTCCTCCGGAATTGTGAAATATTCCGTTTTGAATATAATACAGAATCACATACATCCAGATTTGAAGGCTGAATATTTGTATGAGGAGAATCCACTCACATTATGGTTAGCCCTCAAAAATAAATATGAACAGCAGGAAGCTGTTATATTACCTGAGGCTAATCATGAATGGGCACATCTTAGACTCCAAAAGTTCAAATCTATTGGAGAATATAACCATGCCCTTCATACTATTTGCTCCAAATTGCGGTTTTGTGACAAGGAACCAACGGATGTGGACAAAATAGAGAAGACTCTCTCGACTATGCTCTCATCTGACAGGGTCCTACAGCAGCAATGGCGTGCTGCAAATTACCAAACTTATTTTGATCTTATGCATATCATGCTTCAGGCAGAAAAGCATACTGAACTTCTTTTAAAGAACAATCAGCAACATCCCATAGGGGCTGCTCCACTTCCTGAAGTTCATGCTAATCAAAACAACAAAAAGTTCAGTGGTTTAAAAGACCACTCAAAGAACTTTAAAGGTAAACACAAACGCAATAAGAAGCGAAAACCAAATGGATTCAAGAAAGGTGAAGGCAATTCTGGTAAGCGAGTTGACAAAACTGAAATTTGTCAAAAATCTGGTTGCTACAACCATCCTACCAAGAAATGCAGCACCCCGAAGCATCTTGTGAACATTTACCTCCAGTCGTTGGCTCAAGGCAAGAATGCTCAAGAGTAGAGATTTGAAGCACACTTCAATCTCACATCCAACAATGATGCAGCCGGATATTCTCAAAAGTTCCTTCAAGAACTCAAAGACACATGTGCTTCTCCAAAGAAGGATGATCTCATGTGCGAGGACACACTTGAAGAATTTCATTCTCAAGACATGTTTGGAGATCTCAGTTAGACTCCTCGTTCCATAGCTAATAAGTACTATAGTGTTGTAATATAAATAATGTTGTCGTCTATATTGTAAGCTTGTATGCTACAATCATATATCGAACATATTCGGTATTGTAAAATAAAGTTTGTATTTATTCTATATACTACTATAAGAATTTCATTAAATTCTTCTTTTGTGTATATAGATTTTTGGAGTCAATCCAATGGAGGAGGAATTATGCCTTATGGATAGTGGTACCACAAACTCTATACTTAGGGACACAAAATATTTCCTAACTCTTACTAAGAGGAAAGGAAATGTTTTAAACATCGTTGGACGCGATGCAACGATAGTAGGCTCTGGTCGCGCCTCTATCATTCTTCCTATGGGTACACAATTGGAAATTGAGGATGCACTCTTGTATCCCGATTCAACACGTACCCTACTTAGTTATAGAGATATTCGTCAGAATGGTTTCCATGTTGAAACCCAAAATGACAACAAAGAGGAATATCTCCTCTTAACCAAACACAACGGATATGTCAAACAAGTACTAGAAAAAATTCCATCTTTAAACTCCGGCTTGTACTATACATACATCAAACCCGTTCAACATATTGCGTACAAAGAAATTTTCCAAAACACTACACATTCCAAACATGGCATGATCGTCTTGGCCACCCAGGCATTGGAATGATAAGGAAAATTATTCGCAATTCAATTGGTCATACATACCTCAAAACAAAATTTTCGGAATCCTCGGATTTTGTGTGCACTTCCTGTGCCACCGGAAAATTAATTTTAAGACCCTCTTATCTTAAAATCAGAGCTGGACCACTTAAATTCCTTGAACGCATTCAAGGAGATATATGTGGTCCTATACAACCATTGTGTGGACCGTTCAGATACTTCATTGACGTATCTACTAGATGGTTACATATGTGTCTTTTATCCACACGAAACCATGCATTTGCTAAGTTAATTGGTCAAATTATCCAATTACGAGCACTTTATCCTGAATATCGAATTCAATCAATTCAAATGGACAATGCTGCTGAATTTACATCCTATGCCTTCAATGACTCTTGGGATACAAGTTCAACACTCTGTTTCATATGTCCATACACAAAATGGTTTAGCAGAATCTCTTATCAAGAGAATCAAACTCATTGCAAGACCATTACTATAGAATTGCAACTTACCAACATCATGTTGGGGTCATACAGTTTTACACGCTGCTGACTTAATACAATTGCGTCCAACTGCTTATCATAGCACTTTTCCGCTACAATTAGTACGTGGAAATCCACCAGATATTTCCCATCTGCGAAAGTTCGGTTGCGCTACATACGTACCGATCTCACCACCGCAGCGTACCTCAATGGGACCGCACAGAAAACTTGGGATCTATGTTGGGTATAAATCTCCATCAATTATAAAATACCTCGAGCCCCTCACAGGGACCTGTTTACGGCCCGGTACGTTGATTGCATATTCAACGAGGAACATTTCCCGGCATTAGGGGGAGACAACAAGTACCAAACTGAATGCCAGGAAATTAATTGGAATGTACAAGGCATTCCTGCCTCAGACCTACGTACCAGAGAGACTGAACTTCAAGTTCAGAAAATCATTCATTTGCAAAACATTGCAAATAATCTGCCAGATGCATTTACTGATTATAAGGGTGTCACAAAATCCTATAATCCTGCCAGAAATGTACCTAAAAGAGTGGAGGTACCACAAAATACTACTCAACTCCTAGTTCAAAATAAGAGGGGGAGAAGTACGGTATAAATGGCGGATACAGCTTCTAACAAGCGACAAAGGAAACAAAAGAATGTAAATGCAGATCAAACTCATGTTGATAGACACCAAAGGATCCTTGAATCCAGATCAACAATGCACTCAAATACTGATCCTGGGACATCGGAATACCCCGACTCAACTGTTTTGGGAAATAACATTGAGTCATCAGGGGTCCAAGAAATTTCTACTAACTATACTGATTCTGGAGAATCATACGATCGTAAGACTACACTTGTCGACATTTATTTCTCCACAACAATTGCAAACAACCTTCAAAATGATCCAGATCCTAAGACCATAGCAGAGTGTAAACAACGCTCGGACTGGAATCAATGGAAGGATGCAATTCAAGCAGAGTTAGCCTCGCTCAAGAAATGAAATGTATTCACCAATGTGATACATACACCTTCCAAAGCATTCCCTGTCGGTTTCAAATGTGTTTTCGTCCGCAAACGGAATGAAAACAATGAGGTGGTGAGATACAAAGCAAGGCTTGTAGCACAAGGGTTCACGCAGAGACCCGGCAATGATTACAATGAAACTTATTCTCCAGTAATTAGTGGAATAACATTCCGATATTCGCTATCACTTCCTTAGAGACCATATAGAGAAGGGTGACATCGTGCTCCAATTTGTGGAGAGTGACTACCAGTTGGCTGATATCTTTACCAAGCCATTGGATAGCTCTAGGTTTTCAGCTCTGCGGGGAGAGCTTGGGGTGGTTTGTCCTTATGGACTATTGTGAGGGGGAGCTTCGTGCTTTACTGCTTTATTATATTGATTATGCTCTTTCTCCTTTCTGTTGCATCGCATTTTGGGTGTATTTGGGTTAGTCCTCCTAGCATAGATTAGAGTGGTTCTCACGTCTAGCTGTTTAGACTTCTTACTCTTATCTTGTGATTCAAGGATGCTGCTTGTTAGCTGCTTCTCTTCTCACTAGGTTGAGCTCACCCACTACTTCTAGGTTCTAGCGAGGGTTGGACCATCCTCGGGTAAACAGGGTACGTATTTGCTCCTTAGTTTGTTAGGTGACCAGTTGATAGTCCTGGAGTCATATGGGGTAGATGAGAGTCAGTCTGAGCCATAGTCGTTTCTATATCTTCTCTATGCTTTAAGGACTGCCTGTTTCTGGTTTTCTTTGCCAGCTTCTCGATTCTTATTGCTTTGGTTCAGGGGGAGTTCATTGGGGAGCTTCTGGAGCTTAATATTGACATAACTCAACTTGAACTAAAAGTTGCATCTCATGTTGAGGAGGAGTTGGATTTTCTTGCATTTTCATCATTCTGCATTGTAATATAACTACATTGAGCCTTGATTATTATCCTGTTATGACATGTTTACAATGCTTTACACCTTGCCATGACATGTGCTTATTTGCTAGATTTATCATGACTTCATATGTGTAGACTAGCTTTTGCCATGATAAGTTAATTAAAAAATTGCTCAATTTACATTAAAACTTGTCATGCTAACATTTGAGTCTAGTCTTTCTTGAGCTATCCTTTTATGTTTCATGCCATGTCAAATAGGCTGAGTTGATCGTTGAATCTCTTTCGAGCCTTAGATTGAGCTTTGTTAGTCTCTTGATGCAACATGAGTTTGTACAACACGTTTAGAAAGCAAAAAGATCTCTTTTGTGCGAAAAAACTGATTTCACTAATTCTTTCTCATGAGACGGCTTGCTATTGCACTAGGCATGAACTCAAGGTGAGTTTTGGATGACCTAGACTATCTACTTAAGCTTCTTGCTTGGAGTAGTCGCATAAGACTTCAGATCTAACACATAACAAAAATTGGGTTGGAAACGACCATTAACCTTAAAAAGACAATATTTTATGTGCTTAAGCTACAAAAAGAACCAAGTACTTGAACCAATATTTCATTCTTCAGCATAGCACTCTATTTGGTCTCAATTGTAGCTTCTTGGTTCGGCTTAGCTTATTGACATGGCCTGCATCATCCTTGGATATCTCTAGCTAGATTTTGCTTATTGATGACTTGACATGCTCACAAAATGTACTACATTTTCAGATTGTCATGTTCTAGCTAGTTTATAATATCTTGTCATGATCTAGATAGCTTCGTATTGAGTTATGGCTTGGTGTAATTCATTTATAGTTATCATGGATAATTCTCTTGGCTCTAAATGCTTAGAATAATCACACTTCAGCCATTTTCATCCATTGACATGTCATATTCTCTCTTTTGCATATTGATGTGTTTATTGCCAAAAGGGGGAGAATAGAGGAGAAAAAGTCATTTGGGAACTTTTTAGAGCTTTGGAGAACAATTTGCTCTTTCAGTTGTTGCTCTAGTGTTCCTTCTGTCGACATGGTCATTAGTTCCATTTTCCTTATTTGGACCATGTTGGATTCTTCAAACTCAAACTCAACTTCATTCTTTTTTCTGGGTTTGTTAATATACTCATCAAGGGGGAGATTGAGAGACCATGTGGAGGTCATCCCATGTGTATGATGAGTAATTGACATCGGTTTATGAGAGTCGAGTTTGGTTTGAGTGGTTCGGACCTTGACGTTGCATGGTGCAATCGGGCTCGGTCGGACTTGGTCAAACTTGGTCGTATGAGATTAGTATGCTTATTCTGTGATTCGACATGTTTGGACTTCATCATTGGTAAGTATGAGGTTATTTACGCTTTCATGTATCGAGCGGTGCTATTTGACGTGTTTTTTGTCTGTGTGGCTGCAGGACGTCGAGGCGGAGCCGTGGTGAGACACGAGGTGACCGGACTAGGCGCAGGTGGCGTTGAGGTCAGAACAGTTGAGATGTGTCGAAGATGGTGGAGACTCGAGGTGGTTGCGAGGCTTGGACGGCAAGGAGCGCGGAAGGTGCAGGAGGGGCGAATCAGGAATTTCGCAAGGCTGCACAGGTGGGAGCGGGCTCCGTTGGACTTAGCGGGCGTAACGGGGCGGAGACCCGTTAGCCAAGGGCTATATATATGAGGTGGTGGCTGCATGTCCACTTGAGCACTTCAAGAGTGGTAAGGGTTTCCTTTAGTCAAAATGAGCTTTAGAGTTTGCTTTGGGTTTAGGCTTTAGTTGTTTTTGAGTTGTTGGATGAGGCAGAGTTGTGTTCCCTCTGTGTCTCCCTATGTCTGTTCGTAGCTCTCCCGTCTGTGTGTTGTGTTCCTCCCAAGAAATATGTGAAGTTCTTGGTGATCTTGAGGATTGAGAGGGAGAGGATGGATTGAGAGCTTGTAATCATTCCTCTATATGTAATCGTGTCATCTCTCTTCATCTTTATCAATCAAAGATGGCTTTTGTTTGAGATTGTGCTCTCTGTTCATTTTTTTCCTTCGATTCTCTCTGTGTTGGATTTATGAGTTTTTTCTTTTTTGTTGATTGCTACTGGAGAGTGCCAAAATGGGTTGCTATGACATGGGAATTGTTCAAAAGCCATTTGGCTAGTTGATTCTCATAGCAAACCTAGTTTAAATTCAGATTTAAGCTTTTGTGCTTCCTCTGTTCATTCCTGGCATTTCTAGGGTTTTGGAGGTTTTCTTGAATCCCTTTGCTAGATGGCATGAAATTTGGTATGGAGAGCTCTGAGGCTATCTAATATCTAGTTCCAAAATTTCATAGCCAGAGGATCAGTGAAGAGATGGCAATTTGGATTTTTGAGATGCTTCTGTTCAGTTTCTGCTCATTCTAGGGTTTGGATTCATTTCTTGATTTCCTTAGCAAGATGGCATGAAATTGGGTCTGGATAGTCCCTTGGATATTCCTAATATACTCCCAAAGTTTCATGTGCAAAGGATTAAGGGTTTGAGAGAAATTTAATTTTTGGAGAAGTCTCTGTTATTTTCAGGTTATTGGGCATAATCTGATTTTCTCTCTTTTGAAATGATTTCAGTTGGCTCCTAGGCTCTCTCTGGATATTTTGAGTATAGCCTTATCTTTCTGGGCCAAGAAACTTGAAGGGAAATCATCTATCTTGCTGCAGTTTGAAGCTTCACTTTCTATTGTTTGATCGGTCATCTGGTATTCGTATGTTGATGTTAGTTCCAGTTGCTTTTCTTTAGTTCTAATGCTTCCTTGAGTTTCCAGAGGCCTGTAGGGTGTGGTTTTCCTTTCTTCATAGCATAGATTGCTATTGGAGAAAAATTTGAGAGTGGGTACTTGTGGGTTCTTGCTCTCACTTCTGAGTATTTGAGTTGCAGTAAACTTCCCTGATTTCTTCTCTTAGCTGCACACATAGCTTGTGAAGGAGATCTTCGAAGTGGTTCGTTAGAGGGGTCATTTTTAAGGATCGTCATTTCAGTCCAACAATTTGTATAGTGTCCTATATTGCCGCAATGGAAACAAGTGGTCTCCTTATATCTCCTCTTCTAAGGGCACCTACGGACGTAGTATCCAATATTTCTGTAACGGAAATAAGTGACATCCTTTAGGGGCCCGTCTAATGCAGTGTTATTGTTGTCTCCATTACAATGGCTTCTTCTCGGTAATCCTTGCGGTGTGGGGTTAGGTGAAAATTGTATTGATGGTTAAGGCCATGACGAGTAGAAACTATTGGTCTCCTTTTCTTACTTCCGCCAATGATAATCGTTTTGTTCCCAGCTATCGTATCTGTTTGACGAGGATTTGATCAACAGATCTACCGTGAAGGTGAGGAGAAAAGAAAAGCAAGACGGAGGCTCGAGTCTTGGTCCTTATGAGGGTTGAGACTTCTAAATCGTTGTCTTCTTGGTAATGTAGTCTCATCTGAGTATCGGAAAGTTGAGCGGTCTTCACCTATTCTTGACTGTCTTAGTTTGAATATCCGTCACTCCATTCTTTAGACCTGTGCACGCTGTCGAGTGGTGATGGCCTGGTCGCCAGCACCTGCTCTGCACACCGTGGCCGTGTTCTTGCTCCTCGCGGAGCTAGCTAGCTTCCTTGTCTATCCTTGATCCGCGCGACGATGCTTCTTCTTGCTCTCAATGCAAATGGTGTCTCAGTCAATCTGTTTAATGTTTTTGCTTAGTTAAGATGATTAACTAACTGGCCATTAGTTACTACTGCGTGGAGCGGAGGAAAATTCATTAGAGTGCGAACTGAAAAAGGAACAGAGCCGAGCTGAGCATAGGAGCATCCAACTCCAAATAAGTCAAATTCAATCGACAACAATTAGATGAGGGGAAGTTACTGACAGACAGTGATACAAATGCTACAAACGCTGGCCCGGTTGACACATCAACAAAATTCTAGTACTCTGCTAAGCAAAAGGATAGTTGAGAACTGGATAGTAGTCGCTGATGGATTGGATTTACGCCTCTCTTCCAGCAAAATTTGCAAAGGATCCGTTGAGTTTTTCAGCGTCATTCATCTTCACCCGAGATGATTGAGACGTTGGAAATACTCGAATGCTCCGTGGACTGTCTGCACGAAGTAGTAATAGCCAATATTTTCACTGCGTCGAAAGTCAAAACTCTTCAGCTCACCAAGCGATGAAGCGAATCGAGCTGATACGACAGAGATGCAGAAATCAAGTCTGGGTTGCCACGCAGAGCGCTTACCTGTTTCAGATCAGCCTGGCTGGCGGGAAATGGTGAATTTTACTGCCGCATTCCTGAAGTAGGAACAACCATCCAGCCCTGCATGAGATGTTGAGATGGTCGAGTGGGTGGTTTTTTTTTGTTTGCTGTGACTTTAGCTTCTGGCTTATAATTTTTAAATTCTGATTGTTCGTAAGAGATAGGGTGTGTTTGGTTGCCTGAATCTCCTTCGTCCTGGCTGGGTAGATCCGTATAATCTGAGAAAGAGCCTGTTTGGTTGCCTCTATGAGTGGATGCAGCCTGCATGAGCGGATGCAAAAATACGCTCTCATCTTGGATGGGTGGATACGCTCAAAATAAGCTTCACTGGCCATCCTGGATGGGTTGATGCAGTGTATCTTATGCGGTCCCACGTGTTAGCCTTTCATGTTTGGTAGACTGCATCTGCTCATACAGGCAACCAAACAGCATCTCAGTTTTTTTTGCATCCGCTCATGCAACCTCACCAAACATCTTCTTTTTCTGAAATACGATTCCACTCAGTCTGCATCCACTCAGTTAGGATATACGATACAACCTCCATCCACGAACCAAACACACACGCAGAGAGAAACAGTCACATATAATTTTTGCTGTTATATTTGAATTCGGTACAATGTTTACTATAATATACATATAGCCGCCATCTTGAAAAGCCGCAAGCCGCACCATTTAAAATCTAACTACTGTAACAGAAAATGATAAGCCAAAATCAGAGCCAAAAAGAACCTAGCGGCCTCCCAAACTTGCCACGTGGGCTTCCTAGTCTGCACTATCAAGTATGCAGAGCGCAACAGATTATAAGATTATACTGTTTTTGTGTGAAAAACAAAAGATAAAGGCGGCGCTCAAAGAGACTTCGGATGAGAGATGGGGGCTTCGGCTTCCAGTTGATATTATACTGTAGTTTTCGTTGGTTTTTTCTGAGGAAAAAATAAAAAATGGAGAAAAAATTGAGAAAAACCGTTGTATCGTTATGGACAATGCAAAGGAATATGGAGAAAAAGAAAAGTGAAAAAAATCAAAATAAGCTGAAATTACAAGCCGATATGCTCTAAGTGGCTTCTGACTTAAAATAAGCTGAAAGCTAAAAATAAGCTAGAAGCTGAAGCCGTTTAAAGCGGGACCTGCTATTATATGCAACATAGGACTAATTTAACCTATTAACTAGTTTAATGATGTGCGTTACTATGAAAAAAAATATGAGCCAACACATCAAGCTGATGTTGATGGGCCTATCTTGTGCTATGCTCTCGACTCTGCCACAATGCTTTGTCAGGCTCCGTTGTTGAGTTGGTTTATATCACATTCTCAACCATGCATGCGGCATTGTTGTATCGTCTACAGCCAAATTTAACCATGTTGGGGCCAGCAGAGGTGGCCTCACTCGACGGTGATAAATAGCATAACCTAGCGATATCAACATCTATTGAAACCTTATTCGTTGGTCGTAACTGAAAAACAGAAAGATATGAGGGTTGGTGGAGACCCATATAAAAAGAATTTGCGGGAGGCAAAAATTTTAGTGGTTAATTTGTTTGTTAAGGAGTGAACTTTTTGATAGAATTTTTTTTGGGTGGAATAGGGATGTGAGAGAAGAGATAGAAATATGTGAAAAACATATCACTTAGTATTTATCATCATTTTTCTTTTAAGTAGTAGAGAGCAATAGATGGATGGATATTGAAAATGAACTAGCTAAACGTGTATGCCTTACTTCTGGTGCCTTTAATCGCAAAGCGATAGCTAGCCAAGGGGTGAGAAGTGTCATTTTGGTTCTTGTTAGGGCACATATAATATTTTATCTCTTAAGATCGTTTATAAGGATTTTAACTCACCTAGAGACAACACCTCTAATGATTTATCACTAAAATCATTTCTCTAACTATTTTATATTATTTTTCCTTGTATTTTATTATTATTTGTGTTGATTTATGTGTTTATGTAGTCTCTTTTATAAAAAGACAACATATTTTTCTTCACCTCTTTTCTTATTCACATATAATTTTACTGATATATCCACCTCTTTTCTTATTCACATATAATTTTACTGATATAGTATAGCTAAAAGACAGCTAAAGTAATACTATTTGAAGATACCACAGCGTCACCTCACCTCGATGCGATGCACGCCTTCGATCGGTCGGATCCTCAGCGTGGCAGGGTTGCCCAAGTACGTCTTCGCCATCTAGAATACATCGATCGGGCTGCCTGTGCTTTGTCTGTGCAACGAAGTAGCTGAAACTTTGTGGTGGCCTGGACGGCCGGCGCGCGCGAACGCCGCCCGGAGGCCTCCCGTCCACAGCTCTCGCTGGCCAAACTGAGGGCCCATCACGGCACCCGCCGGTGTCCAACCGCCCGTCCGCCTCTTCATCGCCCCAATATATCCCCATGCATCGTCCCGGTCGCGCATTGGCGGCCCGTACGTGCCGACGTCTTGGCTAGCCATCCATCCACCGCGTTCAATTCCCACGCGCCTGTGTACCGCCGATCGAGTGCACGTCCGCCCGTTGCTGGCGCGGCTTCAACTCTCGCGCTCTTTCGATTCAATCAGCCGCAGCGCCACCCGCTCGTAGGTACACCGGAATGTAATGAACGATATCGATTTTTGAGTGCGCATGCACCATCCACGCACACGCGTGCCAGTCGTCACGCAACGCACGTACGTGCTCTCGAGAGAGAAAGCTACGAATAATTAGCTTGTACGATCAATGATGGCAATCAGAGGGGTGAATGATTGCAACGTACAGTGAAAACTTTTTTCTTCAAATTTTCTGCCTTTTTAATTGTTTTAATCTAAAAAATAAATAACAGCAAAATAATTGTTTTACTGTAGCATACTGCATCAAAGTACTGTAGCGATTTACTGTAGCAGTTGCTGTAGCGTCGAGAAAAAAGTTCCGCTCAATTCAGCAAAACACATCGTTTTCCTCTCAATCTAGCAACTGATTTTTAATTCAAACTAATTCATAAATGTAAGCACAAAAAATATATAGCTAGAGATCAATGTATGGAGAATTCATAGAAATCAAAAAACCAAAAAAAAATGATAATATATACGAATTAAAAAACTTATAAACTTTTATTCAAAAATACGAACACTGTTCATCCATCAGCCTCCTCAACCTCATACGCGTGAATCCGCCGCAAACCTTTTTTTATTCGCTTAATCTCAAAAGCCTTACAATCTCTCGGTCGCCTCACAACTATTAAATCCTCACCACCTCACGCCTAATACGGAGACGGTCTACAACCGCCGCCCACGACTCGGATTGAGTCTGAGTCTCCGCTCTCAACCCTAATCCAACTTCAACTAGGCCTAGGCTTTTTTACCTTAACTAGACTTTTGGCCCACTAATTTTTAAGGGACCCGAAACCCTTCCTAATACAGGTTTTCACACTCCTGACTTTTCTAACGCGTCACGTGTCGAAGCCTCCAGGACCGCACCTCCCGTAGCTTCTCCACGTATCATCCACCTTTAATCTCCATGCGCTCCAAGCATGAGCCCGATCATCTCGTGACCTCCTTGACCGTTTGAACCTCGGATCTCCCCATCCTAGTTCCAATACTCCTCGTCACCGACCATAATCGCCTCCATGCTCAACCTGCACATGTAAAGATCAAAGAACATTCTTCCAGCACAAGTTCGTCCAAATTGGACCAACGTCAATCCGCACACACGCAACACAACTCGCATAACGCCGCTAAACAAAATTACCAAATATTCATCATCACAAATTAACCATTGTCAATTATTCATCACAACAATATTCTTGACCTAGCCACATGGTCTAACATAGCTCCGCTCCAAACAACTTTAACTTCTGATATGTTTTATCTTTCAATTTATTTAAGTTAGAAGTTATTTGAAACGCGTCATCTTCTAGTTTTTTTTTTATCTTTTTCGCTTTTTTGTTTCTGTTTTTTTATTGTCTGTGGAGATATAACAGTGATTTTATTTTTTTTATATTTTTTAATTAAATGACTTAAAAACTAACGATCGCTATAATACAATTTTAGTCTTAAATTAAAAACCGTAATCGTAAATCAAAACTTTCGGCCGATTAGAACGGCCTAAGTAGCCCTCAAGATCGATGAGCCATCAATGAGCAAGCGCCGTTGAGGCTGGTCAAATTAATTCCTTGAAGCCTTGTCTGCTCACTAAAAGGTATTGATTACTCTGCTCACTAAAAGGTATTGACTAAGGAACTAATATAAGTGCACTTAATGCAACGTGTGAGATATTCTGTAATACAAATTCTTGAGAAAATATTGTACATCTGTAGGATTGTATGGCGCAATCAAAGAGGGGTGAATGATTGTCTCTGCTTTTTACCACCTGAAATCACAACACAGAGAGAAACAAAAACAATGCAATCTGAATTACCAAGAGTCAATAACAACCGTAGCTGCCAGTTTGTCAGTATGTGGTCGTAAACCTCTGTTGCTGACTACTTGTTACGACCATATGTTGCGACCGCTTTGTCCCGACCGCTCGCTTATGAGTGTTCGAATCGATCACTTAGTCATTTTGATCGCTCAGCAAGATCTCGAATCGACTGCCTGATCGTTCCAATCACTCGACACGATCTCAAATCGATCGCTTGCTTGCTCTGGTTGCTCTGCACGATAGTGACACACGTAGTCGTGACCTCCTTCCGCCTGATGTCCCTCCGCCGTTCGACCTCCGCCCGAGTGAGTACAAGCCAAGGGTAAAACAGAGCAAGTAAAGCAGAGATGAAGACAAGTCACCGAGAATCTTTTTCTGAAAAGAATCTGATATATTATTTCATCATCGTGTTCTTGGCTACAAAGCACCTCACGACACCCCTAAAAATCTTCTCCACGAAAGCCCTAAAACCCAATACGCTAACCTATAGCTTCCCCTGCTTTTATAAGCTAACGCACAAAGTCGTGTTACATTCAAACACTTCAAACCATGTCCTGTTCCACTTGGACACAAAATCTATCTTTTCCTCAAACCAAGGGACCCGAAACATCTCCCGGTACAAGTTCTCCCCAACTTGACTGTAATCATCACATATTAGCAAAACACATCTTTGTATATCCCTAGACAAGAACAAAACCACCTACGACCATCTCCTAGGTTGTTTACGACCGCACCAGAACGCTTACAACCAACGCTAACTGGAACAACTCCTCATACTACACACTACGAGCACTATCGCAGAGTATGCTCGTATCCCACAAGTACTCAGAAAACACGTGGTCGATAAGCCCAGCTCAGCCATAGAGATCTTCCATGCAAGCGTAGTGATCTATGGATTGCTCAATTGCGTAGGTCATTTTCCTGGACTCAAAATTTTTGTTTCCATCGTCAACTAGCTTGGCATGAGCACAAGCTAATAAAACACCAAGAAATGTGACTGCATCAGGCTGCAACCCATCCTTAACCATCTCATTGAAATGCTCCAGTGCATCTCTACCAAGTCCATGGTGCGCAAGAGCACTGATCATCACATTGTAAGACACTACATCCTTTGGATGTGTCTCAACAAACAAGAAATGAGCTTCACTGATTAGGCTGCACTTGGTGTACATGTCAACCAAAGCATTTTGAACATGGCAGTTCATCTCGACACAACCCTTCTGTAAAAGTCCATGCACTTGCCTTGCAATTGACAAAGAACCAAGCTAAGCGCATGCAGATATCAACAAAACAATTGTCCATAGCCCCTCCTCCGAGCACACAACAATCATCATGTCCAGCTATTCACATTCCTCTTCGGCATCTCATCAAACATACCCCTCACAACACCAGCATCTCCCCGCCGTAGGTGTCCTGACTCCCAACTGTTGGAGATTATCTTGCGTTCCATCCGAAGAGCTCACAGCCACACCCCCGTAGATTATCTTGCCACCGGAACTAAGAAAGGTGCTCCTTCACATCCTTGCTACAGCCTAGTCATCTTGCAACTCCGTTCTTGCCAATCCTCGCAGAAGCAATGTTGGCCGTAAAACGCTACTCGCCGGATCCAGAGATCGGGGAAAGGAAGGAAGAGAGGCCACATTGGACACCCTAGCCATCGAGGGCATTGAGCTAGGGGTAGGCTGGTAGGATTTCACAGTTCGCAATTTTTGGGGAGGAGGAGCTAAGGGGAGATGACATGGTGCGTAGTTGCGCACAGTTTCGGGTTGACCACAGGATCGATTGGGATCTACCACTATTGGCCCTAATATTTTGAGGGCCGACCCACTACCCATTGGTGCCCAAATTTTGGGGCCGGGCCAGTGGGCCAACGGGCCAACCTGCTCCCTTTGCACCCCTAGTTGTATCTCCTTCCCTCGGCTCCAAATCCTCACTGTCCAATCCCACGATCCAAACAACCTAGATCACACCCCCAACACACTCACTCTTTTGAGAACAACCCTCAAATACCCAGATAACTATATACAACTTCAACCAAAAGCCCCTACAAAACCCTAACAAGATATGGATACGGCTGTGGCCAGGTTAACGGTAGGCTCTTTTCAGTTGAAGCTGATGGCTTTTGGTTATAGCGCTAGTGCTTGTGAGAATAAACCGAATACCGATAAGCCGCTTTAAAAAAACTGCCATGATAAGCCGTTTCAAAAAGACGACGAAAAAATCATTCTGTTTATTTGTTCGAAGAAGTTATAAGTCATAACTGAAAAGAAATGCTCATGTTTGCTCCTGTCCTGTGCTCTAGTTCCGTAAGTTAGGATGCATTAGCTAAAAAAATATCAGTTCATGTTTATAGAGAACTAGCCACACAGGCGTGGCGCAACGCCACGCCAGCTACCATGTGGATCGAAGTAAAAGAGGGAAAATTCACAGAAAAAAGAAAGCGAAGGGGGTATTCGCAAAAAATCGTGGGCCTTTTCGCAATAAAAGGAGACCAGAGGGGTTTTTTCGCAAAAAACCGAGGGCCTTTTTGGAAGAAGTAAGGGCATGTTCGTAATTACGGGAAACCTCGGGTCGCTACCCAGCAAAAAAAATATGCAGGGGTTTATTCAAAAAAATATAGGGACCTTTTTGCGATAATGGAGGACCTTTACGTAATTTTCCAAAAACCCAGTGAAACTGCCTCGGCCGGCCGTACGCGAATTTCCTTCGCCACACGCCGGCCGGCCGAAGCGCAGGGGCGACGTGGCTGCTCTCGCCATCCAGGAACTCCCCCGCTAATGTATAGGTTATGATATATGGCACAAATATCCATATTAGGATTACGTTTGCTTGCGTGTGAAGAAAGCTACTTGGCGAAGAACCATGTATTGTTATATGTAACTTTGTGTTCAATATTGTTTATATCGTATCCAGATATACTTACTCTATTCGTTTCATTTTATAGGATGCATTTTGATTTTTGACGTGGCATAAACATTGAAAACGAGAGAAGGTATCTACCATCAAATACTTCGGGAAATAAAAAGAGACAGATCGTTTGAATGGATGGTAAATGCATAGGCAAAATTACTACACTACAAAACAGTATCACCGCTTAAACACATTACATGATTGTGTTTGATCTGTTTCTCATACGAGACACCGCTCAGCCCTATTGCCAAAAGCCCGGTCCATAAGCTAAGTCGTTTGGGAGGAGTCGTGACTTATTCCGGGCAAAAGCCAGCCCATAAGCCATCTCAAACTGGGCCTCAACCAAGTACTACTACGGGTCAATTTAATATAGCTACGTTTTATGTTTTTAGTTGAAAATTTTGAATTTTACCTATTTACGATAGAAATTACGGAGAGAGATACTTGCTTGTGATTTTGATTGATACATATATTGGATTTTTAACGTGTACTATAATTAACTTATAGACCCCGTCTTAAGAAAATACTCCGTTTAAAAGTTAGATACTATAACAAAAGTAAAAAACTGCTTTTATAACATATAAAGAATAACGGTTTTATTGATCATATACCCTCCATTTAGATGGAAATTGAGAATTTACCCTCCTGGCCCACGTATCAGTGACTTATGATGACCCCACGTGTTATTAAGATATGAAAGGTAAATCCTCAATTTCCTAACTAAAGGGAGGGTATATCATCTAATCTCCCAAGAAGAACAGGGCCTACTACATGTCTTCACAAAATGACAGTAATATAGCTAAAACACGAGGGTACAAATGCACAATCGCCGCGATCTTTGCTCGTCTCGCGGTCTCGCCTTCCTCACGGCGGCCGGCCGCATCGATGGACTTTATGCGATTCCGCCCCCAGTTATCGCTTCCTCGCTCTTCCGATCGCCTAAACCCAGAACCCCGCCCGCAACCCTAGCCCCACCACCCCTCGCCGCTGCCGCCGCCCCACCTCCACCGTCCCCTGCCGCACCGTCGGAAGACGCGCTCCGCCGAGCTCTCGCCGAGAGCTCGGCCGCCGTGGACGCGCAGGCCGAGGCCGTGCGGGCGCTGAAGGCCGCCGGAGTCGGCGCGTCCAAGGCCGACGTCGACGCGGCGGTCGAGGCCCTCAAGGTCGAGGCCGGCGCCGCCGCGCGCCGGCTGCAGGCGGCCGTCGTGTCCGGCGGCGGCGCCGCGCGGGAGGAGATGCGGCAGGCGGTGGTGAACACCCTGGAGAGGAAGCTATTCTACATCCCCTCCTTCAAGATCTACCGCGGCGTCGCGGGGCTCTACGACTACGGGCCGCCCGGCTGCGCCGTCAAGGCCAACGTCCTCACCTTCTGGAGACAGGTGAGGCCGCGATCCATCTAAGAAAGTTTTGATTTTTTTATCCGTAGTTGTTTGATTCGTAGGTGGTTAAAGATGGTCGCGTTTGCATCTTAATTGATGTGTGTAGTTGCTGACGAGAGGGTAGTGCTGATTCCCTGCTTGTGCATTTTGGTTTGTGGCGCCTTTTATCGGTTCATGCGTAGGAAATTGCATATGTTTTGAAGAACGGATGTGTTTTTTTAGGTTTTCGTTGTACCGGTTGCCAGTGATTCGATATGGAACTTGCATCTGGAATCTAGATATGGAGCACAGGACATAGTTGCTCCTGTTTCATTAAATAATCACAGCAGTGCTCTTAAAACGATGTGCTTTGAATTCGAAGAGCATTGAAACTGTTGTAAATTATTAATATAATAATTCCAGATTTAATTATGAATATAAAAGCATAATTCCAACAATAAATAAATGACATGTACACTAGTAAAATGTATGCAATTGCATATCTCTTTTCATGTCATCTAAAAGTGAAATTATACTCAACATGTTAAACATAAGAGAATAAACAATCAACATATTGCTCAAATTGTTAATTATTATATTGTTCTTAGATGTAGGGTTGCATTTGTATTAGAACAAGACCTTCCTTCACAGTTGTCAAATTTTATCATCAATCAGAGTGACTATCTCTCTGATATTCTGCTGAATTTGACAATCAAATGTTACTAAATTATAGTGCCGATGACAATAGCAAGCACTATTCAGCAACCAGCAACAAAGTAAGGCTCAAGAAATTACCAATCAGAGCACAGAATGACAACAACATATAACCAGCAGTAAAGATAATATGACAACAGAATATAACTAGCAGAACTCCTAGATTACCACACTGATTTCAATTTGACAATTTGTCCTCATTGAGCATAAGATTTAACCCACAATAGATCATGCACAGTCACCTAGAACAAGGACAGAAAGATATTTCTCAAGTTCGGCCCACTACAAGAAATTGAACCAAGGTTCAACAGAGAAACAACTCACTGAGTGATGGCACTCAAAGCCACCAAGAAGATGAACATGACAGGGCACAACCTATCGCTGCTGCAATCCACGGTGAGGTCGGTGTGATTCACAGAGATACAACGCCCAAATCCACAATTGGAGCGCACTAAAGTGGAATCGAGGTCCAGGAATCACTGCACAAGACAGCAATCAAGTGCGCACCAACCAAGTGCACACACATAGCAATATCCCAAGAGAACACAGTAGTAACCAAGTGCGCTCAGCAGAGAAATCCTCCAGATCGGATCGGAGCAGAGAGAGAGAGAGAGACTGGAATCAAGCAAGAATCCAATAAAACTTACCAGAGCCAACCACTACCTTCACCTCGGCCGTTCCTGAGGCTCCAGTTGGAACCACGGTTGCAAGAGGGAAGCTTGCTCATTCCCAGTCACCGCCGCTGTCGCTAGGTCAACGGCAAAGGCAGGATGGAATGGGGAATGAGAGGTAAGCTTTTGATCTACCCTCTCCGATGAGGAAGGCCATCAATTTATAGAGGAGAGGAGCCATGGCTGCGGCGCCACACTACTCGGCCAGGGAAAGCCCAAGGAACCAAGCTTCCATCTCATCCAACCAAATGAATCGGTCAAGAACGAATGGATAAGCCAGCTGATGCCCTCTCTATTTCTCTCCATTTCTATGATAAGTGGGTCCCACCAGGCTCAGTTTAATTCAAAAGCCAACCAAAAAAATCGGAAATCAGATGGGTCCTCAGACCCAACAGAAACAAGTTATTTTTACGGACATCTTGCATCTGGATGTTGTTCGGTGGTTTATGTTAGAACAGTGTTTGTTTTTTCAATTGTGCATGTGCAATTTCTAAGAGCTGATGATAGTAGGTGCCATTTTCTGTCACTGTAGCACTCTATACTGGAGATGTGGCGATTTATTTGTGACAAAAAGTTTCTTATGTCAGTTAGCGAGTACTAATTGGCAAATGTGGAATGGAAAGGTAAAATTCATTTACCTTCCATTGTGCAGAGTGTGTTCTAGATTAGGGGTTTACCCTTGGATGTGATTTGCTACTCTGTAGTGGAAAGACGACAAGAGTTTTAGTTCTTGTGTGTTTGATATTGGTGTTGTAACTTTGATATCTTTTCTTCCATTTTTGTTTTCATAAGATTTTAATTACCGTAATACTTCCTTTCTTTGCAGCATTTTGTTTTGGAGGAGAACATGTTGGAGGTTGACTGCCCCTGTGTGACACCTGAGATTGTCTAGAAGGCATCAGGGCATGTCGAGAAGTTTACCGACCTTATGGTTAAGGATGAGAAGACAGGCACATGCTACCGTGCTGACCACTTATTAAAAGATTTCTGCAAGGAGAAGCTTGAGAAGGACCTCACCTTGTCCCCAGAGAAGGCTGTAGAGTTCAGGCATGTTCTGGCCATATTGGATGACCTCTCTGCAGAGGAACTTGGCTCAAAGCTTAAGGAATATGGCATTGTTGCCCCTGATACAAAAAACATGCTCTCTGATCCCTACCCATTCAATCTCATGTTCCAGACATCTATTGGCCCTACTGGTCTTAGCCTGGGGTAATAAGATTAACATTCAGTGCATAATAATGTTGTTTTGTGTTGACTGACCGATCATCATTGAATGTTGTGTGAACAAATAGGTATATGAGACCAGAGACTGCACAGGGCATTTTTGTGAACTTCAAGGACTTGTATTATTACAATGGCCAAAAGCTTCCGTTTGCAGCAGCCCAGATTGGGCAAGCCTTCAGGAATGAGGTCTGTGTTTTCATATTTTCTTTTTCCATATTTTCTTTAAATGCATTGTCTGGAAGTGCCTTTGCAATGTGCTCTTTAACCCGTTACATAATTTACATGTTAACACCTGTAGTGTGGTTCAGTAACTAGTTATGTTTGATGCTTCAAGGCATGATGTTTGGTTCTTGAATTTAATCAAATGGTCAATCTCGATTTTTTTTATTGAAAATGTATTATGACATATAGACTTGTTTTGTTTCTGTATAAAACCTTGTATTGCATTAAGATGTATATGCCTGAGAAATGTAGGCTTGCTAACAGACATAGGATCATAGCTAACCATACATTTGGCACTTACTATAAAGTTAAAGACGCTTTCCACTAGCAGTTGATTGACTATGTAACAGTTGCTTAGATGATGCTTCGTTATTTTCTTTTTTAAAAATCTGCTCACTATGTCTACATCTTGCCAATCAGATCTCTCCGTGCCAAGGTCTTCTACAAGTGCGTGAATTTACATTGGCAGAGATTGAGCACTTTGTAGATCCTGCGGATAAATCACATCCAAAATTTGCTAATGTTGTTGATTTGGAGTTTTTGATGTTTCCGAGAGAGCTTCAACTCTCAGGGGAGTCAGCACAGTTAATGAAGCTTGGCGAAGCAGTTTCAAAGGTTTGGACTTACTAGCTAATTCTCTTGTTGAGTTGGCCCTTTTTGCTCTTCTTTTTGGGTTAGAGGTGATTCTTATCCTAGATCAATTTTAAAACTTGTATCTTTTGTTCCTTATAGGGAACTGTTAATAATGAGACACTTGGTTACTTCATTGGGAGGGTCTATATTTTCCTGACACGTTTGGGAATTGATAAGGACCGACTGCGCTTCCGGCAGCATCTACCTAATGAGATGGCCCACTATGCCGCTGACTGTTGGGATGCGGAGATTGAGTGCTCTTACGGATGGATAGAGTGTGTGGGCATTGCTGATAGATCTGCATATGATTTACGAGCTCATTCTGTAAGCCTACAGCATCTCTTGTATAATTTTTCAGTTATTAATTTTAGTCCTTCAGATGTGTTGTAATTGGAATTCAAGTTGCTCATTTCATGTGTTAACTACACATACTAACAACATAATATTTAGTGTCCACTGTGTTTTGTTTGAGTGTGCAACTAATGTTGATCGTGCTTGCCTGGTTGCTATTTCACAGGAGAAAAGCGGTGTTCCACTCGTTGCCCATGAAAAATTCTCTAAGCCTAGAGTGGTTGAGGTGAGTTATATATTGTATCTGAATTCTTCATTGTTCTTTTGTAGGAGTCGTTAATAATGTCCTGGATAATGTGTGCTTGTAGTTATGTTTTATTTTGGCCCTTGGAAGTATATTATGAGTTTCTATCCAGAACCATTTTTTATGACATACTAGATATACCTTGTCTTTGTACTTTTAAGTTAAAGTCAATTAGTTCTGGCATTTATATGTTTGTTTTTACATGTGCATATGTGCTTACTGTTGCTGACATGTTTAATTGCAGAAACTTGTGATAGTACCCTCAAAGAAAGACCTGGGGCTTGCTTTTAAGGGCAATCAAAAGATGGTGGTTGAAGCATTGGAGGTACACATCTTGTGCCTTGTCTTTATTATATTTGTTTGCAAGTTCTCATGTCTACCGAAGTGGCAACTTTGTTTTGTTGACTTTATGCTTGGGCTGACAGGCTATGAGTGAGAAGGAAGCAATGGACATGAAGGCTGCATTGGAATCTAAGGGGAGCACAAACTTCCAAGTCTGCACACTTGGAAAGGATGTGGTGATTACCAAGAAAATGGTATCGATCAGCATGGAAAAGAAGATTGAACACCAGCGAGTCTTCACCCCTTCAGTCATTGAACCTTCATTTGGCATAGGGAGGATAATCTACTCTCTGTTTGAACGTTCCTTCTACACAAGACCTAGCAAATCCGAAGAGGAACAGCTGAATGTTTTCCGTTTCCCTCCTATTGTGGCTCCTATCAAATGCACTGTGTTCCCCCTGTTAAAGAATCAAGAGTTTGACGATGCTGCCAAAGTGATTGCTAAAGCATTAACAGCTTCAGGCATCTCACATATTATTGACACGGCTGGTATGTGTTAAATAATCTCAGAATAGTTTCTCCAACCATTGCTTTTAGATGATATTAGAATCTTAAAGGAATTTATAGCAATATTTACCATAGTGAGAAGTATATTGTGCAATTTCATGATGGAAAATGATGCCTGAATGCCTGATATTTGGACACGTACAAATCCATACCACATAATACTACAGGCTTTGCATACTCCATAAGCTCATATTTATGTTTTCGCTTTCTGCAGGTATTTCTATTGGGAGGAGGTACGCAAGGACAGATGAGATTGGTGTTCCTTTTGCGATAACAGTCGATTCTGCAACAAGCGTGACCATCCGGGAGGGGGACAGCAAGGAGCAGGTCCGGGTGGGCATCAACGAGGTGGCATCTGTGGTGAAGCTGCTGACAGAAGGACAAAGCACCTGGGCCGATGTCTCACCGAAGTACCCCAGCCATGTTGCTCCCCAAGGTGATTAGGAGTGAATTATCTGGTTACCATTCACAATATCACCAGCCATATCATCAAAAGGCACCGGGACTTACTTTTCATCCTCCAGTTGTCCAGAAGATTCAATAGGGTAAACATAGCTGTTACTGGTATTTTGGTCAGATTTTTCCAACGACGAAGCCTATCAAAGACAGCGAAGTTTAGAGCCTCTGTAATTTTTTACTTACGTTTTTTGTTTTCTATGGTTTTCGATTAAGATATACTAATAAGATTATAATATTAAGAAAGTATTTTTAATGATAAATCTAATAAAATAGTTTTCTGATCTCGATAGTTTCAAATCTATTGGTACTCAAACTTTTGATATGGATTATCGGAAGAAGTAAAAAAGAAACGGAGGGAGCACATTGCTTGCCCAGTGGTGTTTTGCAGGTTCTAAGGGCCTGTTTGGGAGAGTTCTAGCTCTGAAAAATCAGATCTGGGATCCCACTAGTGCTGAGAAAACCGTTTGGAAGAGCTCCACGGTGGATCTGTTGGGCCAGCCCAACAGCCAGTCAATTGCGGCCCAATAGCAGCCAACCGAAGTCCATCAATTGCGGTGCGGCCAGCCTGGGGCGGCGCGGCCAGCCAGGGGGGAGCGCGGTAGGCGCGCGGCCGGGCGGGCGGCGCGATTAGGCCCTGTTTGGGAGAGCTCCAAGTGCTCCAGATCCACCAAAAACAGCTCCAGATCCAATTTTTTTACCCAAACATCTTAGCTCCACGGACTTCAGATCCACCAAAACTCCAGATCTGGGGGCCAGATCCATGGATTTCCTGGAGCACCTCAAGGGGTGCTCCAAAAACTCATGGATTCCTGGAGTTGGCCAAAATTACCCACCATGCCACTGATTACACAAGAAAACGATTCGTTTCTTTTTCTCCCGTCGTCTTCCCCGTCGCGCCTGAGCAGAGCACTCGCGCCGCACGGACGCACCGCCCGCTCGCGCCGTCCCCGACCACCCACCGCGCGGCCCCCCGCCAGTCGCGCCGCCCGCCCGGCCGCGCGCGCACCCCCGGCCGGCCGAGCGCGCACCGCGCTCCCCCTGGCTGGCCGCACCGCAATTGATGGGCTTCGGTTGGCTGTTGTTGGGCCGCAATTGACTGGCTGTTGGGCTGGCCCAACAGATCCACCGTGGAGCTCTTTCAAACGGTTTTCTCAGCACTAGTGGGATTCCAGATTCACGGTAGAGCTGTTCTACGGTAGATCTGGTGCTCCAGATCTGATTTTTCAGAGCTAGAGCTCTCCCAAACAGGCGATAAGGAGGCTCTGGTTTCCCCACGCATCTGCTCAGCTGCAGCGCTTGTTTAATCCCACAGGTGCGGTGTTGCTACTGCTCCTACCTCGCCGACATTCCCGCCTGAGCTACTGCTCTGTTGATGGGGCCTCCCCAAATGGACCCCACACACCAGCCTCCCGCCGCCACGGTGCACGACGACACCACCGCCGACGAGAGCAGCACCGTTGTGGCCAACGAACATGCCAAGGAGGACTCCACCAACGCCGACGAGAGCGGTGCCGTCGTGTCCAAGAAACGCGCGGCGGAGAACTCCACGGACGCCAACGCCGACGAGGGCGCGGAAGCGGACGAGATGTCCGCGTGTATGCAGCGCCGGCTGGACGAGAGCGGCAGCGCCTCGGCCGGTGAGGAGGAGGAGGAGGCGTGCACCGACGCCGAGGCCGACGAGATGGCGGCGCGCATGCAGCAGCGCCTGGACGCGCTCCCGGGGAAGCCGCACGAGAGCGAACCGTTCACCATCTTCCGCTTGGCGGGGCCCATGCGCGACCGCAATCGCCACCTCTACGAGCCGCAGATGGTCTCCGTCGGTCCCTTCCACCGCGGCGCCGCCCGCCTCCGCGCCATGGAGGAGCACAAGTGGCGCTACCTCCGGGACCTCCTCGCGCGCAACCGAGACGCGCCGCTCGCGTCCTACGCCCGCACCGCGCGGGCCCTCGAGCCCCGCGCGCGCCGCCGGTACGCCGAGCCCGTGCCGCTCCCCGCGCGGGACTTCGCTGAGATGCTCCTCCTCGACGGCTGCTTCATCGTCGAGCTCTTCCTCAAGGGCGAGGACCGCGCCGCCGACGCGCTCATCGACGCCGCATGGGCCACGCAGAACGTGTACAGCGACCTCTTTCTCCTCGAGAATCAGATCCCCTTCTTTATCGTCGAGCGCTTCTACGACATCGCCACCGGCGGCCTCGGCCGCGACTTCCTTGTCACCAACCTCCTTGCCAAGTACCTCACCGTCGAGACCCCGCAGGACGCCTCCAGGGCGCGCGCCCCCGACGGCGAGATCCACCACCTGCTGCACCTGTACTACCACTGGTTCTTGCCACCGGAGGACCCTTCCGTCGGAGGCAAGGACAAGGACGAGGCGTTCGACGAGTGGATGGCGAAGCCGGTGGACGAGCGCATGCCGTGGCTGCTGCCGTCGGCGTCGGAGCTGCAGGACGCTGGGGTCACGTTCCGGACCAAGAAGTCGCCGCGGAGCCTGGTGGACGTGACGTTCCGCCCCCGCGACGGCGTGCTGGAGATCCCCGCCGTGGAGAGCTACACCAACCGCGCCATATTCGCCAACCTGCTGGCCTACGAGCAGAGCCGGGGGCGGTGGGAGCTGCAGCGGCTGATGAGCTACGTGGTGCTGATGGCGTCGGTGGCGGACGGGCGGCGCGACGTGGAGATCCTGCAGCGCGTGGGGGTGTTCGTGAAGGGGGACGAGGAGACGGCGGCGTTCTACGCTCACCTCGGCGAGCTGTGCCCCATGCCGGACGTGGTGAACAACTACTACGCCGACCTGTTCCGCGACGTGAGGGCGTACTGCGGCCGCAGCTGGAACCGCCACCGCGCCGTGCTCGCGCACGACTATTTCAGCAACCCCTGGACCAGCATGTCCGCCGCCGCCGCCGTCTTCCTGCTCGTCCTCACCGTCGTGCAGACTGTGTACACCGTGCTACCGTACTACCAACCCAATTAACCCGGGTTACGCAGAATTTTTTGTACGGATAATCCATTTTTTATTCGAAATTACATAAATATACCCGCGGGAAATTTTTTACAAAAATAGGCTCCAGTCGCCTAATGGTTGGGCGACTGGAGGCGTTCGCCCAACCACACGGCGACACAATATATCTCGCTGCACAGTAGAGCGATTGCATTAAATCGCTCTTCCGTACGGCGACTGGCATGCAGTCGCCATACCGTTAGGCGACTGCCATGCAGTCGCCATCCCGTTAGGCGACTTCAGGTAGCCCCCGTGATTGTTTTAGAATTTGTGAATTTTGTAACGTTGAACCGGTAAAAAATACGGTGAAGTTGTAATAAAAGTTTATGTTCATTGTATATTGTAGGTGTGTAAAAAGTTTTTAAAATTTTTTTTTTGAAAGATTGAGTAGAGAACGATCGATACATACACTGTTAAGTGAGATAGTTTATATGCGGAAAGAGATGATAGACTTATGTAAATATAAATAAACTTCATAATATAACTGTGAGTAACATGGCGCATGTATTTTCATTACATGCATAACATATATAGCATCTGCAGCACGCCTCACTGGTCACCCTGCTGTGCCCCGTCACCGCGCCCGCGTCCTCCCATACGGCCTCGCTTGGCCCTCCTCCGGTGCAACGGATTAGGACGATCCGAAAAGGTAAAACGAGGAGGAGGGTGTCTATCCCGCCCCTGCGCTGGTGGAGTCAGCTGCACCTCTGGCTGTGTAATCTCCGGTGCACCGGGGAGGGCACTGGCAGAAAGAACCTGCGGTGCGACGTCGGGCGACGGCGCGAAAAACTGGTCCACATCCTCCTGGCCTTGGGAGACGCCGTGCTGGTAAGTACCTGCAATATTAATATCGTTAGTGCGTTGCATGTCGTCTTCGGATAAACACGGTATAAGACCCTATGCGTACCTGTAGCTGGCGCCATGGAGGAGGCGTACACCCCCTGCGTGGGGAAGACAGGGGTCTGCGTAGGAGGCGTGAAGTGAACCGGTGTAGGAGGCCCTGCCCAGGCTAAACCCCCTGGCTGCTCCGGGTGAGGTGGTGGAGGACGTGTCCACGTAGGTGCACCATAGTAGTGCCACGCTGGTGGAGGTGGCACTGGTGGACGAGCAGTCGTAGCGGGGGCGTGGAGACCGCCGGTAGCCTCGTGCAGGACAGTAGGCTAACGATACGTCTACACCCCTCGTGCACCCGACGCGCAAAGCTGAGGCCCTCCTCATGGGTCAGCTGCGCACCACTGGCGAGCCTCTCCAGTACTGTGCCGGACTCGGCGTATAGGTCAGAACCGACGTCAGCCTGGACACAAAGACATAAAATGGTCGATTATGGAAACGACATTACCATTTGGGAATCTTTGAAATGACATGTAACGTACCGCGAGGTGAGCGTCGTGCGCGAAGTGCGCGGGGTACGTGTCCGTCGGAGCGGCGACGTGTGTGGCAGGCGGGTCTACCACATATACGAGCCTGATACGGGTCTGCGGCTGGTACCAGCGCAGGTACTCCGCGTACTCCCTGCTGTCGTACGGTCGGTCCTCGTCCACGCGGTCGTCGAGCGCATCCTGCCACTGCTCGACCCAGGGCTGCATTCTCACCGACCAGTCCGTGCCTCTTTTCACTCCCTTCCCGCTGTGCCTGCGTATAAAACCATTACGTAATGTGAGATACTTGCGAACGCAGTAGTAAGTATGTACATATTTAGCACAAACGTACACTCACCCGTGCACGTGCCGCGGAAGCGATGGTCCGACTGGTACAGGAACCGGCTGCCATAGCCCGAACTGCCGCATCACCCGCTGGGGTGCGTAGTCCTCCACGTAGATGAGGTACACGAGCTTCCGGCGGGTGAGCCAGAAAGCCCGGTCACGCCAGCAAAGTGAAGACAGACCGCCAGGAGCACGGGCCTGCACTGCCGTATCAGCGTACGGCTCCCAGCGCACGTCGTCGGCTGTGATGCGGTCGAGCTGCTCCACAAAGACTCGGTACGCCCGCGTGACCTGCACGTGCGCGAACTGTACCTGCAAGAAAGACAAGTTGTTTACAATGACGATCGTCAATAAGAAAGAAATAGTTAACTGTGATAAAACTTACTCGGCGACGGCACCACATAGAACCCATCGTCGGCCGGTCGACTTCTCCCCCCGGATACATCTCGGGCCCGTACGGACCCACGTCGTCTAGCACAGGTCGTCCGACGCTTAAGCGCTCGAACGACCACAACTGTAGTAGCAGGGGACAACCCGTGAGGATCGAGTTCGGCTTGACCCTCGTGCACGCATCGCACAGCGCGCGGTACGTCGCGGCAAGTACGGCCGATCCCCAGCTGACCTGGTGGGGCTCGCCGTCAGCGATCGCCCTCGCATAAACGATAAGGCGCGCATCCACCGAATTGCCGTGGCTGGTGGTGAAAAGCACCCAACCAAACAGCCACAGCACGTACGCCTCCAGGTGCCGCGAGACCTGCTGATCGTCTGCCTGCGGAACCATGCGCTCCACCTGAATGCAAAAAAGTTGTTATTAGTACGTAATACCACAAAAAAGAGCTTCGAAGATACGATAGATTTTATATACCACGTACCCGGTACTGTCTGAGCCACCTCAGTGTCGGCCCATGGGTCTGCGCCTCTCCGAACACGTGGTGGTCAGCGGCCGGTGGGGCCTCCGGTAGGAAGGCAGCGTCTCCCGCGATCGGAAGCCCAAGAAGCAGGGACACATCCTGCAAGGTCGGCGTCATCTCCCCGAATGGGAGGTGGAAAGTGTGCGTCTCGGGCCGCCAACGGTCCACCCAAGCCGTCAGTAGGGAACGGTCGAACGGAAATCGTCGTGATCGATCCCCGCCCGCCTCGTCCCCGCCAGCGGCTCCATCCTCCTCTGTGGCCTGCACCATCCGGGCAAGAGGGAGTAGCCCGGCATCCCGCAGCCTGCAAACAAAGTAAAGGTCAGCACGGAACGAACTAACGGTCGCACTAAACGCTGGAATAGTGCTCACCTGGCAGTCCAACGAGGGTCGAGTCCCCAGGCCACGCGAGGTGTCCGTGTCGGGACCACTCCCAGCTGAGGCGGCTCGTCCGTGCTCCCCGGTGGCGGCACTAGATGGGAAGCGCGATGAGAGCGGTCCACGTGCTCGTCCAACAGCGCGAACCGCCACTCCGAGTCACGTCCAGCACGAGTCATACCTGCAAAATTTGTACAATACTTTCAACATTCAATTTTCTGCATCTAAATTTGTACAATAATTTCAACACTAAATTTTATACATCTAAGACTGTACATTAAACTTGGTACATCTAAATTTCTACATCTAAACTTGTACATTATACTTTCTACATCTAAATTTGTACAATAAATGGTACACAAAATTTATAAACTAAATTTTCTAAACTTTATTTCTAAACTACATTTAGTACACAAAATTTGAAAATTAAATGTCTAAATTATATTTCTATATTTAATTTCTAAACTAAATTTTGAAACTACATTTTCTAAACTAAATTTGTAAACTAATTTTCTACACTACATTTTCTAAACTAATTTTCTAAACTATATTTCTAAACTAATTTTCTACACTACATTTTCTAAACTAATTTTCTAAACTATATTTCTAAACTAATTTTCTACACTACATTTTCTAAACTAATTTTCTAAACTAAATTTCTAAACTAATTCTCTACACTACATTTTTAAACTAATTTTCTAAACTAATTTTCTACACTACATTTTCTAAACTAATTTTCTACACTAACAAAAAATATAACACGAAAAATTACCTGAAAATCGCGCACTCCCCCTCCTCTTCTCCTCCTCTCCCTCTCCTTCTCTTCTCCTCCTCTCCCTCTCCTTCTCTTCCCCTCCTCTTCTCCTCCTCTCCCTCTCTTCTCTGCGACGGCGGCCGAACGACACAGTGACCGCGCTCGGCCACGGCCGAGCGCGGTATATATCTCACTAGAAGTCGCCGAACCGTTGAGCGACTGAAATTCAGTCGCCTAACGGTTGGGCGACTGGATGGAAGTCGCCCAACCGTGGGGCGACTGCAATTAATCGCCCAACGGTTGGTAGATTCATTAAATGTCGCCCTGTGGTTGGGCGAACGCCTCCAGTCGCCCAACCATTAGGCGACTGGAGCCTATTTTTGTAAAAAATTTTCCCGCGGGTATGTTTATGTAATTTCGAATAAAAAATGGATTATCCGTACAAAAAATTCGGGTTACGCATGCTGCATGCATCGAGTGTGACACCTAGATGATAATAAGGTACCTAGATGCGACGGTTGAGATCATGAGCTCAAACAACACTCATCGTAGCCCCAAGATCAACCATCAAAAATTTGTTTGGAATGCGTCTGTTTTGACGGTTGTTGTTTGCTTCAAGACAGAAGATATCAGACAATTGTAAGTGCTAGCTTGGGCATCTTCCACGATCAATGTATATGGCCAGACGCATTGCCCATCGCACCAACGTATAACCAAATCTCTCTTAATTTTGGGTTTTGTTAAAGAGATATACTAACAAGCCCACATACATACAGGCAGGGCTAGCAGTACTGAATACAGGACAAGAATTGCATCAGCAATGAGGCGACGATAACTTAAAACATGCTTACCTATCTACTACCTGATGCTACATTATTCTAATAATGCAGATACAAACATCAAATCACTCTATAATACTAGAGATTAGTGCCCAAGCTCGCTATTGTCCGCTGGAACGTTCCCAAATGAGACACTGCCCCGTGCCCAAACCCCAAAGCGCCCGTCCAAAATTTGTACGCTTCCTTCGACCGCAGCCGCCGCTGTTGACCCTTCTCTGGCCGCCGTCGACACGGCGACTCCCCAGTGCGACCGCGCCACGTGGTGGGCCCCACTAGTAACCACGCCACCTGTCTGTCTGCTAGTGGCTGCTGAGCCCTTGCCCCACCTGTCAGCGTACACCGCCGAGTACCGCGTGTGGTACCGCCTCACGGGGAGCCTGCGTCCTGCGAGTCAAAACTCACGCCGCGTTGTTCGTCGTCGTCTTCTTCCCGCAACTCCTAACCTCCTCTCTCTAATGGTACCCCGCTTCCACGTGTAGGGTTTCCGCCACGTCGCCTCCACGCCATGGCAGCTCCACCTCAGCTCCTCCCCCTACTACTCCTATCCGAGGAAGGAATGGCGGTGGTAGAAGTGGATGTGGTTGCAGGTAGGGTTACAAATTTCATCCAAAATTTCGTGAAACGGATGAAATTTTGTCCCTTTCAGTGCCCAGTGAAACATGTTTCATTCGGCTAAAATTTGGCCGAATTTGACCCTATTTGAAATTTGTTCAAATTTTGGTTAAATTTCATTAAAAAATTTGTTTTTTGTCCGAATTTCGAACGAAATTTCATTCTTTCGGTCCTTTCACCTGTAGCCAAAATTTTTTTGCAACCGAAAGATTAAACATTGGTTGCAGGTGAGGAACACGACAACGTCGGTCAGCTACGGTGAATGGGAACTCAGTTGCATGAGGGGAAGTGAAGAGGAGGGGCAAAGCGGCTAAATCGACACGGTCAAGCCTGCGGGAGACTCATCGGAGCAATGATGCGGCCGAGAGGTCACGGCGGTGCACGACGGCGAAGCTCTCGATCTTGGCTCGAGCTCGTGGCGCGGCAAAAATGCGAGGTGTGGGAGGGAAGGGGGACGGGGTGAGGAAGCAAGGGGGGCTCGCGCGTGGTTTTTATAGCCAAGCGAGGAGGGAGCTAGGGTTAAACGTTTCGGTGAAATTTCCCAAAATTTTTGACCCTTTAGGAGGGTACCTAAATGAAGAGTATTCGACTAAATTTTAGTAGAATTTATCCTCATTTAAAATGTATACAAATTTGGGTTAAATTTCATCAAAATTCAATAAATATTTGAATATGTTGCCCAAATTTTTAGCTGAAATCAACGAAATTTTGTCACACTACTATAAAATAAGCTATACTAGACGGCTTATCACAGATAGTTCATAGGGAACCACCTGTGCTGTTATTATCACAGATGATTTTAAAGGAGTGGCCGTTTGCTGTCTGTGATGAGCCACTATGACAGACGATTCGTATTAAAAACTGTATGTGATATTTCATAGATGATTATTAACATGAACCGTCTGTGATATTTGCACACATCATAGACGTTTATTAATACGAACCGTCTATGATAGTTAACAGATGGTTATTAACATGAATCATCTATAATAATTATGTATTATAGACAATTTGTGGTTGGACATGTCTCGGATACGTCGCGTTATTAATTAATACCAAGCTAGACCGGTCTTGACAGATTTATCTTCATTACATTGCATTGAAGGATGCGACCGTCTTTGGGAAGCATTTCGATTGTAAATCTAGCTGCTTGTAGATCGATTTATTCTATCTTGGTGATTAGAGGTCAGTATTTATTTCTAATTTATATGCTTTGTAATAAAGAGAGATGATAGCTAGATTTAGATCTAATTTAATTAGCAGTTTGCTGTAATTTAAGAATAGGTCAACACTCTTAGTTTACTTCAACATATTAATTCTTGCTTGATATATATTGCTAATGATTTTAACACTCCTAGCAACAGCACGTGGAATTCCATGTAAGTACATTTGATTTTGACAAACTCGTCGAAATTCGAGAAAATCTCTCTCAATTCTTAATAATGGAGGTCATAAATAAGACTAGAGAGTTCTACCCCAGCAATGAAGATTAGATGTTGAAACATTTGATACAATTATAATCACTCAATTGTGCTTAATCAAATAATTTATTAAAATGTATTTTATTTAGTTGTTTAATTCATTTATGACATATGTGTAATGATTATCGTGTGCTATATATATAATATGTTTGCTTGTTTTCAGTGAGCATGGATAGCATTTCCTAAGGCTAGCCAAAAACATGAAATAATATAGATATTCAAATAACTATCACAAACGATTTGTAGTAATAAACCATCTATGCTATATGAATATCACAAACGATTTTTGATATTAGCCGTTTGTGATATGTAAGATATCACAAACGGCTATGTGTGAGAACCGTTTGTGATATATGACATATTACAGAATATTTTTGGCATTAACCGTTTGTGATAATTAGCATATCACAGACGGCTACATTTAAGAACCATTTGTGATACCTGATATATCACATACGGTTTTTTGAAAAATCATCTGTGTTGTATTTATCACAAACAATTTGATAGCCGTCTGTGATAACCACCTATTATCATAGACACATAAATTCAGATCATTTGATAACCGTCTACGATGACAATTGTGAACCATCTATAATGACCTTTTCTGTCATAGTGTCATTTCATCCATTTCATTGCCCCTCGAGTTTTTTTTTTGCAAACTGAAATGTTTAACCCTGGAGGGAGCTCGTGCTTACACGTGCACGAGGTGTGGCCTGGTGGTCGAGGGCGGTATGGGCGCCGTGGACAGCACGGCTGCAGGCGGATGGCCGGTGTGAGCAGCGTGGGCGCAGGAGTAAGCGGCAAGGCGGCACACTAAGTGGGGCCAACACGCTGATGTGGGCGCTGAGCAGGGAGTGCGACAAGGCAGGCACGACTGCGTGGTGGGTTTCGAGGCTTGGCGGCTGACATACCGACAGGCATGACGCGACACGCCGTGGAGCAGAGCTGGTGCAGATGTTGCAGTTGTCAGGGCGTAGCTTGGGCGCGTGTGGCGTCGGTCGAGCGTGGTGCGGGCTGAGCGCGCGAGCATGGTGGAGCTAGGTCAGGAGTGCATGTGTGCATGGCATGGCGCAGGCGGCGAGGTGTGGGCTTGCGCGACAAGTCGCAGCGCGGCTGGGGTGAGGATGAGCGTGTGGCACGGTGGCAAGAGCAGGAGCGCACGACGAGGCTGGTGTAGCGCGATCGGTGTGGCCAGGTTGGCTCAGCAAAAAGACTGAGAAGAGAGGAGAGAAGGGACCTAGGCCAGGGAAAAGGAGAAGGGTATGGGTTAGCCCAAATAAGGTTTCTGATTTTTATTGTATTTTGATTTGAATTTAATTTTTGTGGTTTTGAATTTGAATTTAAATTTGAATTTCACTTGGCAAAATTTTGGAAAAAGTAAAATTCCAATTTTATTCAAATTCTTTTCAATCTTAGGTTTGATTCAACGTTTTGGTTAGATAATTTAAATTCGAATTTTGCTTTTACTTTGTTTTAAATTATATATCGTCTTTTCAGATTAGGATTTCTATTTTTAATTTGCTTTTGCCAATTGTATATCATTTAACCCTAGATTTGGCTTTTCTTTTTATTAATCGATTTGATTGACACAAAATTCAATCAAGGTCCTCGAATAAAACAAAAAAATCAAGTAACACTGAGACACATTAAAATGTTTTTAAAATTATCATATTTTCAAACATCCATATTTTTGGATGTTATAACCTACCTCTTTTAAAAGGAATTTCGATCCTGAGATACCGGTGAAACAAAAAAAGAGTCAATAGGGATGTGGAGAACGAAAGAGGTGCTAGTATCTACTGATATGCTGGTAGTTGCCTTGTCTGCTTCGGTGGTTGCAAGGTTCGTGGAAGCACGAAGATTCCATCATTGTAGTTCGACCGATATAGTGATCAATCAGTTCAAATGACAACCCTTGGGACAGTGATCTTATCCTTCACAGAGGAAATATGTGACTTTACTCATGGGGAATTCTCTGAGTTGGTGGTCTTCATCATAGTTGGGACATTTCATGGGGCATTAGCTTACCCAATGCCCTTTATCTTCACAACGTCTACATGCTATTCTATTCATAGAGCAGTCTTCTGGTTGATGGAGCTCCTTACAGCAGGAACAGTAGGGGAATTGGGCACATATGACAGTAATATCCTATTTGCTCACTCGTAAACCATGCACCTCCTTTAACCTGTCGTATTGGGGGATATAATTGGGTGACATGTTCTACCTTACCACACTTGAAGCATGTAGCACTTGACTGAGCCTCAGGGTTTGGTAGTAGAAATTTGGCAAACGCAGCTTGCCCCTCCTCGAGGTACTTGTAATTGGTACGTTCTTCTTTGTCGAAGCTGATGCTGGTAACAATGGCACTCCTCGCTTGTTTTTCTAGTTTCCTTTGAGGGCATCTATTCATGTAGTGTCCTATGTTGCCGCAATGGAAACAAGTGGTCTCCTTACATCTCCTCTTCTGAGGGCACCTACGGACGTAGTATCCGGTATTTCTGCAACGGAAATAAGTGACATCATTTAGGGGTCCGTCTAATGCAGTGTTATTGTTGTCTCCATTACAATGACTTCTTCTCGGTAATCCTTGCGGTGTGGGGTTAGGTGAAAACTTGTATTGATGGTTAAGGCCATGACGAGTAGAAACTATTGGTCTCCTTTTCTTACTTCCGCCAATGATAGTCGTTTTGTTCCCGGCTATCGTATCTGTTTGACGAGGATTTGATCAACAGATCTACCGTGAAGGTGAGGAGAAAAGAAAAGCAAGACGGAGGCTCGAGTCTTGGTCCTTGTGAGGGTTGAGACTTCTAAATCTGTCTTCTTGGTAATGTAGTCTCATCTGAATATCGGAAGGTTGAGCGGTCTTCACCTATTCTTGATTGTCTTACTTTGACTATTCTTGGTAATGTAGTCTCATCTGAATATCGGAAGCTAGCTTCCTTGTCTGTCCTTGATCCGCGTGACGATGCTTCTTCTTGCTTTCAATGCAAATGGTGTCTCAGTCAATCTGTTTAATGTTTTTGCTTAGTTAAGATGATTAACTAACTGGCCATTAGTTACTACTGCGTGGAGCGGAGGAAAATTCATTAGAGTGCGAACTGAAAAAGGAACAGAGCCGAGCTGAGCATAGGAGCATCCAACTCCAAATAAGTCAAATTCAATCGACAACAATTAGATGAGGGGAAGTTACTGACAGACAGTGATACAAATGCTACAAACGCTGGCCCGGTTGACACATCTACAAAATTCTAGTACTCTGCTAAGCAAAAGGATAGTTGAGAACTGGATAGCAGTCGCTGATGGATTGGATTTACGCCTCTCTTCCAGCAAAATTTGCAAAGGACCCGTTGAGTCTTTCAGCGTCGGTCATCTTCACCCGAGATGATTGAGACGTTGGAAATACTCGAATGCTCCCTGGACTGTCTGCACGAAGTAGTAATAGCCAATTCTTTCACTGCGTCGAAAGTCAAAACTCTTCAGCTTACCGAGCGATGAAGCGAATCGAGCTGATACGACAGAGATGCAGAAATCAAGTCTGGGTTGCCACGCAGAGTACTTACCTGTTTCAGATCAGCCTGGCTGGCGGGAAATGGCGAATTTGACTGCCGCATTCCTGAAGTAAGAATAACCATCCAGCCCTGCATGAGATGTTGAGATGGCCGAGTTGGTCTAAGGCGCCAGATTAAGGTTCTGGTCCGAAAGGGCGTGGGTTCAAATCCCACTCTCAACAAATATATAAACCTTTTTTTCTTCCTTTTTTTTGGCGCTTCGCGCTGCCTGCCGCCGCCGGTGCGCAGCGCCGATGATCCGCCCAGCCGTCCGCCGCCCCGCCCGACACGCTGGCAAACGCCACCGGCCCATCCGTCCGTCGCTCAAACCCGCGCCAGTCCGAGCTCTCCCATCCCAAGGTCCAAACTGTTGTGTTACACTGAGCCAGACAAAGAGTACATGCTGCAGGAGAGAACAGAAATGGAATGAGGAGTAAAGGCCAGAGGAGGAGGCAGGTACAGCGATCCAGCCCGTGTCGCCGGTTTATTGTAGGGCATTGAAGGAGCTTGCGCATGGCGAGGACGCGCATCGACGACCACGTCACGAGAGTCATTTGAAACGCGTCGTCTTCTAGTTTCAAATTTTTTTAATCTTTTTTAGCTTTTTTACTTTTTTATTATTTATAAATATATAACGATATTTTATTTTTTAATTAAATAATTTAAAAACTAATAACCACTGTAATACTATTTCAGTCTTAAACTAAAAATCATAATCGTAAGTCAAAGTTTCGGCCGATTAGAACGGCCTAAGTAGCCGTCATGATCGATGAGCCATCAATGAGCAAGCGCCGTTGAGGCTGGTCAAATTAATTCCTTGAAGCCATGTCTAAAAACCTTGATTTGTTTTAAAAAATCTACCAAGTACAACCCAAATTAACAACCGTGTACCCTTCTGGAAGAAAGCCAGGTGTGGACGTGCAAGCCCGCGTCTCCTCTCCCCATGCTCGCGAGACGCAAGCACTGCCGTAAGCGCTGCCACGTGGCGCAACCACGACCCTATAAAAGAGGCGACACGGACTGTGCCACAGCTTATCCTCCTCGTCCCGTCGATCCAGGTATGTTTCGTCGTCGATCTTCTGCTACCTCCTTGCTGCTTCCTCTGCTCCACTTTCTTCTCTGTCTTGGTTCCTGCGCATCTCTTAGGCTAGCTAAGGTCAAGTATTCTTTTGATTCATTGATTGATTGCTCTGAGCTCCGCTTGGTACGGTACTGTACGGATTCGGATAAGGAACATCTGATTAGACCTAACATGACTGTCCGAATAGATTATCGTATCATGCCAAACTACATGTCTATCATTCGATCTAGGCTAACCCAAGCACAGTACGGAGATGAGTCAACCGTACGGGCCGGCTTAAGCATGTTTAGTCAAATGAACAACTGATAGCTTGTTGATTTTACTATTAGTTGTAAATAATTTTACTAATAACTTTATTATCAGTCATTGAGTCACAAGTTGGCCACAAATAATTTTATTGTAATTTTACTGTCAATTATAAATAACTTTACTACACTACTACAACCATAGGAGAGTTACTGTGCGTACTGTATCTGTCAGCTCGAGGTGTCGGTCCAAACACAGCACGTCCGATTGAGTCGGATCGACACAACTTATTTATTGTCCATGCCGTTCTATGACTTAGCTGAGTACCGTGGTTCGGGTCAATACAGTTTGCTCGGCCTATTTGGCCAAGTCTAGCTCTGAGATATTTTTCAAGCACAGTCTAAAAAAAGAAAAAAGATTGCTTCTTTGGATCTTTTCTTGCCCTCGCCGGGCTTCCGATTTCTTACTGGGAATCTCTTCTTATCCTTGGCTCTATTCTTTTGGGATGTGTCTAATGACTTTTGACTACTCTTTTCAAGACGGTAATGAACGCCGAAGACGTTGACGCTGACAGTGTGTCAGTGCAAACACTGGCGGGCTCAAGAAACTGTTTGGAGAAACGGTTTTGAAAAGTCGCTTAGATAAATCGTCCTATTTATTTCGGCTTCTGAAAAAGCCGAAGCCAAAAATAAAAAAGAGTAGAGCCCTAATCTTCTGTGTTTTCTTCTCTTCTTTTTTTTGGTTCTACGTCTATTTGCTATTCCTTCCTTGTTCCTTGTGTTCTAGATGAGTTGGTTCTGGTGTGGTATTTAAAAGATTCAATCTTTTCTTTGAGGAAATGTTTCTGCTTACAGATTTGGGGCCCACCTGTGGTATTGTTGGCTAAAGCCTAAGAGTAGCTTTCAGTCCTTTTCTCTCTCTTTGGTAATGGGAAGAGTTCGATTGCAAGTTTCTTACTAGTTGGAATAGCTCAGAGCGCTTGACTATATCTAATTTTCCATTTTGTAGTGACGATTTCAGCGTGGGCCATTCTTTGTTTACTTGAATATATATTGCTCCTTGGTAAACGGTACAGATTCGGTTCAGAACTAAAGGATAGGTGACATGTGAAACAAGTCATATTTGTTTGGATTGAAACGACATAGGAGAAACCATCACGGAGTTGGTGGTAATTGTGTATGTTTGCCTTGTGTAGCCACTTGGATTTGGTGTTGCTACGGCTGTGGCCTATTGGGTGCTGGTCTTACTGAAATTGTTTTGAAGTAAAAGTTTCAGCTAGTTGCTTTCTTGATTTGTAATCTTAGATTGCTTTCTTGATTTGTAATCTTAGAATACATACTTAAGTGCTTTTACACCCAGGTCAAGGAATATTGAATTATTCTGAAGGGGCTGTGGCTGCTAGTTGTTGGTTGTATACCAATGAATCAGCTCCACATTTGCTTAAATATACGTGCAGTTTCCTTCCTAGGGAAGCATTTTCTATGCTTATATATGTATTGTTGGCATCATGGTTGTCTTGAATTAATCTGAGGACCAGAATTGTGCCCTCACTCTTAGTACTCTTCCACGAGAAGCAGGAGAAATTACATCTGAACTCAGAATTGTCTTGAATCCGAAGTTGCTTGATATAAAATAGGTCCTTCCAGCCCATTTGTCGGGTTAAGATGATTGCAACTAAATTAAAGAATTCTTCAGGCCACTGATAGTTGGTCAATTTTTGCAGCTGGTGACAATATGAAAATGGCTGTGTTTCCTGTGCTGCTCATTGCACTCCTGTCTGCTATTGGCCCCCTTCCCTCTGAAGCACTCAATGCAAGAGGCCATCTGCTGAAATCCAAGACATTCCTGTCTCCAGCGTTCTTCCAGCGCCCTGGATCAGTCTCAAACAAGTTCTACCTCGACGTTGACTTCCCCAGAGGCCACCTTGCGCTCAAGAGCTTCGATGCGGAGGTCGTCGATGAGAACGGCGACCCTGTCCCGCTCCATGAGACCTACCTGCATCACTGGGTTGTGGAACCATACTATGCTCTGAAGAACAGCGATAGCGCTGATGCGCAGAAGCTCCCAAAGAGGATCATTGCTAGGAACTCCGGAGTGTGCAAGACCACATTAAGCCAGTACTACGGGCTCGGTTCTGAGACTCGTCACACTGCCACATGGGTCCCTGATCCCTATGGAATTGAGATTGGCAATCCGGACAGCCCCCCTGAAGGTTATGAGGAGGAATGGATGATCAATGTTCACGCCATCGACACGAGGGGCGTGGCCGACAAGCTGGGTTGCACCGAGTGCAAGTGCGATCTTTACAATGTGACAGTCGACGAGTTTGGGCGCACAATCCCAAAGGACTACACTGGTGGGCTGTATTGCTGCTATGATCAGGCTCAGTGTCAGGTCAGGGAAGGGTTCAATGGCGAGCTGCGGAAGCTGTTCTTGCGGTACACCGTGACGTGGCTCGACTGGAGTGATGCCGTTATCCCGGTCAAGATTTACATATTTGACGTTAGTGACATGGCTCTGCTCGAAGGAAAATCTGAACCTGCCTGCATGGTATGCAAATAGAGCTCCGTCTGAAGTCATTACTGTTTCAGACATGGAGAACTTCCATGTTGCTTCAGATGCACAATCTGAAGCATTTTGTAGGTTAGATGGTTTTCCTTTATGATTTAAGCCGTTTGCTTGTGCAGGTTGAATATCAAGTCGAGGAATGCAGTCCAGAAAACCGGGCCAAGAATGGGTGCATTGATGTTAAGGTAACCAAAGAAGTATTACCGCGTGGAGGCGATATCGTGTTCGGTGTTGCGCACCAGCATTCAGGTGGAATTGGTGCTTCTCTGCATGGTCAGGTAATTGATAAACAACGATTTCTTACCCGGTATGCTTATGTAGCACTCACCATTGCCTATCCCAAGCTTTGCACAACCTATGTAAATGGTAACCTGATAGCATGTTCTCGGCAAAGGGAGTATTAACTGCTGAAGTACGCTCAACTTACTACAGGACGGACGGCTTCTATGCGCATCGCTTCCGACTTACGGCACGGGGAAGGAGGCAGGGAATGAGGCGAACTACATCGTCGGCATGTCGACGTGCTACCCGAAGCCGGGATCCGTCAAGGTCAGCGACGGCGAGGTGCTGACCGTCATCTCCAACTACAGCAGCGACCGGCAGCACACCGGCGTCATGGGCCTGTTCTACATCCTTGTGGCCGAGCAAGAGCAGCCGGCTCCCAAGCCATCTCTGTGCTTCAATTTCCCAGTTCCATGTGAGTTGTGCTAAAATTTCACCATCTTTCCACTCCTTTTTTTCTTTGTCCAGAACATACTCATATTGCAGCCTGACAACTGCAAATGTGCATGACATTTTAACCCATTCTTGTCCTCTCTTTTCTTCATATGTAGGGTGCTTACCGGCATGGCTGTCAAGCAACATGTGAAGAGCACAGTATTATCTATCCTTAATGGAGTGCAATGCAGTGGTGATGCCTGAAGAAGCTAAATGAATCATCAGTAGCTATAACATGCCTGGGTTTTTGTTCTAGCTATGGCAGGTCACTGAGTTGCAGTTTGCGTCGTTTTGATGAACCATCAGTTTTTGATGGCTTGTAATACTATATATGAAGATTGAAGGTGGGTTATGCAAGTGCATTAGCAGAAATCAGTCTCCAAATAATTTGTCCGTCACATAAGCTAGTGAGAACTAGATGTACAATCTCTTTTACAAATACCGCGCTGTTTTAACTAGTGATATATATAGATATCCACTACTCGTTTCAAAAAATATATATACATATGTACTAGTATATGTTAGACATGTAGATAGTTGTACATAAAGTGATATGAATAATTGACATTTGGATTGCTTCAGATTTTGCGTTTGTAAAAGTTTTGGTCGATCACGGTTGAAGATTTCAAGTTCAAGTGGTTTCAGTCTGCTCCGAGTGGTTTGTGTCTTCTCCGAGTGTTTTTTGTTGCTCCGAATAGTTTGACCAGTTTGATCAGGTCCGAGTGGCGTTGGACGGTATTCGAGTAGCTCCAGAGCATCGGACAGCTTCGAGTGATTTTGGTTGCTCTGAATAGCTTTGAGGCATCAGACGGTATTCGAGTAACTTCGAGTGGCATCAGATGACGTTCGAGTAGCAATGAAGTATCCGATGGTATTCGGATAACTCTGGAGCATCGAATGGCTTTCGAGACGCATCGGAACATCGGGCTGCACTCGAGTGGTATCAGAGGATTGCACAGCTAAACGACCACGCCAGACTGCGACCACGGCAGCTTTAGATCACAGTGCTTGTGAGAGTACTTTGTAACTCCACGAACACTCAGCAATAAAGAACATCTTGAATCAATCTGATTTGTGATTTCTAGTGATTGCTATTTGGGCGACTCATATGACTACGAGCAAAGCTGAGCATCAAGTGTTCGTTCGAGCGGTCGGATTCTTCATCGACAACGTAGAGATTTCAAGAAGCAGAGGCAATCATTCACCTGTTGGATATTGATCTAAGGCCAAAACGGCCAGAAAAGGAAGGACGTGGGGAAATCCACGTCCCTGATTTTCAACGCCCTGATCGGGGGTGCCTTACCAATTTTGGTTACGGTCCCCCGTTGCGCAGCGCAATATAAAGCAAGGGTTCCGGCCTCTCCCGTACGAACGACGTTCCCGTGAGAGTAAGAAACCCCGTACAAACCCTAACGCGATCCGATCTACCGCGCGCTGTCAAGCAACGGGAAGGCCACCAACCGCCACTGCAGGACGACGCCGGCGACCCCGAACCGCGAGCTCTCGGATCTGCACCGAGTCGTCCCCACGCCTGCATCACGCAGGCACGAGGTCTTCGCTCCATGGCGTTCATCGACGACCGTGAGTCCCTCTAAATCCTAAAGCCTAGGTGTTCATGATTTAGATCTAGGGTTAAGACTAATGCTCATGTTTAAGGCTTATGTTATTTGCTTACAATGGTATCAGAGCCATCCCTATGATCCTCATGAACCCTAGTAACACCTCACGAACACTGGATCTTGAATCTAGAGTTTAATGGCTCGGTAGAGAAATTTAGAAGGAGGGGAGTTATGATTTTTCCTTATGCAAAACCTGATGAAATCCCCAAAATTTCAAGCCCCCCCGAAACCCTAAATCCCCAAATCGGCGTTCATCGGCGACGAAAAAAAAGGAAACGGGGGGGGGGGGGACTTACGGGCGCCGCCGCTCCCCGGGTGATGCCACCGCCGCCTTCTGGGCGCCGCCGCTCCCTGGGCGATGCCGCCGCCGCCAGCTTGCTGCTCCGCCCTGGAGCCGTCGCCGCCGCCTCGTGGGTGCTGCGCGCCGTCGCTGCCACTCCCGTGACGGGCCACCGCTGCTGCTCCCCGGGGCGCCGCTGCTCTGCTCCGGGCCGCCTCCGCTTGAGCGCACCGCGCCGCCCCACCCGAGCGGGCCGCTCCCCTCCGTGCGGGCTGCGCTGCCGCTCCCCTCCATGCTAGGCGCGCCGCCACGCCGCGCTTCGGGGGCGCCACCGCCACCCGCATGCCGCCGCCGCTCCGCGCGAGCACGCGGGTGCTACCGCCGTCGCCTTGCTCCGGTTTTTTCGGGAGGAATCGGGAGAAATGGCATTAGGGTTAGGGTTTTTCACCCTTTTTGTATGGATGCCCGCGCATGGTGGCCGTCGGATGGGATCCGGCGGTCGGTTTTTTCGCTGAGCCAAAATTGGGCCGGCTCTCTTTTGGGCTGGGTGCTCGCGTGCGGGATTTTTTGTGGGCATGCGGGTGGCCAATTGGGCTGGCTTGGGAGGACTAATGGGCCGGTGGAACCGAAGGCTGTTTCACAGGCCGGAAAAAAAAGGAGGGCTGTTGGGTTTTTTGGCCCAGCAGCCATAATTTTATGTATTCCAGTATATATTTCATGTATTTATGGTTTATCTCATGTTTAATTAATGATTATGGATGTCACTTATGAAATTATTTACGGATAATGTTGCTAAGTTGCTGAAAATTATTATGCCTTTTTCCGCTGCGTAATGTTCTGCCCCTAATTGAATGGAACCAACGGGAAATTCAATTGGAGGGTTGTATTTAGTTTTACATGCTATTACGATTTGACCAACATTAATTGTAATTGCATGTAATCAATTATGTTTATTTTTCGCCATGCTATTACTCTTTGACCAACGTTAATTGTAATTGCATGCGACAAATTATGTTAAATTTTTCGCTTCTGCCCAACGGTGATGCAAAAAATTCTTATGAGCATGTTGTTAATCATGCCAACGTAAGATTAATTTTCATGCAAATTAATTATGCGTTTTCCTAATGTAAATTTTAAATTTTTTCAGCTGCTTCCGTTTCCGCTCATGTTAATGCAATTGAGCCACTTAATGGTAGTAACTTCCAGAAATGGAAGTTTACACTTATGACGACTTTTCACCTCTTGGATCTGGACTACGCGTTCAGATTCGATGAGCCTGTCGCTCCTAATGAAGGGGAGGACAATTTTGATGACAAAATGAAGGAATATAAAACTAATGCTGAGAAGTGGGAGCGGTCTAACCGTGTTTCACTTGCGGTGATGAAAAACTCCATCAGTGAGGCCATAAGGGGAGCAATCCCTGAAAAGGAAAGGGTAAAGGACTATTTGTCCTCCATCGAGGATCACTTTAAAGGGTCCTCTAAAGTTTATGCTACCACACTGATGCACAGGCTCATGAACACCAAGTACAATGGTACTGGAAATGTTCGTGAGCACATTATGACAATAATCAATATTGCTGCCAGACTTAAGACAATGGACATGGCTATTTCTGATGGTTTTGTTGTCCATTACATTATGATGTCTCTTCCCAAGCAATTTGAAGCTTTCAAGGTGAACTACAACACCATTAAGGACAAGTGGACCATGAGCGAGTTGATCGCTAATGTTTCACAGGAGGAAGAGAGGCTCAAGGCTGAGGGGGCTACTGATTTTGTGAATCAAGTCAGCTCCTCAAATAAAGCTGGTCCCTCTAGAAATAGAGGTGGCTACAAAGGAAAGGGAAAGAAGGAGCAAACCTACTCCCCTTATCAGAAGCCACAGAAGCCACAGCACCCACAGCATCCTAAGGCGCCTAAAAATGCTTCAGGATCTGGGAGCTCAAATGAACAGAAGAAAAGTGGTGAATGTTACTTTTGTCAGTCGAAGGACCATTTCAAATATGATTGTCCTGGATGGCTGAAATGGCTCGCCAAGAAAGGTACTTATGAAATCACTTATGTTGATGAAGCATTTTATGCTGATTTTCTTATAAATTCTCGGTGGATTGATTCTGGTGCTTCTGTGCACGTTACGAATTCCTTGCAGGGATTCCATATGTTGAGAAGTCTCAAAGGGGAAAGAAGCCTAAGAGTGGCTAATGGGATGGAAGCTGAAATTCAAGCTATTGGATCGGTTTCTTTAGTTTTGAATAATGGTTTTGTAATGAAACTTAATGATGTTCTTTATGTTCCCTCGATGAGAAGAAACTTGATTTCCATTTCATTATTAGATAATGATGGATATTCTTGTAATTTTGGACACGGAATGTGTTTGATTTATTTTAATAATGATAATGTTGGTTGTGCCATTCGACACGACAAGCTTTATATGTTATCCCTGCAAGATTCTCCTATATCCATGAATGTATGTGATGTGAATAAAAAGCGCAAGCGAATTGATGAGACTTCGTCGAAATTGTGGCACTATCGTTTGGGCCACATTTCGAGGGAGAGAATTGAACGTCTCATTAAAGATGAAATTCTCCATCCTTTAGACTTTAGTGATTCGGATGATCATTGCCTTGATTGCATCAAAGGCAAGTATGTAAAGACAATAAAGAAAGGTGCTACTCGAAGCACAAGGATTTTGGAATTAATTCATACTGACATATGTGGTCCTTTCCCTGTGACATCAGTAGATGGTTATGATTCTTTTATTACGTTCACTGATGATTACTCACGTTATGGTTATATCTATCCTATTAAAGAAAGATCGGAGGCACTTGATAAATTTAAGATATTTAAGGTTGAAGTTGAAAATCAGCACAATCTAAAGATTAAAGTAGTGCGCTCGGATCGTGTGGGAGAGTATTATGGGCGACACGCAACTTATGGGCAGATTCCTGGTCCTTTTGCCAGGTTTCTACAAGAAAATGGTATAGTTGCCCAGTACTCAATGCCTGGTGATCCCCAGCAAAATGGAGTAGCGGAAAGAAGAAACCGCACACTTATGGATATGGTTCAAAGTATGTTAAGTTACTCCACTTTGCCAGTAAAGTTATGGATAGAAGCATTAAAAACCGCTGCACATATACTCAATCGGGTTCCCAGTAAATCAGTGCCTAAAACACCTTATGAATTATGGACTGGGAGAAAACCAAGTTTGAATTACCTCCATGTGTGGGGTTGTGCAGCTGAAACTAAGGTGTTTAACCCACACATTGGGAAATTAGATCCCAAGACTGTGAGTTGTCATTTTATTGGCTACCCTGACAGGTCTAAAGGGTACCGATTCTATTGTCCAGATCGTACCACAAAATTTGTAGAAACAAGGCACACTGTGTTCTTGAAAAATGATGGCATCAGTGGGGACTTGGAGCCCAGGAAAATTGATCTTGAGGAGAAGCGGATTTATGTTGCTTCACCGCTAATCCGACAGACTGTTTTTCCTGTGCCCCAAGTGGTTATGCCCATAATTGATCCTGTAGTTGCAACTCCTGTTGCATCTCCAGTTAATTCTGTGGCTACTCCTTCTGTTGAGGGCTCTGAAAATACAAGTGCAGTACCTAATGCTGAGCCTTCACAGCCCTTTGTGACAATTAATGAACAACCTGATGAGCCTACTAATGAACCTGTCAGGAGATCACAACGAGTGAGGAGATCTGCTATCCCAAGTGATTATGAGGTTTACTTGAATGAGGATGATCTTGGGAAGGCAGATGATCCTAGCTCTTATAAGGAAGCAATGAAGAATAAGGATTCATCTAAATGGCTAGATGCCATGAAAGATGAGATTGAGTCTATGAGCGCTAATGGCGTATGGGACTTAGTGAAAATTCCTAATGGAGCCAAAACAGTAGGCTGCAAATTGGTCTACAAAACAAAACGTGACTCCAAAGGGAACATCGAAAGGTTTAAGGCGAGACTTGTAGCGAAAGGGTTTACACAAAGAGAAGGCATTGACTATAATGAAACATTTTCTCCTGTCTCAACTAAAGATTCATTTAGAATCATAATGGCGCTCACAGCACATTTCGATTTAGAATTGCATCAAATGGATGTTAAGACTGCATTCCTGAATGGAGACTTGTATGAGGACGTTTACATGACACAACCGAAAGGTTTTGTTGTGGAAGGCGAGGAACATTTGGGATGCAAACTGAGGAAATCCATATATGGCCTGAAGCAAGCTTCTAGGCAATGGTACCTTAAGTTTGATGAAGTCATAAGGAAATTTGGTTTTAAGGAGAATGATGTTGATAATTGTACTTATGTTAAGTTCAGGGGGAGTAATTACACCTTCTTAATTCTTTATGTGGATGATATATTATTGGCCAGCAGCAGTGTGGACATGCTGCGAGAAACTAAAAGATTTCTCTCGTCCAATTTTGACATGAAGAATCTCGGTGAAGCATCTTATGTTCTTGGTATTGAAATTCACCGAGATAGGTCCAAAGGAACATTAGGTTTATCACAAAAGACATACATTGACAGAGTACTAAAGAGATACAATATGCACAAATGCTCTGTCTCGCCTGCTCCTATTGTTAAGGGCGATAAGTTTGGGAAATTTCAATGCCCAAAGAATGACTATGAATCTGATCAGATGAAGGCTATACCTTACGCTTCTGCTGTCGGAAGTATTATGTATGCTCAAGTATGCACGCGCCCTGATTTAGCTTTTGTTACCGGGATGCTTGGCAGATATCAATCAAGTCCAGGACCGGACCACTGGAAAGCCGTTAAGAAAGTCATGCGCTATATGCAAGGCACTAAAGGTCACATGCTCACATATAGAAAATGCGACAACCTTGAGGTTGTCGGTTATTCTGATGCTGATTTTGCGGGGTGTAAAGACACTAAGAAGTCCACATCAGGTTACATTTTCACCCTCGCAGGAGCAGCAATATCATGGAAAAGTGTAAAGCAAACACTTACTGCATCGTCGACAATGCAGGCTGAATTTGTGGCATGTTATGAGGCTACCGGGCAGGCTGTATGGCTTAAGAACTTTGTCCCGGGATTGAGAGTGGTAGACAGCATTTCTAGGCCACTCATTTTGTACTGCGATAATCAACCCGCAGTTTTCTATTCGAGTAACAACAAGTCAAGTGCAGCTGCCAAGCACATTGACATAAAGTATCATGTTGTGAAAGATAGAGTCCAGGATCAAACAATTAAGGTTGAGCATATTGGAACTAAATTTATGCTTGCGGATCCGCTCACAAAAGGCTTACCACCCAATATTTTTCGTGATCATGTTGCCGGCATGGGTTTATTGGAGAGCTTGTGATCCTGGAATAAGAGGACCATATAAAGTAACCAACTCCCATGAAGTATTATGTTATCCGATTGATATAGAATGGAGCATTATAAGTACTGTTGTCCAGCGGTATTTAATTGACTGTTGTGGCGCATTATTTTGGTGTGAAGTTTTATTGAGAGAGGGCTTATGACGTTTAGCCTTACGATCAAGGGGGAGAATGTTGGATATTGATCTAAGGCCAAAACGACCAGAAAAGGAAGGACGTGGGGAAATCCACGTCCCTGATTTTCAGCGCCCTGATCGGGGGTGCCTTACCAATTTTGGTTACGGTCCCCCGTTGCGCAGCACAATATAAAGCAAGGGTTCCGGCCTCTCCCGTACGGACGACGTTCCCGTGAGAGTAAGAAACCCCGTACAAACCCTAACGCGATCCGATCTACCGCGCGCTGTCAAGCAACGGGAAGGCCGCCGACCGCCACTGCAGGACGACGCCGGCGACCCCGAACCGCGAGCTCTCGGATCTGCACCGGGTCGTCCCCACGCCTGCATCACGCAGGCACGAGGTCTTCGCTCCATGGCGTTCATCGGCGACCGTGAGTCCCTCTAAATCCTAAAGCCTAGGTGTTCACGATTTAGATCTAGGGTTAAGGCTAATGCTCATGTTTAAGGCTTATGTTATTTGCTTACATCACCCCCTTTGATTACGTCATACGATCCTACAGCATATACCATGTGTACAGTGCTGGGTTAACAATTTCAGTGATTTCGGCTCCCTCCGAAATTATTTTGTAAGACCAAAATTTGAATTCAAATTCAAATCTTGATATGAACTTCAAATATTAGAGCAAGTTTCATCTGTATTTTTATCTCTATTTCATCTGTATCCAATATCTAGTCCATCTCTACCATCTTTGACAACCCTTTTCTCAAAAATTGTAAAGTTTCATTAAAATTCAAATTACAGAAATTTGACGGAAATCCAAACCGAAATCACCTCGGTGAATTCGCTACTCTCCGAAATTTTTCCCCAAACGAAATTGTGAACCCTGGTAACATGATGAATTAGTACCGGAGCTCATCTGTTGCAAGCGACAGCTTGTCTGAAACCCATAAACTACTCAAAGCATTCGACGTCAAAATCTACATATACAGCCTTAACGTGCAAGCAACGGCCAGTCCCTTGTAACAAGCAGGACGTCATCCCCTATGTGATTATAATCTCGCAATGCATGACACAACGAGAAAGGCAAAGTCTGCAGTCTGCCTTGAGATTTCTATCATCATAGGACCGTGTTGAGGTTCGGCTTGCGTCTGCTTAGCCTTCACATGTAAGGAGACTAGGGCCCTGTTCCTTACTGCTTTTAAAAGCGGTTTATGATTTTTGCTATAGTATCTAATTTTTAAACGGAGTATTTTTTTAAGATAGAGTCTACAAGTTAATTGTAGTATACGTTAAAAGTTCAATATTTGTATCAACTAAAATCGCAAGCGAGTATCTCTCTCCATAATTTCTATTACAAACAGTTTAAATTCAAAAAAATTAGCCAAAAATTCTAAACCGCAGTCATATAAAACAGGCCTAGGAGAGGCCGAGAGGATACAGACACACGCACAAGATGTCAGCATCTTCTATTATCAAACTCAGCAGAGTACAGTCATCCATTGTATGTCAGTATGCGCTTTTGACGTTGCACTCGGTTGCCGCGTTGTCATGTTTGTACTGATGCACAGTTGCACACGTATGATGGGAACCACTTAGTCAAATTAAGCTTATCCCATGCATGCATGCAGCCAGCCAGGCTTCTTGTGCTCCTTTTGTAATGTTCTTCTTGACAGTGACCAAAATTACTGTCAAGATCGTATATGAGCCGGGAAACCGCAAACACGCAAGCAAGCAGTTCAGGTGACGGAGACCACAAGAGCCGCCCATGCAGGCATGACAACCAGCCCTGGAGCTTGGCGGTCAGACTGCTAGTCATAAGCTGATCTGATCGGCCTTGGTGGTTGGATCGGGAGGAGAGAGAGGTCTAATCGGTCTCCCTATTTCAAAATCAAGCAAGATTGCACTAAAATCAGGTAAAACCAAAAACGAGAAATATGACTTACTCGTGGGTAGAAGATGACCAAAATGTCTCTAGATGTATTTTCACATGTCATAGCAAGCAAGAATACCAAAGGAATCGAGGCGAAAATATTCGGTTCAAGAAATCACTCGGAGATGTCAAATCGAAGCAAAATCGGACAACTTCATGAACTTGCAAACCAGATGTCTAGATAAATGGGGATTGATCTCCATAAGTCATCTCTATCACTTACACATCCTTACCACAGCGGGATCAAGAAGATCAGAGAGAGGAATGAAAACCAACAAGATCAAAAGTAAATCAATCAACACAAGAGGATTTCATAAGATATGAATAAGATTGATGTATTCTTATTTGAAGATGAATATTTTTATAGCCACTCCGCCTGGAGGATAAGAGAGCACACCACAGCACCCAAACTTTTCAAACCCTGACCTTAGACACTTGGCTTCAACGAGTAAAAGTTGGATGGTTAACTAGTAAGTCTACATTCCAACCCGTTAAATAGACAAGATAAATAGCCCTATCTAACCCTAATGGATACTATCCACTTAGCATATATGGGGCAAACCCAATAACCCCACACAACACGGGTTTTACTCGCACACTAGCTCTTATGCATGCTTTTAAAGCACATAAGTCTGAATCCGTTAAATTCTTAGTCTTTGATTCAACTTGATCTTCTTAGATTCTCCTTGACCTGAACCGCTCTCCCAAGCGCCTCTCAAGCGTCGTAGTTTTAATCCAAGGTAGTTTCTAGTATTTTGGTTAACTTACCGAAATATCCTTTCTTGACTCAATCTTCATCTCTCTTACAAGCAATCGCCATAGTTGCTACATATAGATGCGCCACTAGCTTGCCATACATCAGCAAGTATATCTCTTCTGATTCCACTGAATTACGCCTCACTTAGACTGATTAAACCACATAGTGCTACCTGTCACTCGAACATCCCTTCAACATTTTCTGTTTTTCTTGTGCCATGCTTGATCTTGGCTATCTCACCCGACATTCTTGATCGTTCTGCGTTTTAGCTTCTCTATGAGCATAGCTCCAATTCACGTTGTTGACCATGGTTGACTTCAAACGACCTTACACTTCTAAAGACAAAGAAATAATTTTCGGGTATAAATACTTCACAACTTGACCCATGTTAGCTATAACATGTATTATGCAATACATATGCACTGACATAGGTCAAACCAACTCATCCTACGAAAATTCCCTAAAACCCAAAATTAGCGAAAACAGCACAGCCGACCGTTCAAACTGCTGCCTCCAGCCGGTTTGACCACTGGGGGTGGCTGGTCAGACCACTAGAGGGGGCCGGTGTGATCAGTGGCTAGTCTGATAGCCTCCTCTGACCGGTCAGACCACCATGTCTACATAAAGTCTAGAAAAACGGCAAATTTGCAAATTCCAATGTTTACACTCCTCTAAAATGGCAATGATTCATTGCAACAAATCTCTGAACCTTCTCACATGAGCCTTCAAATTCAATCAACTTTAGTTTACTGTTGATGACAACAAATATGAGAATGGAATTGTTCATAGTGCTACTCATCACGCTCCTGTTTGCAATTGCTCCTCCTCCCTCGTATGCTTCCAATGCAAGAGGCCACGATCATCGCCTGAAAACTGCCACGTTCCTCTCGCCGTCGTTCTTCCTCTAGCCGGGATAGGTGGTGAACAAGTACTACTTTGACATCCCGCTCCCGAGGGGCCACGTCATGCTCAAGGGCTTCAACGGTGAGGTCATCAATGCCGTCGGTGTCGTCCTGCTCCACAAGGCCTACTTGCACCATTGGGTCACCGAGCCACACCATGTCGTAAGAAGGTCGCCACGGTGCCAGCTCTAGGAGGGACAAGGTCATCATCTTGAGGAACTCTGGCCGTCTGGCGTGTGCACCATTGTGAACGAGCAATTCTATGGGCTTGGCTCCGAGACCCACCTCACCGACACGTCGGTTCCTAGCCCATACAGCGTCGAGGCCGGTGACCCGGAGAGGATCCCCTACGGGTACGAGGAGAAGTGGCTGCTCAATGTGCACACCATTGGCATGAGCGGCATGGCCGACAAACTCAGCTATACCAAGTGTTAGAAATATTCCTTGTTCCTTTTGCTCTCGGATGATGCAGAGCACAGCGCCCCTGCTATTTCTTGCTTGATATTTATGGGACCCACCACCTTCCTCTGCGCGACGTCCTTCACACAAACAGCACCTTGCCTCTTTGCTTGTTACGAGAAGAGAACTCAACAGAAAGCATGCACTTTTCTAGTCAAACAAACATCTTCTTCTCTCTATTGCTCTTTCTCTCCTTCTCAACTTCATGCATTATCACGTTACATGCTTGGCCTTTTAAAGCAAGACAACACAGCTATCTGACCAACTCCCAAACCGACTCGGACACCAAGTGGACATGTGGTCTGTGCCGATCACCCGAGCCGTCGCTCTGCTTCTCTCTGCCTGCATGCGCTCCTTCAGAGTTGGTTGCATGCTTGTGCGCACCTCCTGCACCGCTCGCTACGACCACTGCATGCTTGGTGCATGCTCCTCTGGGGTTGTTCCTCGTTACGACCATGCCTTCTGCCTCGTCTTGCTTCTTTGCCGACTCAGTCTCCTTCCTTGTTATGACTTCTTGTGCGTCAGGCTTGCCTCCTGCTGCCTCTGCACCTCGTCCATCTGTACCTCTCTCCACCCAAACATGTTTACAAATTTTCAAAGGAATCTTGTACAACCAATTTGGAGATCTCTTCGCCTTCATCAACAAATATCTGTTCTTATCATACACTCGTAAGAACTCATCCTCCAGTACCACTTGCACCCTCTCTCCGTCATCTGCCCAAGACTTAGTATGTTGTTGCATAGACTTGGTATATAATAGATTCCTGTCAACAACTTCTTATCTCTGTTCCTGCATTGCAGCATCATCGTCCCTTTGCCCTTTATCTTCACTGTGGAATTGTCGCCAAACTTGACCTTGCCCCAAACCTTCTCGTCGAGCTTGTGGAACATGGAGCGATCTCCCATCATGTGGTTGCTTGCTCCATTATCCAAGTACCATTGATCCGTGTGATCATGACTTCCTTCCTTCGTGCATAGTTTTGGAACTACGTTCTCCTCATTTAGTTCCACCATGGCCGACTCCTTTTCAACATATGAGGAGAGAAGTACTAGCTCTCCGTCATCTTCTTCTTCGTCTTTGGCAAGGTTCACTTCCCCATCCTTCTTCTTGCTCTTGCAATCCAAAGCAAAGTGCCCAAACTCGTTACAGTTGAAGCACTTTTTATTGCTGCGGCATCTTATAGCGTAGTGCCCGTATTCGTCACATTCATAGCACTTGACATATGACCAATCATAGGATCTCTCACCGCCTCCTTGCCCAGCATTGTCTCCACAACCACCCCTGCCGCCTCGACCACTCTGGCCACCTCGACCGCGCCACCTCCCGCGGTTGTATGAAGAGCCACGACCGTCTCTTAGATCTCCCCTTACTAGCAACGTCTGCTCGTTGTGAGATCATTGCTCCTTGCGCGATTGAAACCCCTTCAGTAACTCCTCATGCGCCTTGAGAGATCCGGTGATCTCCTCTATCTTCTTCTTGTCCAGATCGGGGGAGTACATAAGTGTTGTGACAACAGGTATGTACTTCTCCGGAAGTACGCGCAGGTACTTCTTCACCACTACAGATTCCTCCATCTTGTCGCCAAGAGAGTTAATCTGATTGAACAATGAACTCAGCTTGCCAGCGAACTCGTCCACCGACTGGGTCTCTTCCATCTTCAAATTCTCTAACTCGCTCCGCAAATTCTGGAGCCGCACCTCCTTGACACGATCAACTCCTTCGTGTATCATCTGAAGCGGCTCCCACGCTTCTCGTGCCGTCTCCTTGCCGATGAGCTGATGCATCATCGCGTCTGGCACCGCCTGGTAGATGAGGGCCAAAGCGGCTTGATCTACCTTGTCGTCCACCTCCTTGTCCTTCCCCTTCGGATCAACTGCGCCCCAAACTCCTTGGGCACGCATGTTCGCCTTCATCTTCATTGCCCACACCGGGTAGTTGTCGACCGTCAGGAGAGGGTACTGGAGGGAGATTAACCCACCCTGAGCCTTCGCCTTATCACCCATACTCTGATACCACTTGTTAGAAATATTCCTTGTTCCTTTTGCTCTTGGATGATGCAGAGCACAGCGCCCCTGCTATTTCTTGCTCGATATTTATAGGACCCACCACCTTCCTCTGCGCGACGTCCTTCACACAAACAGCACCTTGCCTCTTTGCTTGTTACGAGAAGAGAACTCAACAGAAAGCATGCACTTTTCTAGTCAAGCAGACATCTTCTCTCTATTGCTCTTTCTCTCCTTCTCAACTTCATGCATTATCACGTTACATGCTTGGCCTTTTAAAGCAAGACAACACAGCTATCTGACCAACTCCCAAACCGACTCGGACACCACTCGGACGTGAAACAAAAAACCGTATAATACTCGTATACGTATACACGGCAACTGACTAAGATTCGGACACGGCAAACCAAAGAAAAACAAGATTAAATTCTAACACCAAGTGCAGGTGCGACCTGTAAAATGTCATCGTCGATGAGCACAGCCGACTCCTTCCGACGGGGTACAACGGTGGGTTGTACTACTGCTATGACTAGTGGCAGATTCAGGATTTTGCTGCATCACAGGCTGAACTTTAACAGGCTAATATTATAGAACTAACACCAATCTATACTCACACAACGGCATAAAAAAAGTACATCACAAATGCATTATTGATATAAAAATTTAGCTCTGTTTTTCAACATAAAACATAATAAGAAAAATATGGAAAACATAAACAATATAGATAGTAGATAGACAAATTAAGTACCTAAAAAATAAAGATTTAGTCTCTATCATATCCCACCATTTCTTCATCAATAGTAGGACAAGAACTTAGACCTACAAAGACAATGTATAAAAGTAAATCAAATATATGTGTAAATAAATAAAAAGAACATGAAGTTTACATTTGTAAGAAGCTAACTTACCACTAACATTGGTTATTTCTTACGTGACCTTATCCCTTCAAAACACTTTAGAATCTTATCACCATTAATGCTTGCAAATATGTCTCGCTCAATATAGCTAATTTACCATTTGCTCTTTTATAGATGTATCTCAGGCCTCATCAATAAGACGGCGAACTGTCTATCCCCAATATCATCAATAATAGCTTTGATGGTCTCTTCTGCACAAAGTTTGCACAACTGTTTTTGTATATGGTGTGAAGTCATTAAGTGGTTCTTAGGAGCATTATCAAGCAATTTTGTAATTTTTTTTATCCTTCTCTCTAAGAAGTTCTCCCTATTGTTTGAGCTAGAAGATTTATCATGTCTACGAAAAGCAAGAGCTTGCAATAGAAGAAATTTTACAATGTTTAACATTATAGTAAAAAAGACATGTTTTATATTCTTCCACATCCTTCTTAGTGGCAGCAGCTATCATATAATCTACACTCTGCCTTTGATTTTTGAAAGCATTGTAATGTTTTCTTGATTTGTTGTAATAACTATTGACTTTACCAACATATTCATCAAAATATTTAATTGCATTCTTGCAACTAACAAACCTTACCCTCATGAAGGATTCAATACTATAGTTTTCAGCTCTTGGCTGCTTAAAGAGGAAATAGTAAAAACAAACGATCGCATCTTTATCAACACTATATTCCAACGAATCATATCTTTTGAACCGCTAGGGGGTGGGCTGGGACAAGGAGTGGACCGAGTGGTGACTTAGGCCTAATTGGGAGATGACATCATGAGTTTGCCTTTGTGTACACGCTATAAACTGAACCATTAAACTACTACCTCGAACTTACTAAAATTATCTGAGTTGTACACTAAGAAATTTCTAGCGCTTTGAACTTAAGCCTACACTGCAAGCCTGCGATGGTCCTGAATCCACCCCTACATCAGTCCACATCGTCTTAACGTACAACGATGCGCTTATCACATAGCCTATGTAGAACGGATGGGCTCAGGTGCAGGGGCCCCTACACATAGCTATGTGCAGGGTCGTTCACGGCGCGACACGTGTTCAAAAAATAAAAAAAATACTTAAAAAGTGTAAGTATTTTTTAAAAGTATTTTTGGATACTTAAAAAGTATTTTTTTTAAGTAATTAAAATACTTTTTTATTTTTTAGATTTTTTGAAGTATTTTTTGATTTTTTTTTTGACACGTGTCGCGCCGTGAACGGCTTCTTCCGCACATAGCTATGTGGGAGCACCTGCACCTGAGCCCATCCCTATGTAGAACGACCTTACCAGAGAACCATGTGAGAACCAGACATATAGCCTATTTTAAATATTTGGATCTGTTTGCGTTATCTAGTAAATGGACAATTTGCCGATAACCTGCTCGCAAGTAACCACCGCATAATAGTCAAACAATTTGTTTCTGGAACAATTTGTCAAAGTTTATCTATCCCATGAATACCTCGAATTCCTTCTGTAGCATGAAGTATTAGTAACGTATACTACATAGGTGCTGACAAGTAACTACGTACTAGAGCATGACAGAATAGACAAAAAAAAAGAGAGAAAAGCTACCAACAAGGGATCCACTACCACGCCGGCATGACAAAGAGCAGCTTTACATTACATGACTGTCGTATCAACTCTTCCAAAGGAAAAGGCTCAAGAGTCAAGTGAGACAGGTTGGGGGAGCTCTCAGGGCAGCCTTTTTTTATATATACATATGACAGAAGGTAGAGCTGCTCACAGAGGAATTCTCCATGTCAGGAAGCATAGACAGAAAAAAGGGCTTCTAAACATCTAACATTAGATCAAGCTGAAACCTAAAAGATTAGCATTTTTATCGATAGGTCGTATCGGATTGGTGATGAGTATCACAGAAGTAGTTAAGAGTCTGGCTGCTCGCATTTCACGGGCGTCTTGGTGCCAACAACCGCCACTGCTGCAGATCCGCCATTTTGATCGCTGAGACTTCTGGCGACAACCAGATCGCTGACAACATCGAAGTTCAGTCTCCCACTAACTTTCTTCCCACTGCATAAATTGCAAGTAGTCTGGAGATCAGTATTCTTTTCTCCTTGGTAGTTGAATGAGAAAACCTTTCCTAATTCCTTTCTAATTTACCTGTTTAGGTGGTTATTGATAGCCTTCAGGTCCTTAGAGGGGCTCTGAAATGCGTGAGTACTCTCCCCAACACAAGCATAATAGCTCTTAGAGCTCGGGGAAAGCAAAGTATCCATCTGAAATGTTCATTTATAACGTTGTCATAACATTGATGGACTACCATAACAATTTAGAGCCAGGTTGTCAGAAAGATACAAACGCACAAAAACTTTACAAGGAAGAACAAATTATTTTTGATACATACCTTTGATGATCTTAGCGGTGAGACATATACATTATGAGCAGCAGAAACTTTCTTTGGAGACATGTCAGGAAGGTTTGGAAACCGAGCTAGCCGAGGAGACTCTGGGAATGGACCTGCTGATAAAAAAAAAGCACTTCAGAAAACCTTTACAAATCCAGCAGTGGAATAATGTTGCTTATTTTCAGTACATCAACGCATACCATCAGCAACACTTTTTTCCTCATTGTTTTTGTTTGGAGTAGTACCAGGTCCTAGCTCCACCAACAAAGGCTTGACGGTAGGAATAAATACTTCATTATAGAAAGTGATAATATCAACATGTTCCTCTCCAGTTTTCTGGTGTGAAAGAGATTGTTATACACTCATTCAGAATGACAGTCATTTGAACAACAAAATAGAATCCTTGAAATACACTCCTTCAGAATGACAGTCATTTGAACAACAAAATAGAATCCTTGAAACAATGAAAACAAGGTGGAGTGTTACCCCATTGCGGCTTCTTGATGGCCAATGAACATAAACGCTACGGAAAACCTGTGGCTTGCATTGAGGCTGTTTTCTGTATCCAAAAATAATCTCCTTGAATGTAAGGGCCAGTTGAGATATCTGCAAATAATGATCAATAAACAATGCAATAATTAATTATAACGAGCAACACCTTTATATGTGGATTCTGAGAAGTACAGTAATTGCTAAACATACCTTTGCAACTCCATATATGCTGCACAGTATAATCTGGTCAATGTGCCGGTTGAAAAAAAGAGCAGTTTGCTGGCTAATGATTTGTTGGACAAGGGAGTATACTCGCTCCAAAACTTGTTGAGAAAGTTGCAATCTTTCACAAATACCTCTGATTCTAATAGCTGCAAGTTTTGCTATCTGAAGGGAACAATAGCGTGTAATATGTGATCAGCAAGCATTTTAGTGCATCACATATAGTGCATCAAAAAGGAACACTCACCTTGCTCAAGAATACGCCTATTCCTGTCTCTGCGCATGTTTCTCCCCCTGCTGCAGGATTAGGTCTTGTTGGACTGCAATCAAGAATATGAGAAGGCAAAGTTTCAATTAAGTATTAAGCTGACCTGAAGAGTTTACACAGGATTCAGAGAAGGAATATTAACCTTGCAAACGCTGATTGAAGAGGAGGTAGTAACTTTGATTTGCTGGCATCCTTGACTGGTGATCTAAATGAATTGTTGTCCACCAGCACATTTCTCCTTTCAGTGCATGCTCTTTTGGGAGATCTAACTTCATCATTATCTACAGGAAATATCATTGACACATAGGAGGTCCAATCACTCATCATATATTGAGATGTGGAAACCACCAAAATACTGCTCATTTAGCAACACTAATATTCAGAAACATGAAGTAACATGCATATGTTAGTGGTGGCTTGGCAAAAATGCTACCTGGTGAGCGTTCTTGCTTTTGAAAGGGAAGAGGTGGAAGGCCCCCCAATGAAATATTATGATGCGCCGCAATAACATCAAGTGATGGCATTGGTTCAGCCAGTAAACCAAGCCGGTTTATTTCTGCAGACAGTGCTGGCCTAGCAACAATTAAGGAATTGTACATTGATGAGCCTTTCTCCCATGCCATGCTTTCCAGAAGCCGTTCCTCAAGTGAATTCAAATGACGCTTCAACTCTCGTGGAAGTGTATCTTCATGCCTAACAAAACTCTCTATGACTTTACTCAAGTCAAAAGCTGTTATGCCAGTTTTCTCTAACACAGCTGGGAACATCATTGTGACTGTCTTGTGAGTGGCCAGAACTAACTCAGCAGAACAGGCAATCATACACCGATGAAATCGCTCGTTGGACAGAAGTGATGTAAGATTGTTCCCACTCAAGATTTGTGACTCTGCTCTGCACATTGATTCCAGAACTCTATAATACAGCTTAAGGGCTTCCATTTTCCTTTGCTCTGTCCAGATAGCATCCATCCTATTTGTGCTTCGCACACTGGTACATATACGTTCACCAAAAGAACTGCTTGTGAATATGGCTCCAAGTATAATGCCAGCTCTGCGTGTGATGTCATCCGTTACATCTTTATCGCATGCCGAGAAGAAGCACAATAACTCCCCAGAAGGTCTTGAAGGAAGGGGAGATATTGTACTCCGAAGCCACTTGGCAGTTGTCATGGCTGTGCTCACTGGGGTGATAGGAGCCATCTTTGAGTTGCAAAAGCTATTTCCATTAGGTGATGCACAAAAACGTGGAGGAGACATTGGACTTGGACTTGTTATTGATTTTGCGGGTGAGGCCATAACATCATACTTCCTCTGCAACCCCACATATAATGTTAAAAAATCAAAGCTTCTGAGTTCCATGCAATGGATGAACAAGTACAGGCTTATAAGTTATTACCTTTGTGCCAGGTAAATTAATGGCGCCTCCTGACAGACTTCCACTGCCAAGCAAACTGTCCTCATCATTAGCAAACATGCGCTCATCTAGCTCTCCTTTTGTGTTAATGGCATTCTCATATTCCTTTTCTAGTATTCGCAAACTTGATTTCAGCGAGTCTCCCCCAAGCAAATTATCAAAAAATGACAAGCCCTCTGCATCAAAGAAGAAAGTAGTTGTGAGATTAGCAGCAAATAAGCTCCAAAAATACAAACACTGACTACCAGTTTAAACTTCTGTTTGCATAAAAGATTTGTACCTGGGTCAATAAAAGATAAATTGTCCTTTTGACATTCTGAAGCAGCAGAGCATGGTTTCTTTTTTAGAATATCCATTATGAGAGTGTTTGTCTTCTCCAGTGCTTTGCTCAACTCATCTTCTGAGGTATGATATTTTTCACAGAGAGAAGCAATAAGATTGACTCCCTTTTCTGACTTCTTAGCTGATTCAAATCCACAAACAACATCCATCAGTTTCAAGCCATAACTGCCATAATTAGCTGGACATGAAAATCAAACAGTAACTGTCAAAATAAAGAGTTTATCGTCATTACCAAAGCTGGATGAATCTTGGATATTGAAGTTCCTTAGATGCACAGGAATGTGAATAATGAGTATGGCCTGCAGGCATGTAAAATAATCAGTATTTATTACTTACAAACTGACAAACACCATGCATCAACTACCCTGTTGCACGAGAGAAGAAGACACTTGTGAAATTGATCATAGCAGAAGTCCTTACCAACACAGAAACCAGTCCATTTGTGGATGTCACAAGATCCTTGAATCGGCTGAAAGTTTGGATTCTTAAAACTAGGAAGAGTAACCATCCAAAGCGATAATAGTCAGAAGCTTGTTGCACATTTGGTTCTGAAGAATTTTCTGCAGACTTGGCATCATTTGACATGAATAGCTCCTGGTATGCACGTTTGTAATACCTGAACGAACCAAACAAACATCATTGTTATTTATATAACAGTATAACACAATAGTCCATAAATGCTCCTCACAGAAAAAGAAATTAAGCAAATAGAAAACATGGAGAAACGCAGCAGCAAATGAGCGAAGGTACAGCAAGCAAAATTGCTGTAAAGACATTTTAGGTTACAGAGTTGCCACATGTGAAACAATCACAGACAAAAGACACAACAGACGGTATTACTTTACCTGCTTAGCAGGCTTAAATGGACCACATTCGCTTGCAATTCCTTCAACTGACCATGAAGCAAAGAAACGCATTAGTCGGTAACACAGGGCAAACACCTAAGATGTAACCAGTTATGAAGCAGGGGAGAACACTCCAAAATTTGCATAAATACCTCAAGCCTCTTCTCCCAATCTGAGCCATAGAGGCCAGTCAGAATATATCCAACCTTTATGCAGAACTGCGGCATCTCCTTGAAAAAATCCACAATGCTGCAGGGCATCAACAGAATCAATACACAGATTAGCCCAAACTGAGAACTCGATTGCTCCTCAACAAGACATAATTTGCACATTCCTTACTTCAGCTTAGATGCCCTCAAGATCTGACACAGTGTGATCCCACCATCTTCCTTGGCCTTCCCCGCTTTGCTGAGCCTCGACACGCAGTAAAGAACAAATGCAGACCAGAACCTCTCGATCTCCTCGGGCTATATGCACACATACAATAGGTACGCGAAACACAAACCTTAGCTATATGACATGGTGCCAAATTGGAAGTAGGAAGGAACTAAACTACAGATGATGAAAATGCAATTTTACCGATCCACTGCCCAAGGACGACATGCTGGACAGGAGGGTGTTCTTGGTCTCCTTGTAAAGCTGCATTGCCTGCCTCGTCATGCTCTCGTCGAGCACTAGCTTGCTCTGTTCGCCAGCAAACAGCTTAGTTGAAAAATTAGATGGCAAAACAAACATCAGACATAAAAATAGCACACAAATAGAAGCGTGGCGTTTGTCCTAGATCATGACGAACTCTCGACCAGGACAGATAAATTTACACAGGTAAAAAGAATCGCTCATGTTAAGACAAAGAAAGCACAGGAAGTTGTAAATAGCACAAAGAAACAAAACAAAGTGCCATTTTTCTAAGATTTGAAAGAAGTAGCCAACAATCACAAAAAATTACCCCGATAGAGCATTCGTATAACAGAACTCCAAAGAACATATCACAAAGATAATCTCGAAATAGTATTCCCCTCTAAGGATTTCAAAGGAATGAGAGCGCAAAAAGGTCTCTGAAAAGGCAAGGCACACAACTCCAATTATCCCAGAAAGCCCACGGAGTAATCGGAAGGGACCAAAAATTGGTTGGGATAATCTAATCCAATGGCATGAAAGCGCGAAATCCCAAAGATCGAAGCATAAAGATAAAAAAGTTCACACATTTTCCCCCGAAATAAAAGATGAACTCCTCAAGTGAGAGCCAAATCCAGCACAGAATCGGAGAACCTCACAAAATCAAGTCCAAACCACAAAATCTGCGAAAAAAAGCTGTGGACCACCCATCATTTCTTCACCAAGGAACCCAAACGTAGAAGCTAAAACAGATCGCCAGAAAAAACATAGCAGGACCTGCACAGAGAAGAATCACACCCAAACTAAACCCCTAATCCCGCACAGACGCGGCAGGAGATGAGGACCCGCACCTTGCAAAGATCCGCGAACCGCTCCTCCATGGCGGCGGCGCCGTCCACTTCCCCCAAGGCCGTGGACCCGGAGCCCCCATCCGTCACACCGGATCCAGAGCTCGTGGGCGGCGCGGCTCCCCCCATACCTCCAAAGACCAGCGACCGAATAGGAACCCACCCAAACCCGACTGGCCCAAAAAATCTCCGGCGAGCGGCCGCGGCGGGAGGCGAGGAGCCCACCACTAGGGTTGCGCTTGCGCGGTGAGGGAGGCAAGGGAAGGGAAGCGGCGGTGGGTGGTTGGAATGCGCGCCAAAAGTTTTTATTTCTGGGCAGCGCGCGCAGCGTTTTTATATATTTTACGGGTTTCTTGCGCGGTAAAATGGGATTTCCCGTGTCACTGCGCGGTGGGGTGTGGCTGGCGCGCGAAAGGCTGGGTGTGGACACGTGGAGCGGGTGGGGCTCGGTTTGGTTTTGGCGGGAGAGGCGCGGAGATGGCGGGAGATTTGGGTGGGAAAGGAAGGGGATGGGGTCGGGCGGAGTCAGAGGGTGGGCCCAGCCTGCAGGTGGGTATGTGGGCGTGTCGGGATTCGCAGCCACGTGCGCCACGCTGCTGCTACGATTGGGCAGAGTCGCCGTATGCTTTCTGTAAGGTGTTTATAGAAATTATTACAGAAGCATCTACTCACTTAATCTCTGGTAATTAAGTAAAAACTATATTATTTCTGAACAGACCAGATACAGGCAGAGGCTTGCGTGGCACGAGCAGTGGCCAATTGCTCGATCCTATAACTACACTGCAGCAGTAGTAACAACGTTTACAATTTTTTTCAATTCAAAAAAAAACGTTTACAATTTTTTTTCTTGCGAGGGGAACAAGCTTTCACTCTTCACTAAGCAGGAGAGCATGACGGTAGGCTAAAGCTCGGGGCGTAAACAAATACGTAATGTGTAATTTAGGTATTTTTAGTCTAGTCTGAGGTAATATTACTAGAATTCAGCTCAGATAGTCTAGTAGCCCATAACGCAGTACCACAAGCTAGGTAGCCCAGTAGCCCACTACTGCACCACCCAATCCCACAAGTCACAGCCCACAGCCGCCACGCCCAAAGTCCTCTCCAAACCCTAGCTATTGACGAGACTGAGAGACGAGTGGCGACGCGCCAACGCCACTATGGGCTCCTGTGCAGCTATGCCATCCCGACCCCCTCCCTCTCTGATCTCGACCAGCGTCGCCCGCTGGCAGCCTACCATCCTCCCGGCGCTGCCACGCCTCCAGCCCCATCAGCTCCCGACCAGCGCCCCTTCTTGACCTGCACCACCCACCTCCTGGCCTGTATCGCCCCCGTGCCCCCTCCAGGCCTACGCCTCCCATCTCCTAGCCAGTGCCGCCCTGATGCCCCCTCTTGGCCAGCGCCACCCCGACTCCCCTTCCCCCTCTCCTCTCAGATCTCGGGTAGTGCCGCCTACTGGGCCCGCCCTCCTCCTGACGCTCCCACACCTCCGGTGTAACATCCCAAAATTGGGATATTCAAAAATATATAATTTTTAAAATATTTCTTGCATTTTGCTGGTGTTCAATATATCTTTTTGAGCATTTATTTGAAACTTCTTGAGTTTCGTGTCATGCAAAATAAAATACTAAGAAATAATATCCAAATCTAAGATCAATGTTGGTGTTAATAAAATGAAAAAATATATATTAGAGTATCTCTAAATGATTAAGCCAAAAACCTTTTCTTTTAAATACAACTGACATACAAAACCCAGGGCTGGATCTTCAAATTTTGATTATACAATTTAGAACAAAGAAAAATTTAAAATCAAAATCCAAGGGCAAATAATTAAAATCCAAAATCCAGAAATTGCTTGAGCCACTTTCCCTTTTTCCTCTCTCACTTACAGCGGGCCCCTCCTCCTTCTCTTTTTCTTCTCCCCTTCTCGCACCGCACTCTCCTCTCTCTGCCGAAGCTCCATTTCTTTTTCCTCCCCCTCGTGGCTGCGCTCGCTCCACGTCTTCTTCTCCAGCGGGCGCCACCCCAGCTCTGCTGCCCTCCTGTCCGCTCCTGACCGAGGATCTCTGCCGCCGCCTCTTTTTCTTGCGCGAGCCCTGCCCCGCCCTCTTTTTCTCGCCCCCTCCCTGCTCGGTCGCATCACGCACGCGCAGCGCCTTGCCTGGTGGTTTTTCCGTCGCTTCGCCGGTCCTCTGCTATCTGCCCGCCCTTCTGCAGCTACAAGAGGCCCTGGCCATCCCCTTACTCCCCTGCGCCCTCTCCTTTCTTCCCCTATCTTTTCCTCCTCCCTCCACCCGAATCCACCGAGCCCACCCGCCTGCGCCTCCACGCCGTCTCGGCCCTCCGGCGACACCCCGGCCAAACCGGCCGCGTTACTCCGCGCCTCTACCCCCTTCTTCCTTCCGCTGCGCTTAATTGAAGTCTTATTATCGGAAACGGCCGTAGCGCCATTCTCCCCGAAATCCGGCCGTCGCCGCCTTCACCCGCGCCGCCGCCTCCTTCAGCAACTCCTCCCCGATTCCTCGCTGTGGGAGGGACATCTCGACGCCCTAAAGCTTCCCCAAGCGCCGGCCAACGCTCCCCGCCACCCCAGCTCGCCGGCGCCATGCGCTCACTTGCGCCGCCGAAGGCCCTCGTCGCCGGCTTGCCTGAGTTCTTCTCCCGCTCAACAAACGCCGTGGTAAGCCTCCCCTTAACCCCCTGTAGCTCATGCCCCTCTCCGATTTCTCCCTCTCCCACCACGGCGGCGTCACCAAATTTCCCCTACTCCGGCCGCCGCGAGTCCATGCTGGCCGCCTACGGCACCTTTCTGGCCGGAGACACAACCCCCAGGCTTCCTTCTCTTCCCCACGGCGCATTTGTCTGGTTTCTACCCCCTCCCCGGTCACCAGCCGCCGCCGGCGAATCCACCACCGAGGGCCGCCGGAGGTGCTCTGTTTTGCCCCAGCCGTGGGATGCATATAGTCACTAGTTCCCTTCATGCACTCAGTAGATGAGCAATAGCCCAATGGTCAACCGAGCCATGTATTAGTCTGCAGATCCTGGGTTCAAATTCCCTTTTTGTATATTTTGTTTTTCACTTTCTTAGCTCATTTCAATTATGAAATATGTAGGAAATAAATTAAGGGAGATAAGATAATTAAATTGGGATCACCAGAATTTTATATATGCCTCATACATAGAATTATAAGACTATGAACAAATAAGAGAGTAAGGGAAATAATTAAGAGAAGTTTAAATAATTAAATGGAATGTAAGCTAAAGCAGAAGTTTAATTAGAAGTAGTGGCAAAATATAATTCCATATTTACAATCTATAATCCAAGGCTTCCAAGGGGAATGATATCCAATCAGGGGGGCATGAGCTAAACCAAATATTAAAAGTATTTGGATAGAGTGTCCATCTAAATTAGAAGGCTTTGAAAATACATATACATATATACTAAAATAGTTAGAAAATGGGGATGGTATGTAATATTAGTAAAACTTTTGTACTTAACATAAGCCCTATTAACAATATAGACACTATCATTAGCATACTGTTGATCATAAAATCTTAACCGGTAGCTTTAAATTAGCAACAATGACGAGAGATAATCATGAGCAGTAGGTTCGGTTAGTCATAAGAGAAATTAAGGTTAAATTGTGTCTAGTGGTAAGTAAAGGGATAATATATCAATATCAGTAATTTCCATAACAACTCCAAATTAAAGGGGCATATTAATATATAGGCACAAAATATAAGTGTATATATAATGGACATGGGTCATCCATAATCAAAATAGTCTTGCTAATATGTAATAGGGTGTCCAATGGTACTAGGCATAGCTAGGAATAGTATTTATATACGAGTTGCATTTAGAACCTAGAGTGGTTAGTAGGTCACCCTAGAATAGCTAAGTGGTCTTGGGTCGATGAGAAATAGGGATCAGCTGGTGGTAGCCATTTAAATGATAATGACCAAATAAGTAGTCCCATGTGCTAATAAATTAGGGTGTTAATCATTTAATTAGTACATTGATTAATTGAAAGTAAAGCTCACCTAAGATATCACAGTGTGAAATACCACAAACCCAAGCTCTGATATTAACATGATAAGTTAAATTAATATATACCCTGAGCGCAACTCATGACCTAATTCTTAAAAGATAACCTTGGCACACGATACATCGCATCTCCCGACAACTCGTGCACCTGTTCATAAGACTAACCTGTCTCATGGGACTCCCTAAGTAGATGTAAAAGTAATAAAAGAATTTACTAAATCAAAGGTCGAACCACGATATTCTAAAATCGGCTTTGCCTAGCCATCCTCGCGTTCTAAGAAGAATATCCTTGAGAATATTCCTTCATTATAAACCCTCCTTGGATCTTCCCTGGCCAATCATTACTTCGCTCCAACCTCTTTGACTCCGTCAAATGCTCCGTGCCCAGCCAATCTCAAATCACCCGTTTAATCATAATAAAAACTAATCAAGTTCAATTGGATTTATTTGGAGCTTTTGAGTTATTTGCTTTTATTTGGATTCAGTCGTTTGTCGCGTAATTAGAAACTGGAGTCCTGAAGATTCCACGGATCAAGCGTGATCAGAACAAAGAGAAGATAAAGAATAGAAGCTCAAGAGAAAGCATCGTGTGAGCTCAAGATCGCGGTAAACCGTGCCAGGCGAGTCAATACTTTGATCATGTTGAACCTACATTTTCCGCAAATTATTTCTGTTTAAATTATCAAATTGCATGCTGTTATTTTATACGCAAATCCATGTTTAACTTAAGATCTTAGTTATATGCCCATTGTTTGCTTGATTAATATTACACCTCCTTTGGAATATTTGAATGTGTGAACCTTGTCGCCGTAGCAAAATTATAATAGTAACCTTTCGAAAATAAGTCCCTAAATATATGTCATGCTTAGTATTGCTTAGATAAGCATGGGCGCGAGAGCGCCCAAGCATCACTTTTAACCCTGAGAAAAATTGGTTGGGCAGTCATAGTGGTAATGACTGGTGTATGTTGAATATCGTTATTTTATATTCCCAAAAATCCCAACTTGCTTAAATATCTGGGCGGATTGATTCGATGGTGTGAGAGTGTGGTGCAGTGGATGCACAAAGTGGGTTAGTGGTAGACCGCCCAGATACCAATAAGGACTGAATCTTGTCATGACCTCCTGTGTAAAACAGTACAACCACAAGTCTGTAAAGTACAACTTGGCTAAGTAAACTTATCGAAATCCCAGACTCATCTCACTGGTAGGGGGTGGAAGGGGTTACGCTATGGCAAGGGGGCCTGAAGGGACACCAGTGGGGGGTGAAGTTTTCCAGCTGTCCTACGTTGCGGGAAGGTAGAAGCCCGGCTGCGTAGTGGCTGTGGAAAATATCCCGCGCATAGATGGGACCCACCGCAAGTGGGAGAAGCCCATAAGGTGAGATGAGAAAAGAGACTAGATACTTTGAAAAGTCACTGTGATGGTCTGCTCAACCACACTTCTAAGGAATCGTGTGGGGCAATAAGTTGATTGTCTCTTGTGGTGAAAGTGTACAAACTCTGCAGAGTTAAAACTATTCGAATAGTCGTGCCCACGGTCAAGGGCGGACATGGGAACTTAACCAGATATAGTTCTATTTCAAAATGTTTTGTGGGTGGGATGGAAAAGTGGAGGGCAGTGAAAGGCCCTAGTTTGGAATTGTCCTGGGTGTCGTCCCAGTGGTAAGTTAAGCGGCTATAACGCTGAAGAAATTGCTATATGGTGCAGATGCCATGTAACGGTGGATGGAATCTGAATCGATATTAATAATGCATTTCCTTGTACATTATGATTTGTTCCAAAATTGCTAAGTCACAGGGATTTTTAATTAATTGTATTCAAAAGCACTCTACGCAAAATAAAATAGCCCGAGCCTCTCATTTGTTAAGCTATGCATACTATTTATTTGCATTCTGTGTATTGGCTCGCGGAGCACGGGGTCGGAGTGCTCACACTCGCTTTTGCGACAAAATTCAGAATCAGGAATTAAGTCACCGCACCGCAGCAACAAGATTGGACAAGCTGGCAGAGAAGATGAAGATGTCAAGGGCTAGGTCGCGAACCTCCAGTTGGCTGCCTGTGGGCATGTCCTGAAGGTCCCACATGTGTGCTTCGTTCTTCCGCTGCTGCAATTTAATGATTTCGGCCTAATCGGCCCATGAGTAGGTCTACTATTAAATTTTACGCTTTCGCATGATATGTATTTTGATATTCGTTACTGTAACTGTGAGTACTATCTACTGATCCAGAGAATAGTGCAGTAATCACAGAGGAATCCGGATTATAAAATCTGGGTACTTACATCCGGCCCCACCAGCTCCTGGCCAGCGCCACCCCAGTGCCCCCTCCCGGCTAGCGTCGTCCGCCTCCCGGCCTGCACCGCCCCAGTGCCCCCTCCCGGCCAGCGCTGTCCGCCTCCCGGCCTGCACCGCCCTAGCGCCCCTCCTGGCCTGCGCCACCACCACTAAAACCCTAGTAGCCCTCAAAAGACAAGTATCCCCATCATTTTTCTTTTAAAAAGTTCTTTAATTTGAGGGTATCTTTGTCTGTTGGCCTCACAGACAAAACCCAATCGGGTCGGTCAAAACCGGGCGGGTTAGCCAGGTCACTTATAACCCAGCCGGGTCGACCGAGTTTTTCCGAGTCAACTGCACTAGCGGTCCTGTGAGTGTGATCAGCTCGGCGTAGCTTTTGGTTTTGGGTTTTTTCTGGTCCAACCGTCAGGGCAGTTTGGGTCTGATAAACATGGCTAGTACTGCTGGTGCCGAGGAAGGAAGACGAAACACTATCCCCCTGCAGTGTAGCCGCCCTTCTTTGGTTCTGTCTTTGGCTAAATGACACGGTAGCAATTGTTATTTTTCTTAATATACTTAATTAAAGAAACTTCTATCTTTAACTATGGCTGTTTAGAACGAGGGCTTTGTTGGGTGCTGTGCCGACTGCTGAGGCGGACGGCCACGGACCAACGATTGGGATCACCGGATCACGCACGGCACGATGAGCCAGTCAGTCAGCCCCAGCACCGGCGAAAGGCTGAAAGATACACGGAGCGGTTGGCTCAGCTCACCACATAGGTCAGTAGTACCTGGTGCTGTACTGGCAAGACAAGAAGCGCTCGTGCTCGCTCCCCGTTTCACCGGATCCGGGATTCACTCACGTCAGCCGGTGGAAACCGACGACGACACGATGCGCAGCAAGCAGCCAGGGCTGACATGGCCAACCCTGCCGCTGAGCCTTTGTCCTAGGCGTAGGCGCAACAGCAACGAGACGGCGGCTAGCAGGGCGGCAGCAGCAGCAGCGTCCTGTCAAGGCCTGCCTCGCATCGCATGCACACCACTACTACTTGGATTCTTCCTCCTCGTTGCCATTCGATCAACAAACCGAATCGTCACTCGCGCGCGCCTTGGATTCCCCGCTTTGTGCTCCCTGGCTTCAGAAAAAAAACGGGCCCGGTCCTTTTGCTTTGCTTCTTCTCTGCCTGCAGCCTGCTTGTCCTCTCTTCCTTGCAGGAGAACGTACCACTGCACAGCACAGGAGGTACCAGAACGCGCTATGATATGTTGTAGTGCAGTACATCACACTTCTCAGGTGTTAGTGTATCTGAAATTACCATTCTCACTTATCAGTACTGTCTGAATCTATCTATCTGAAATTACCATTCTCGCTTATCAGTACTATCTGAATCTATCTACTGGATATTGCCAAACCGAGGTTAGTTTATTTATACACACACATATAGTAAAATTAACGATATAACAATATATATGTGTAGAGCATACTTAGTACAAATAGATCATTCAATGATAACACGTAAACGTAAATCAAGATGGTTGGATCTACCTTCCATGGCTCGGATCCATACGGGTGGAAGCCCCCAATCACTAATGTTTTTTTTCACAAAACCCCTTGTTTATACACACACACAAATGTGTGTGTACACACACAATTGTGCTATTCTGTACCTGCGCGCACTATGTACGTTGAAAAATTATTATCGTGCTTGAGTGAAGTTACTGTCAAATACATGTAGAGTTACTGTCAGTTGTGTAATATTGCAACTGACAGTAACTCTATATGTATTTGACAGTAACCTCACTCGTATATAGCAGTAACTTTTTGGCGCGTATTCTACACCTGTGCGCAGAATAGTAACTACACACACCGTGCACTTGTTTGAGCTATGCCTTTTTATGATGCTCTTTGATCATGTCGGACCCAAATTTAGTTAATTCAGAATTCTTTGTGAAACTACTATACCATTTTCTGGATCAGTAGATAGTGCTTATGGATACATCACCGAATCATTTTATAATGATGTAAATCATAACATATATTAATATTACAATCATCAGAGTTTAAATAGACTACATCAGGTTAAGTTTACAATAAAGGCTAATCGTGCCAAATGTATTCATTACAAAAATGCGAAAGTGGTAGCGGAAGCAAAAGCGGAGGGCACATTTTGTCACAGGTAAGCGACTGGGGTAAATTGTGTGCAACCGATATTAACCAAAGATTTTGATAATATTGGTGCACGTAAACATCAACTCAGTCGGTAAGGCTAGGGTAAAGCCTGGATTACTAGAGACTAACATAATCTCCGACATCTTCACTATCATCTCTTGGGACATCGTAATACACATAATGTCTTTGATCCACGGGTTCTGAGGGATTTTGTGAGTGATTATGAGCACAAGCAACAGTGTTCTGCGAGTCAACACACATAATGCAATATTTATACATGTATGGTTTAATAAGGAAGACTTAGGTTCTTTTATTTGCTAAAAGCAACATTTTAAAACTACCAATATTAAAAATTCTGACATAGCACTCATCTCTTAAAACCACATATGCGTTCATAATCCTCTACATCCTTTTCCAAGTTGCACCATACGTTAGTAGCTTGGACTTTTGGACAGCACCAAGGGACACTAGCTTATCTTGTAGAGCATTATTACTGCTTTAGCGGACATATGGTGCCCACCGTGCCAGTGATCTGAAATGTGATGCTGAATGTTAAGGGGGCATGACGCTGGGAGCAATATTAGAGCGAGTTTCACAGAAGGAGAAGAAGGAGAAGGAGAGAGATGAGATGGGGGAGAGGACGGTGATAGAGGCGGGGGATTGGGACGGAAAGGACACATTTATTTTCAGGGTAAGGGTTTCTGATAGTGGAGAAGGATCGCGTTTTCCCATTGAGTATCCACGAAGACATGAACATCTAGATTCTCGATAGAGTTGTTGAGAGGGAAATGGAATGAAGTGGAGCTGTCACAGAGGGGAAGCAATTAAAGGATACAGGAAACTGAGGGGAAGCAACTGGAGGATACAGGAAACTGTCATCCGACACTGGAACCTACACTGAAAAGGAACCTGGTATAAGAGACCATGTTTTCTTGAGCACAAATTTGTCGGTTACCTATCGGGGCAGAGCATTTCAAATTCCATGCGCAAGAAATTCTGCAATTTGGTATTTAAAAAGCTTTGTAGCAAACAATGGTGTGTGCTGGTGTGGTGCTTACTAAGCACATTACTGGACGAGTGTCAGCTTGGCAGCCCGCCTAAACAAAGCCTAAATCGACCTGGGGCCAAAGATCCTATCAGGTTTAATTTGACTGCATGGTTTATGTATTGGCTCTTAGGAATATGCAATAGGGTCTCCTTCAGCTTTGGTACATCTTTTTCTGGTACAACAACGGAAAATGCGCTCCAATTGAGTGCGTCGTCAAATGGGAGCACAAACTTATCAGCAATAATTACCGGAACGCACTCATAATAGATTGCCTCGACTATCCGTGGGCTATTTACCTCGTATCCCATGGGACAGATACAGTACTTGCTTGACTTCAATATTGGAGAAGGATAGGTCGACCTCGACCATGCATCTGCCCTGCAAAGAACGCAAGGATAGATCTCTGTGCAGCTGGTTTTCCACCAATATCTCTTTGAGGTCTTCTTGGTGATCTAAGAAATGTTTCTGGAAGGGACACATCTCTTCCACGGATGAAAACTCCTGAGATATCTGCATTACAGATAGTTTTGATGGTGTTTTTTCGCAATTCATCATGCAATTTGGTTGTTATGAATAGCGCTTGTATTCAATATGAGGCCAATGGGCCGGTATATATACACAAAGTACAGGTGGTAAATATGCAAAGAACCCCTCATAACAATGGGGAATAACAAACTATACATATATCTCTAACACCCCCCCCCTCAAACTCATGGTGGATCAACAACACTGAGTTTGGAGAGGTAGAAGCTGTGCTGTGCTCGAGTCTAGGCCTTCGTGAAGAAATCCGCTATTTGAAGCTCCGAAGGCACATACTGAAGAGTAATCACCTGATCATGCACACAAGACCTCATGAAAGAAGCATCAACACCAATATGCTTGGTGAACTCATGCTTCACAGGATCACGAGCAATACTGATAGCACCTGTACTGTCTGACAAGAGAGGGGTCGGTGTAGTGACAGAAACACCAAAATCCTCAAGTAACCACCGTAGCCAAGTAATCTCTGCTGTCAAGAGAGCCATAGCTCGCAACTCAGCTTTTGCACTCGAACGGGACACTGCAGTCTGTTTCTTCGTCTTCCAGGCAATAAGAGAACCCCCAAGAAAAACACAGTAAGCAGAGATAGACCGGCGATCAGAGGGATCGCTGGCCCAAGTAGCATCCGAATAGGCCTGAAGTTGTAACGAGCTGGAACGTGGAAAGAAGAGACGGCGAGAGATAGTCCCGCGAAGGTATCGCAGAACTCGAAGAAGGTGACTGTAGTGGACCTGAGTGGGAGATGAAACAAACTGACTCAGAATATGAACTGGATAAGTGATATCCGGACGAGTAACAGCAAGGTAGACAAGACTCCCAACAAGATGACGATAGCGAGTCGGATCAGAAAGTGGCTCGCCATCAGAGAGTCGGAGATGAACATTGAGCTCCATGGGAGTCTCAACAGTACGCTGATCAGTGAGAGAGGCGCGATCAAGAAGATCCTGAATATATTTCTCTTGGGACATAAAGAAACCATCTGGAGTGGAAGTAACCTCAATCCCAAGGAAGTAACGAAGAGGACCAAGATCCGACATAAGGAATTGCTCACTAAGACGAGCCTTGACAAAGGCAATGTACTCAGAATCATCTCCCGTAATGATCATATCATCAACATACAGAAGAAGAAGAGTCCGACCACGAGACGAAGTGTGGACAAAGAGCGCAGGATCATGATCACTAGCTGAAAAGCCAGCAGCAGTGACCACAGAGGAGAAGCGCTCAAACCAAGCACGAGGGGCTTGCTTAAGGCCATAGAGAGAGCGACGAAGACGACAGACCATGCCCTCAGGAACAGAATACCCGGGTGGCGGATGCATGTAGACCTCCTCACGCAACTCGCCATTAAGAAAGGCATTCTTGGCATCAAGCTGAGAAACAGACCAGTGGCGAACAGACGCCACCAAAAGAAGAGTGCGAACAGTGGTCATGTGGGCCACAGGAGCAAAAGTCTCGTCGTAGTCAACACCATGCTCCTGCTGGAAGCCACGAGCAACAAGACGCGCCTTATAGCGCTCAAGAGAGCCATCAGAACGAGTCTTAATCTTATAGACCCACTAACACGTGATGGGATGAGAATGAGATGGAAAAGGAACAAGATCCCAAGTACCAGTACGCTCGAGGGCAGCAATCTCCTCGGCCATGGCAAGCTGCCACTCAGGATGAGTAACAGCATCTCTGTAGGAGACAGGCTCACGAGTAGCTGCGCCAGCAAAGGCAAAACGGGCAGGAAGCCGAATCGACTGACGATCGCGGAGAGCGTAGCGAGGAGAAGATGACCCATCAGGGGAAGATGGAGCATCAGAAGAAGATGAAACATCAGGAGAAGATGGAAAAGGTACTGTAGTGGGAGGAGCCTGGGGAGTCGTAGGAGACGACACAGGCGGCGACAACAGCGGAGAGGCCATAGGGGGAATATGTGGAGACTCAGTGGTACAGGTGGACGAGGGCAAAACAGATATAGGTGTATCTGGAAAGGTCAAGAAAGACAGAGACTCCACAGAGGAAGCCGAAGGAGAGGCAGGACGTGGGTAGAATGGACGAGACTCGTCGAAAGTCACATCCCGAGAAACCCGCATCCGACGACCAACAGGATCCCAGCACCGATAGCCCTTGTGCTTGGCACTGTATCCCAGAAAGACACACTCAACAGACTGAGCGGTCAGTTTGGTGCGTTCTCGAGGGGTGAGGAGAACGTAGCAAACGCAGCCAAACAGATGAAGGGTAGAGTAGTCAGGAAGAAGACCACAGAGACGCTCAACAGGGATCGCTCCCTGAAGAGCAGAAGAGGGCTGGATGTTGACGAGATAGGCGACAGTGGAAACAGCCTCGACCCAAAAGTGAGGTAGAATAGAGGCGGCGATCATCAGAGCACGAGCCGTCTCAAGGAGGTGACGATGCTTGCGCTCAGCGACACCATTCTGAGCATGAGCACCAGGACAAGAGAACTGAGTGAGAGTGCCCTGCTCAGCAAGGAAGCTGCGCAGGTAACGAGAGAGGTACTCGCCACCAGAATCAGCACGAAAGACATGAATAGGAGTGGAGAACTGTGTGTGAATCATAGTGGCAAATTGTTTATAGATAGACAAGACCTCACTACGAGAAGACATGAAATATATCCAAGTGTGGCGAGAGAAATCATCTATAAATATGACATAATATCGATGACCCCCTTTCGAAACGAAGGGAGCCGGACCCCAAACATCTGAATGAACAAGATCAAAAGGGCGCTGAGACACAGACTCACTATGAGGATAAGGAAGCTGAATCTGTTTACCTAACTTACAGCCCTGACAATCTAAAGACACGTCTCCTGAGACAGACCCCAGAAGACCACGACGAACTAAGGACGACAGACGAGATCCACACAGATGACCAAGACGGTGATGCCACTGCTGGAAAGAGCCGGTAGACGAAGTGGCAGAAGCGGAGAAACTGACGGCGATGGTGGCAGTGGAAGGAAGGTGAAGCCAGTCAAGCTCCCAGAGACGCTGTGAGTCACGGCGCCGAGGGCCAGAACCAACCAGAGCTCCCGTGTGGCGGTCCTGAACACAACAAGAGTCAGAGTCGAGAATGACCCAATAACCAAGGTCAGTAATCTGCCCAGCAGAAAGAAGCTGCATGGTAAGGCGAGGAACATGAGCAACAGAAGAAACATGAAATGATGAGTTGCTAAGAGATTCTCGACCAGAGACAGAAAGAGATGTACCATCAGCAGTAAGAACACTGACAGGAGAATCAAGAGGTGTAATAAAAGACAGAGTGGAAGGATCAGGAGTCATGTGAAAAGATGCTCCAGAATCAAGAATCCACGGGGAGGTACCTGACTGTGTAGGGGGTGGTTTCTCAGTGCCCGAAGAGTCAGTAGCAGAACCTGCAGAACCTGTCGATGGAGAACCGGAAGCGGCAAGCAGGCGTTGAAGTCTGGCTATCTCCTACTCGGTGAGCGAAACTGCTGAAGAAGTCGATGCAGACGTCGTCGTAGAAGCACTAGTGCCAGTAGAAGAACGGCGTGAAAGATGCCGCTTCTTCTTATAGCACTGGGACTCAATGTGGCCGACCTTGTCGCAGTAGGAACAGTGAGGACGGCCATCTCCAGACGGAGGACGGCCACCACCACCTGTGGTAGCCGCTGGAGGAGGCAGTGTAGCAGGCGGACGAGCGGCGAGCACAGAGGGGAGTGGCATCAGACCAGCACCACTCAGACGAGTCTCCTCCGCGCGTATCTCGGTAAGAGCCTCCAGGAGAGTGACACGAGGGTGGCGTGCAAGGAGCTGGGCACGCCTTTGCTCGAACTCAGGACGAAGGCGAGTAAGGAACTCGTAAACCCGCTGAAACTCCAGGTCAGCACGTACATCCAGGCAGCACGGACAGGTACGACAGCCAGCAGTGCGAAGTGAGTCCAACTGACGCCAGACAGCAGAACTCTGAGCGTAAAAAGCGTCAACAGTAGCATCACCCTGCTGAAGAGAGTGCTCCTGGCGGACCACGGACAGGTACAGGGCATCACCAGAGGGCTCGTAGCGCTGACGAAGATGAATCCACATCTGGAAAGCCGAAGGGAGTCCCACAACCTCAGAAGAAAACTGAGGCTGGACACTGGCGATGAAGACAGCAGCAGCCCGAGCGTCGTCATCGTACCATTGAGTGTAGACGGTCAGACGATCCTTGTAGAAATCCAGTGCCTCCTGGTAGGCAGAGGCAGCTTCATCATCAGCAAGGCGAGCAGCCTCAGCAGCAGCCTTATCGGCTGTCGGGGGCAATGCAACAGGCGTAGGCTCCGTCGGAGGAATAGGGCAAGGCGGGCAGGTGATATCGCCAGAGAGGACGCCCCAGAGACGAAGACCACGCATGTGAATGCGCATGTGAGACACGAAGTCGGTGTAATTAACACCATCAAAGATCACCGGGCAGCGAGGGAGGGAAACGGTGCCCATTGGTAGGCGGCGCTGGACGGCACGGCGACCAAGGCAACGAAGTCTAACAGGCGGCGCTGGACGGCGCGGCGGTTAGAACGACGTTTTTTTTTCTTCGAGTCGGTTTACAAACCGACCGAGCCGACCGAGCCCCGAAACAGGGCAAAACCCCTAGAACAGGAGCGGGAGGCGGCGGCAGCGGCCCGGAGAAGGCGGCGTCGGCCACCAGCGGGCGGAGCGGAGGCGGCGGAAGGCGAGCGGAGGCGGCGACCGGCGGGCGGAGCGGAGGCGGCGGAGGCCCGCCTCTCAGCGGCGACCTCGGGCGGAGACGACGACGAAGGCGGCCGACGGCAACGGCGTAGGCGGAGGCGGCATGCGGGAGTCGGCGACGGCGGCCGACGGCAACGGCGGAGGCGGAGGCGGCATGCGGGAGTCGGCGACGGCTGCGGAGGCGGCATGCGGGAGTCGGCGACGGCGGCCGACGGCAACAGTGGAGGCGGAGGCGGCACGCGGGAGTCGGCGACGGTGGTGCAGAGTCGATGACGGCGCGCGGAACCCTAGGTAAGCCGAAACCCTAGTTTTGGCTCTGATACCATGTTATGAATAGCGCTTGTATTCAATATGAGGCCAATGGGCCGGTATATATACACAAAGTACAGGTGGTAAATATGCAAAGAACCCCTCATAACAATGGGGAATAACAAACTATACATATATCTCTAACACCTGCAAGAAAGGCCAAAGTCAGGAACAAAATAAAGGCCAAAGTCAGGAACAAAATACTAGCTTCTTTCATATGTAAATATTTGCCCTCCCACACAATTGATCAAAATGCAAGTAAAATGTTATTAACTAAATTTCTTGTTTTAGATGATTATTCAAAGATGACAATATGCAAGGAAGAAAACATACCCAGTCATGGCAAGCAACAAAAAAATGATCAGCTCCTTTTGTCTGATTCCAATATGGGAACTTGGCAGATATCATATCTATGTATTTTTTTTTATAAAGACAGACAATGGCTCAATTGCATTCGATCCAGGAACATAAAGATTCCAGCTGACGAGAGCTATATGGGAGATATAATAAATGAGCTTGGTTTGGATCTCTCACGACAAATTTCTGGTTCCCCTCCATCAATTTCATAAACCATCCCTCAGAAGCATAAATGCCTTTCAACTCCGGAGAATGGTGTTAGACCATGTGGTTAGGTCTAGAATTTTTATGATAATGAATAATTGAAAATATTACTTAGTATTGTTATTCGAGGTGTGTGCATGTGTGCGTGGACTAATGTCGGTCAAGTTAGTGAGAACTTGTGCCGGGAAAAACGTTCTTTGGTCTTTGCATGTGCAGGTTGGACGTGTAGACAATTATGGTCGGTGACGAGGAAGACCGGGACTAAGAGGGGAAAATCTGAGGTCCAGGCAGTCAAGGATGCCACGAGGTGGTCGGGCTTATGCTGGAGCACATGGAGATAAAAGGTGGATGATGCGTTGAGAAGCTACAGGAGGTGCAGTCCTGGAGGCTTCGACACGCGATGAGTTGAAAAGTCGGAAGTGTGAAAATCCATGTTAGGAAGGATTTCGGACCCCTTGAAAATTAGTGGGCCGAAAACCTGTTTGAGATAAAAAAAAGGTTTAGGTTTAGTTGGACAAATTGTATTAGGATTTTAATTAGAGATTGAATAAGTGAGAGTTGATGGTATAAAAACTAAAGACATGTGTGCGGTGGGGTAGCCGTGATTGATGGAGAAAAATCAGAAGAAAAAACTTGCGGCTCTAGATGAAAAATCATTGTGCTGATGGATAATGAGATTGGAGATTTGTGTTGATGGATAGCTACGTGTGTGCGGCATCCTGATGGTTTTTGGGTTTGATGGATATTTGCTTCGGTTAGAGACTCATTGATTGAAGGGAAAACGTCGACGGCTGCAGCGTGCCACGGTCCACGTCTTCGGTCGAAGCAGTCTCACGTGTGCTTCCTCGGTCCTCACCGTGCTGTCATCTCGCTGCGCTCGATCGATCCGCCTGCAGAGAAGCCAACACATCTCTTCGTCTGTCAGTTGGCGGGCAACCGGCGCACGGGTCATCGCGTGCATACTCAACCATCCGAGGCAGCGAGCGGAGGCTGAATTGTGTTCGGGCGTGCCGTCGGCGTGCTTTCACGGAGATTATTAAACGGAGTTAATTATTGCGCTAATTAGATTTCGGATGGTTGCATGCATGTCGTTCTCTGATTTACGTCTATGAGTACAACTAAAAAGCGATGGAAAATTTGATATGCTTATAAAGTGCTGTTTTTTATTTTCCTTGTTTTTTGCTTTTGTTTTCTTGGTGCATTGGCAGGTTAAAAAAAAAAATCAGAAATCAGCATATTCAAAAAAATCTTTCGTGCGTACTACAATTATTCACCCTTTTCTAATTGCCATCGACGATCATACAAATAAAAAATAGGTTTTGCTCCATCATGGTATATAAATACCTTAAGAGTCCCTCCATCAGTTCATAACTCCTGGAAGCACGAGTTAAAAGCATTTAATAAGCCATCTTCTGCATTGAAACAGCCACGGAACAATCCAACAAAGAAGCAGTGGCATAACATGAGAATATGTGCTCATAAGACCTTGTAGTTAGTTCTGTTTTCAAATTTGAAAGCTCAACCTTGCAGTGTAGCATTTCTCTGCACAGTTACGTATAGTTATGAACTATCAAATGTGCTGAGCCAATGAAGACAATAAACAAGCCGGCATGATTTCTGGTGATTGGCAAGATTGAAGACAAGCCTTGTAGGCTAGCTATGATCCCAAAAGCTCAGATATAATCAAAACAGTATGAAAGCACTTTCTTTTAGGGTATTCGATCATAAAATACACTAGCCAGGTTAATGTTACAAGTTACAACTTCAATAAAATATAACAACTGCCACAAACACAATACAACGGATGAACTACCAGTACATAGAACCAGCAGTACAAGTGTACAACCAAATCCAAGTGGCGGCAGTGAAACCGTGCGGGTTCATCATGTCGATATTGTTAATCACTTAATCTACAAACAACATCTATTGCATGTTACTGAAAAACCAGCTGAAAATTTCAGCCAAAATAGCCAATATGTGATCTACCATTGTCCTATTTTCTTTCTTCTTTCCGAGCTTTCACCGCTTTGAGTTGAGGATCCACTGAGGGTTAAGAGGAGGCATGCGAGGGAAGTGCATGTGGATTATCATTTGTATGTCACTCGATCTTTTTCCTCTCAAGTGAACCCCTGTTCCATGCCAAACTCTTCTGAAAAGGCCTCTATGTCAGATGCAATTTCAGAGCAGCCCTTCCGACCGACAAAATGTGGGGGTTCCGTGCCGCATCGCTCCAGTCCCATAGCACTGCCGATCTGGCTGCGTAAGTCATCCAATTCCTCCGCAGCAACAGCCTGCCTTTTCATGCCCATCTCAAGGTCCACGCTCATCTTTGGCAGACTTAGTACCTGTCCCATACTGAGCGATGAGGTGAGAGTCTTCCTTAACTTTAACCCTGAAATTATTTTTGGAGCTGGGGATTCTTGAAAATAAGATCCCGATGAAATTCTGGCCCAATCCACGATTGTAAGGATTTGTTTTTCTATCACAGCGGTACCGAAAGTTCTCATAAGTATCCACGATTGTAAGGATTTGTTTTTCTATCATAGCGGTACCGAAAGTCTAATCCTCGCTGTTAATGTGGGTATCGGCAAGCATTAATAGGAACATGTCATTAGTGAAATTGGGAGGAAGAGGACCAACCCTAAATACAGATTTTGCTACATGTCACTTCCGTTTGCATCAAGATTGTGAGGAGTAGTTGCGAACTTGCAACTTGCAAGCGTGCAACAAAAGACGAAAGAAGCCTGAGTTGGAAAAGGAATAGAAGTAAAGCTAAAAGGCTGCAAACTTGCTGGCCTTCCTGAAGACATGAGCACAGAGCATAAAATAAAGAGACGTACTTTGAAAGGAAAGGCAAAGTGAAAGAAGCTGTGGTACTGGTGCAAGTTGCTGCTTAAGCATTGGCACACCATCACCCTATTCAATTTGATAAATCATTTAAATAGCCTCTGAAATTATGAATCATACTCTGCAGGGGCGTAGCCAGCTGAGGCCCAAGCCTCGGGCCCAGCCCACTGGAGAGCACAAGGCCCAATCCAATCTCTTGTTAGCTACAATAAAGATTAGTGGAAAACTTTGACCTAGGCCTCGGGCCAGATACTCTGCAGCCTGCACAAGAACATACTCCATGACTGAACTTTTTTGGTTGCACTCGAGTTTGTTTTCCATTGGACATTCCACCTTTGACACTTTAATTCAAACTTCTGCAATAAAAAATGGAAAGAAAGAGAGAAAGAAAAGCAAAGTCAAAAGTATCATCAGCCCAAGTGCTAGCTCTTTCTTGCAACAAGTGCCGTGGTTATCGGCTAGTGGACTTGTATAATTGCTCAAATGAAAAGGACGAAAGCAAGTTTCAGTCTTTGTGCACATGTATATATATTCCCTGTATGATGCATTGCTTGTATGAAATTAAGCATGAGCTAATGCTCTCCCCTTTTCCTACCACTACAGACGGATTTGCTGATCAGAATGAACCTGAAAGTCCAGATGTTAAAGATTGTTTTCTGGCGTGGACTAATTAAGCTTGTGCAAGTGCAACTAGCTATTGTTAAAGCAAAATTTAAAGGACATCTCCCTAGTGCCTGTGCTTTTTTGATAGATTAGGGTCTTACAGTATCTTTCACAAATTCTAACAAGCACTTTCAAGAACTGAAAACCAAAGAGGCAAAGACCATGGAAGAACGTGTATGTTAATACTGAGAGTGGACAGCTTGATATAACTGAAAGTACAAGTCAGAGCCATTTTGTTCAAGAATTAGTAGTAGAATGTACTGTCAAAATTCTCCAATATTTAGAGAAAGATTGCCAAGTTAGAGATGTCATACAACACGATCACTTTTGAGTATGTGTACGTAAAGTTAGTTATTCTTTTATTTTAATGCACATATATCACTCCTAATCGATCTCACCGTGCAAAATACTACACATATTAAAATTAAGGGCCGTATCACATACTTGTCACTTATTAAACATTGATCAAACAAAGTTTAAAATGCCCAAATTAAATATTGATCAGTATATAAACTGTACTTATTAGAATGCACAGTAACCAGTGCAATAATTGGAAAAAGAACTACATGCTTAGGGTATGTCCAATGGTGACTTATGAGCTAGCTCTAAACATATTATTTCATATTTTAGTAGAAGAGAGAGAAAAGCTAGCTTTTGATCGAGAGCTAGTCTCATACACATATTCCAAGATTATATGAGGATGTCATGTGGAACTATTCATGTTATGAGCTATGTGCTAAAAGTTAATATCATTGGAGAAGTTATCTTAGAGCTAGTAACTAGCTCATACCATTGTACATGCCCTAGTAAGGGCGTAGCTAGTAGATTATTGTAACCACTTCCTTTCACCTTCTTTTCCTTTACAACAAAAGAAGTACTCCATCTCAAACGACAGAGAGCGCAACGCGTATGTTTGTCTTGACAGCTCTTCTCTTCACATCCTCCATTGCGACAATGGAGCAAAGTGGAAGATATATCACCAACTTAATCCAAAACTTTTTTTTAAAAAAAAGGCCAAATGTAATTACTTCCACCCCAAATTAAACTACATTGCATCCATGGTGCTTAAGAAAGTATGACACGAATCAGATGAGTAAAGCAGTTAGGTATATGTAGTGACCGATCGAAACGTATAGCAGATGCTATCAGCATGCAAGAGGTCAGCAAGTTGAAGTGTACAGATAAAAAATAGCCTACACAAGATCACAAAGCGAAGGTAAGGCTATGTTTCAGGTGCTTGTTTTGGCATGAATCACAAGGAAACACGCTACTAAGTGGGCTGCTTAATCTGTCTCCTTTGGCTTTAAGTAAATCCACAGTAGCAATTGAATTGAATTGCCATAGTCAACTATCAATGCAAAAACAATCGAGATATTGCAGTTCTTGAAGACAAGTGTCACTACTACAAAAAGAATCATTTTAGACGTCTCATCACAGACGGTTTAATACAAATCATCGGTGATAAATTTACCACAGACAGTTTTTCAAGATAGATCATCTAAGTTTATTGCGATGGAAAAAACTGTCTATAATGACCTATTTATTATAAACGGTTTTTACAGACAGTTCAGAATAAAAATCGTCTGTGATGTCTATACTTATCACAGACGGTTTTTGTTTTGAATTGTCTATGATACATTACAAACAGTTCGGAACAAAAATCTGTCTGCAATGACCTACTTATCACAGACGGTTCTTTACCAACTGTGATAATATTTCAGCTTACCCGTTCTCGCCGAATTTAATTTTTTCGCTCATCTTGCTGGATTTGCTTTGCTTTTTAAAATAGAAGGCTTGATTGTTCTTCTCCTCTTCTCTCTTCTCTCTTTTCTTTCTCCACTCCTCTTCTCTCTTCTCATTTCTCCTGCACTTCTCCTCGCCAAATTTTTCTTTAAAAATAGAAGGCTCGGTTGACTACCTTTTTGAGCTCCTCTATCTTCAGTTATGACGTCATGGTTCACTGCATAAGGCACTCTAGTCATAAGAGTATCTTTTGCAGTGTCACCATTGTGACACAATGGTAACGCTGCAACCGTCGGTCTCTCCTTCATCGCTGGTAATATATCCCCACCCATTCCCTCCCTTCCATGATACTTGGATATGAAATTATGAAATTGTTGGATGGCTAAAGTTTCGGCCATATAAATTTGCTGATGTAGCACATATGGCTGCTAACAGACCAGATGCATTGACCACGGTTTATAACCGTGCGCCTACGACCACGGCATACCAAAGCAACAAAACAACAACACATACAACCTAAACAACGAGCAACCAAAGACATGGCATCAATTATAAATAGGCCTACTTTAGTTCATCTGCATTATTTGATTGTGCTGTTTTATAGCGCAATTAGATAATGTTAATGAACTAAAAGATGTCTATTTATGAGGGCGTGAGAACGTAATCACATACAGTTCTTAACTAGAACCGTCTGTGATATTAGACTATCATAAACGGTTCTTAATTAAAACCGTTTGTGTTGTAACTTATCACAGATGATTCAAGAGCCGTCTATGATAATCACCACATAAATTTAGATGGATCAGAAACCATCTGTGATGATGGTTTTAAACCGTCTATAATGACCCTGCAGTGTGTCCTAGCTTTTGGTATCGAAGTTCAGTGGAACAGTGCTTCTCTTGCTATGGGGAGCCTTTCGCTTTCTCCAGCACCCAAGTTAATTTCTTAGTACCTAATCCGAATGCTTTTTCTTTCTTTTTCTCTTTGGTGTGTCTTTGAATTAGCTACTTGCATGTACACTTATCTACCTCTCTTTCTCTCATCTATAAATAAACTCCTGTGTCCTCAGGGCAAGGCCCATGCCCCTGCTGCTACACTTGCAGTCTCATGCATGCAAGTACACTTTCAGCAGCATATCTCATGCACAAACACCACAACTCAGTGATTTCTCTCTCTTTTTTCGAGAACACTTCTTTCTTCTCTCTTCTTTGTTTTATTAATTTCACATCAACCAGCTGGCTATCCAGCCATGAAGAATATCATCAAGGTCCCCGAGTTCTTGAAGAAGGCGGTGAGGGCGCTGAGGGGAGAGGCCAGCGTGCTCAAGGCGAGGCTCCTCTTCCTCGCCTCGCTCCGCCGCAGGACGGCGATGGTCGGCGCGATCTCGAACCACACCCGCGCGCTCATGTCGGGCCAGGAGGAGAATGCGGCGGCGGCGGCGGTGGACAACCGCGGCAAGGCCCTGGCGCAGGCGGAGGAAGTGGACGAGCAGCCGGCGCCGGCCGGGCCGCACGACGTCGTTGGTCTCTCCGAGCTGGCCGGCTTGTTCCAAGAAGTCGACGACGATGACGGCCGCGGTAGCGGCTACCCCGACTGGACACACTCGCTGTTCGACGACGATGGCGACAACCACCACGATGACGACGAGCGCCTTGTTGGCGAGGTCGTCGAAGAGGAGCTGGACGACGAGCCGTCAGTGATCGACGTCATCAGAAGCCGCCGGAAGGGCGACGGGGTGGAGTTCAACATCGAGGAGGAGATCGACCACGCCGCCGACATGTTCATCAGAAGGGTGCGCAGCCGGATGAACAATCGGAGCTTTTAGTTAGTGCCGTCGATATGATTAGTTTGTTTCTTCATGCCTGAAATTCCAGTGTGGTTTTAATTAGGTCCTTTCTTTTAGCTGATCTTTTTTTCCAGAGTAACTTAATTGGGCTGAGGCACATTAATCAATATACTTGTATTAGTAACAAAATGTGTCGATTTTATGAAAACTAAGTTGATGTGGTATGTAGCTTTGCGTGTAACACACTGCCACTGGCAGTACCTCTAACTCTAAGAGCATCTCCAGCAGGAGCCCTCAAATCAGAGCCCCTACTTTTGATTTGAGGGCTCCCCCTATTTTTGAGGGCCCTGTTTTTTGAGTTAAACTCCAGCAGAAGCCCTCAAATCAAGGCCCCCAAATTCATTCCAATGGACAATGACATGTAGGGCCCACTCGTCATGGAGGAGACCATTGCCCATTTGGGAGCCGCCGTACGTTGGGCCTTTGGCGCCGCTGCCACCACGCCGTCGGGCGCCGCCAGCCGCGCCTCCCGCGCCGGCCTCCACGCCGTCGTCAGGCCGCGCCGCCTCCGCCGACCTCGCCGTGAGCCGCCTCGGGCTTGGGCGCCGTCGGCCGTGCTTTGGGCTCGGGCGCCGCCGGCCGTGAGCCGCCTCATGCGTGGCCGCGCTGCGTCGGGCTTATGCCGTCGCCGGTCGTTGGGTGCCGCCGTACGTTGGGCGTATTCCCCGCTTGATATTGCTTGATGAGGCACCCGGGGAAGAAGCAGACGAGGGAGGAGGCCGCGCCCGGAGAAGAAGGAGGCCCCGCAGGGGCCGGGGCCGAGGAGGCCGCGCGTCCGTCCCGAGAGGAGCCAGAGGAGGCCGGGGCCGGGGCAGAGAGGAGCCAGCGGAGGCAGGGGCCGAGGAGGCCGCGCGCGTCCGCTCTCCGCCGCCGGATCCGGCGACCACGCACCAGATCCGGCCGCCTCCGCTCTCCGCCACCGGATCCGGCGACCCCGCACCAGATCCGGCCGCCTCCGCTCTCCGCCGCTGGATCCGGCCGCGCGACGAAGAGGCGGGTGGGGGAAGAGGCGGGTGGAGGAGAGCGGGGAGGCGGGCGTCGGCGAGCAGGCGGGGAAAGAGGCGGGCGTCGGCGAGCGCAGGCGGGGAAAGAGGCGGGCGGAGGAGAGCGGGGAGGCGGGCGTCGGCGAGCGCAGGCAGGGAAAGAGGCCGGCGGGGAGGGGAAAGAGGCGGGCGGGGGAAGCAGCGGGCGCGGGAGGGGAAAGCGTCGGGCAGGGAAAGAGCCGGGCGGGGAGGGCACGCACGGGAGGCGGGAGGAAAACTGCTCCAACTGTGATTTGGGGGCTTGGTCTAGAGCCCCCAGGAATGAGGGGTGAGGGGGGGATTTGAGGGCCCCCTCAAATTTGAGGGCTCTAGTAGGGGCCCTGCTGGAGCTCTATTTTTGTCTCAAGCCCCTAAATTTGGTTTTGGGGATCAAGTAGGGGCCCTGTTGGAGATGCTCTAATGCAATTCATAAAAGAGTTTATATTGATTGTTTTCTTATGAAATCTATCTTAATTATTGATATAGGGGGTTTTAGTTACTAAGAATTTGGTTTCCCTGTGTTAGTATTTTTCTAGGTACGTTGGTTTCTATGAAGCAAAGATAAATTAGTGATGAAAGCACTTTCGAAGATAGTTATGTAACATATTTAGTTGGTATATATTCTTGTATGTACGATCCATATCTTATTAGCTATCACACGAGACACCATAGTTATATCACTACAATTTCAAAATAAATCGGCCCTAATCTTTGTTACGCCCATACCACTAGTTCTTTTTTAGAATAAAAACCTCTAAGCAACATAAAAAAAACCTTTATCAATCCATTGATCGAAGAAATATACTTCGAACGTACTTGATTATCTAGACCAGATATCTACAGATTTACATCCATAACAAACCTAAAAATAACATCTTTACTAAAAACAAACAACCACACATCGCCTGTCGAATACAGCCGCACTATTAATAACACAAGCAATAAAAACATGTCAAAATACAATTTACGAGTTCAACTAGTATAAAGGAGATTCATTAGCTTTTTTTATTACCATTTTCTCCCTCCTCGACTCCACCCTCCCTACCATTCCGTTTGGACACACCCTCCTCATCTCTCTCTCTTCCCCACGAACCCACCACACCTCCCCTCTCCTGTCCTCTCCTCTCCCGTGCGAGCTCCCGGTCCTCACGAGCGCGACGCGAGAGAGGCAAGCGGAGCGGGGGAGGTCGGGCTTTGGGGGGAGGCGATGGATCTGGAGAGGTCGCCGCCGCCCGAGGCGGCGTCGCCGGCGGAGGCGGTCGGGGGCGCGGCGTGCTCCATCTGCCTGGATCCGGTGGTCGGCCGCGGCGGGGGCAGGTCCGTCGCCAAGCTGCAATGCGGCCACGAGTTCCACCTAGGTCAGACTCCCTCCCCTAAGCAATCTCTGGCCTCTGCTAGGTTGTACTTTTGAACCGGATCTGTGGGAGATGGACGCGTTGGCTCGTGAGCTATTCTTCCTAATTTGATGTAGAGGAGAAATCTAGGTTGGTGGATTTAAGGTTAGAGTAGGCGTGAATGATCGGTGTGGTTGAACTTGAATTACGGAGTGTTGCAGATGTGGATGTCTGGATGATGACGGAATGGAACTGCATGTGGAAGTAAGTCAAGTAACCGTGCTGCCCCTGTGTGCCCCCGAATTGGATCATTGAGGCTTGCATGAGTGATTGGTAATTCTAAGCATCGATTTAATGGTAATTTGGGTTTGTTTACTCGCTGTTGCCTCGAGAATTGATGCAATTTGGCTTACTTAGCGGCATTTCCTTCCGGCAAAAAGGATTTGTAGCGGTAATACGAGATGTGGTGACATTGCTTTGGCCGTAAAGATGTTGAGCTTTCGGTGCATGTTGATCCAATTTGACCTGTGCCTTCTATGTGTTATGTGTGGAGTGCGTCTGTAAAAAACGGGGGCCTCTTTAATTGCTGACCACTTTTCGCGGGCTTGATGTGGTGCTTTGGTTATTATTGGGGCGTAGTGGTTGCTTGAATCACGATTGGCCAATGTGCGTTTTACCACTGTCCAACCGTTATTTGACCGTTTCGTTGTTACTTTTATGTTTATTTTTTTAAAAGGGACATTTGTCTGTTTCGAAAAACTGCACTGTCGTGGTGTGATGCATTAACCTTCACAAATGATAGGTGCATGGCCTACGGTGGTCGTGTGATTTTAGAATGTACTAGTTGAATGCCTGTGCGTTGCTATGGATTTTTAAAATTTATCATACTACATGTTTTAAAACTCATGTGTGGTAAATTTTTTTTAGAATATGTATACAAACATGTTCTAAAAGATTTTAAATCCATCAAGTAAGTCGGAAGCTGTCGATCACACCTCGTGGTCATAAGTCGGAAGACATCGACCATACCTAGTGGTCGTAGGTCGGGAGCCCTCGAGCACACCTCGTCGTCGTAAGTCAGAAGTCATCGACCATCGCGCGTGATCATAGGTCAGGAGCAGTCAACCATCGCTGGTGGTCGTAAGTTGGCAGCAGTCGACGATCGATCGTGGTCCTAAATCGGGAGCTTTTGGCAATGGCTTATGGTCGTACATCGGAAACCGACGACCATCGTTCGTGGTCGTAAGTCGGAAGCCATCGATGATACCTTATGGTCGTAAGTCAGAACACATCGACCAGTGCTCATAGTCGTAAGTCGGAAGACATCGACCACATCTCGTGGTCGTAAGTCGAAACACATTGACCAGTGTTCATGGTCGTAAATTAGAAGCCGTCGATCACACCTTGTGGTCGTAAGTTAGAAGCCGTCAACTATCGCGCGTGATCGTAGGTCGGGAGCGGTCGACCATCGCTGGTGGTCGTACGTTGGCAGGCCTCCGGTGCGCTTGTGCCCTGTCGCTCGACTATCGGCGCCAGCCTGCTTGGCCCCGACTTTGACCACGGCCTCGATTTCGACCATTGCCCCCTTCGACTTCGACCACTGCCCCCTTCAACCACTGTCCCCTTTGACCACGACCCTCCGATATTAAGGACTTCCCCTTTCGACCACGACCCCTTTGACCATGGCGCCGAGGAGGAGGAGGCGCGGCACGAGGGTCCGGGGGAGGAGGCGACGGTTGCAGGAGGTGGTGGTGGGGAGGCGGTGGTGGGCAAATAGGGAGGAGGCAGCGGGCAAATGCGTTAGGGAAGCGGTGACGAGGGGATGCGATGCTGCTGGGGGAAGTTGGAGGACTGTGATCAGATGCTGTCGTACGGGGAAGGAATTGGTGGCGGCTCTGAGGAGGAGGAGGCGCGACACTAGGGTTCGGGGGAGAGAAGGAGGTGGCGGTTGCGGGAGGTGGAGGATGTGGGGGAAGAGAAAAGGAGGAGCGTGGCCCACGTGTCGGTCCGACTTTTTATACAAGGAGCGAAAAAACTACCTACATGCGGATCTAGACGGTTGATCTTTGATTGGACGACTGACAAGAGAGAAGAGAGAACGGACCGACGACCACCAAATTACATTTTTATAATAGTAAAGATATATGAACTAGTGATTTCTGATATACTCTAAACAGGATCACAAGTAGTAGATCTAGAGGGGTAGGCTAGCTATTCAACATGAACCAAAAGTAATGCGGGTAGATCTAAGAGAGCCGAGAGTAAAGAGAGAGGGGAGGTGGTGTTACCGACCATCCGTGGTCTTGGCTGCGGGTGCAGAGGGGTCCGCCATGGAGTCGGTGGAGTCGGGAGACGTCGGTGGTGAAGTCCGGCGACGGCTGCTGTCCTGTGGCGGCGCGGCGGTGGCGCTTCCCGTCACTGGCTGCGCTCCCCTTCAAGATCGGATTTAGGGTTTTGTCGGTGGGGCAGAGCCGGCTCCGTTCAACCTCGTGAAGTGCGCCGCCGGCCCCCACCTTTATTTATAGCGCAGTGTGACAGGGGCCCACCAACCATTAGGGTTGGGCGCCCCCGATCAGGGCGCGAGCTCAAGGCCCAGGTGGCCGTTGGGCCAACCGTGGGTGGAGATCATCCTAACATTCTCCCCCTTGATCTCAACTTATATTCTAAACTCTATACTTATCACTCATTGCTTTTCTCATTCCATCACAGATCAGTGCATAGAGCGTGCCTCATCGTCACGGTCTTATGCCATTAGATTCAACAGCCACAATGCACTTCTCTGTTTTGAAATGAACTCTCAACTGGGCCCTTGTTGTCCAGGAATCACAGGCTTTCCCGTAAACCCATGCCGGCTAAGTGTTCTCTGAACACATTGGGCGGTAAGCCTTTTGTGAGCGGATCCGCGAGCATCTTTTCTGTCCTTATGTGCTCAAGATTGATTATATGATCCCGGACTTTATCTTTCACAACATAATACTTTATGTCAATGTGTTTGGCAGCACCACTTGACTTATTGTTGTGAGCGTAACACACTGCTGGTTCATTGTCACAGTATAACTTTAGTGGCTTATGTATGTCGTCTACCACTTTCAACCCGGGTATGAATTTCTTTAGCCAATTCACCTGCCCCGTGGCCTCATAACATGCTACAAACTCGGCATACATTGTGGATGATGTAGTGACGGTTTGTTTTGAGCTTTTCCACGATATAGCTCCTCCTGCGAGAGTGAATACATATCCGGATGTCGACTTTCTATCATCTCCCGCATAATCAGAATCTGTATACCCCACTATATGGAGTGAATCTGATCTTCTGTATGTCATCATGAGGCCTTTTGTTCCTTGCAAATAACGCAAGACTTTTTTACTAATTTCCAATGTTCTATTCCAGGATTGCTCTGGAATCTGCCAAGTAACCCGGTGACAAACGCTAAGTCAGGGCGCGTACACACTTGAGCATACTGCAAGCTTCCGACAGCTGAAGCATATGGAACCGCTTTCATTTGATCGATCTCATATTGGTTCCTGGGGCATTGAAATTCCCCATACCTGTCGCCCTTGACTATAGGAGCAGGTGAAGGCTTACAATTTTGCATACTATATTTCTTTAGAACCTTTTCTAAGTATGCCTTTTGAGATAAACCTAAAACCCCCTTAGTTCTATCTCGGTGAATTTCTATTCCCAGAACGAACGAAGCTTCACCAAGATCCTTCATATCAAAATTCGAGGACAAGAACTTCTTGGTCTCTTGTAATAGGTTAACATCACTACTAGCAAGTAGGATGTCATCCACATACAGGATTAGGAAAATGTATTTCCCATTCTTAAACTTTGCATACACGCAATTGTCCTCTACATTCTCCTTGAACCCAAAACTTCTTATTGTACTATCAAACTTCAAGTACCACTGCCTTGATGCTTGTTTTAATCCATAAATGGATTTCTTCAGGCGGCATCCCATACGTTCTTTTCCTTCCACAACAAAACCTTTCGGTTGTGCCATGTAAACGTTTTCCTCCAAATCCCCATTTAGGAACGCCGTCTTTACATCCATCTGATGCAATTCTAAATCATAATGAGCTACAAGCGCCATTATGATTCTAAAAGAATCTTTACACGAGACTGGAGAAAATGTCTCATTGTAATCTATACCTTCTCTTTGCGTAAAGCCCTTTGCCACAAGTCGCGCTTTAAATCTTTCTATATTCCCTCTAGAGTCATGTTTTGTTTTGTAGACCCATTTACAGCCTACTGTCTTGGCTCCTTTAGGAATAGTTTCTAAGTCCCAAACACCGTTGGTGCTCATTGACTTCATTTCATCCTGCATAGCTTCAAGCCACTTGGATGAATGAGCGCTTCTCATGGCTTCTTCAAAAGAGGTGGGATCACCCTCCATTTGAAAATCCTCAGTTTCATAGACTTCGTAATCATTAGGGATAGCTGATCTTCTGACTCTTTGAGACCTTCTGAGTCCCTCGCTATTCGATGCTTGTTCTGTGTGAGGCTGTTGTTGCTCTTCCTCTTGGGTTACAATGGGTTCTATGGGATCCTGAAGGACAGGTTCCTCATGTTCACTCATCGTTTCCACAGGAGAACTAACAACAGGTGCTGTCGCTACAGTGTCTGGCACTGTTGGTGTAGCAACAGCAGGTAGCGTGAAAAATGGTTCCTGAACCATCGGAATGGGCACATGTACCCGCTTTTCCTCTAGGTTAATTTCTCGCGCTACTCTGCTCCCCCTGATCATCTCTTCCTCCAAGAAGACAGCATGTCTTGTTTCTACAAACTTCGTATGTCTATCAGGACAATAGAAGCGATAACCCTTCGATTTTTCTGGATAGCCAATAAAATGGCAGCTGACTGTCTTGGGATCTAGCTTCCCTATGTTTGGGTTGAAAACTTTAGCCTCAGCAGGGCAACCCCACACACGTAAATAGTTAAGTGAGGGTTCTCTTCCTGTCCATAACTCATACGGTGTTTTGGGTACCGACTTACTTGGTACTCGATTAAGAATATGAATGGCGGTTTTTAACGCCTCCATCCATAAACTTATCGGTAGCGTGGAGTAGCTTATCATACTTCTCACCATATCCATTAAGGTACGGTTGCGTCTTTCAGCCACTCCATTCTGCTGAGGTACATATTTTCCTTTTATGCAATCAATACATTGTTCTAAATCTGAAAATTCTAATGGCGGAAGAAGTGTTTTCTTAATCAATCGTTCTATTCTCCCCCTCGAAATATGGCCTAAACGACAATGCCATAATTTCGACGATACATCATGATTTATCTTCCGCTTTTTACTGACATTCTCATTCATAGACGAAGAGGTATTCTCATTCTCAATGGTCACATGATTCATATTCTCAGAAAGTGATAATAAATAAAGCTTGTCTTGTCGGAAGGCAAGACCAACACATTTATTATTAAACACAAGTCTGCATTTGCCATCACCAAAATGGCAATCATAACCATCATCATCTAATTTCGACACACTTATTAAGTTTCTGCGCAAAGAGGGTACATAAAGAACGTCTGAAAGCCTAAGTACAAAACCATCATGAAATTCTAAAAGGAGATCTCCAATGGCCTCGACTTCGGCTTCAATTCCATTCGCAACTTTAATTGTTCTTTCTCCTCTTTGTAGGGTCCTCCTCGTATGGAATCCCTGTAATGAATTAGCAACATGAACAGTTGCACCTGAGTCAATCCACCAAGTAGATTTTTCATAACTTAAATACAAGGATTCATCTATAAATGTAATGACATCCTTACCATTCTTCAACAGATGCTTCAGGAACTCTGGGCAATCCCTCTGATAATGGCCCGCCTTCTTCTTACAAAATTTACAGGTGTCTTTGTCTACTGTAAATTGGTTGGGCTTATGAAACTGGGGAACCTTTCCCTGTGACTTAGAAGAGGAGCTACTATCCCACTGAGGTTTCCCTTGTGGTTTGGCATTAAAGTTCTTTCTTTTGTTGTTCTTCACAAGGTTTGCAAAGTCACCCTGTGAGGTTTTAAGCCTCTCCTCTTCTTGCACACACATTGCAATGAGCTTTTCTATATCCCATTTGTCGGGCTGCATGTTGTAATTAACAACAAAAGTGTCAAATTCTTTTGGCAGAGAAGCAAAGATCAAATGAATTAGAAACTCATCCTTGAGCCCCATATACATTGAATTTAGCTTGGCTGCCGTTGTGCTCATCTTTAATATGTGTTCTCTTATTCCACCACTAGAGTATCTCTCATTCACTAGTTTCTTAATCAGTGTGCTTGCTGTGGCCTTTGAAGACCCAGTAAACTGATTCTTCACTTTCTGTAGATACTCTGTGGCAGTGTCACAGTCTGGGATGGATCCCCTTATTGGATCTACAATGGTGGCCTTAGCCACCATCAGGCACTTGCGATTCGAGATGTCCCATTTCTTTTTCTCAAGATCATATTTCATTCTGACTTCTGCATGATCACGCTTTCGGGCAGTGAAATCAGCATCAGTCTCATTTTCTGCCCTCACCGGGTCCTCTGGCTCAGTAGGACACGGAGAGGTGAGGGCTAAGTCATTCTCGGACAGCGCAAGTGCCAAATCATATTTTTCTCGCCAGACCCGATAATTATTCCCATCAAGTGCCGGGATGTGCGAGATGTATGCCATTGGATTGAGTCCTGAAACATTATCAGAAAAATTAGGAAACATAATAATATAATAATTGCATGCTTTGATTTAACGTTGGTCAAAATTAAAGCATGCAAAAAATTCTTGTACATTAATTCTACATCACCGTTGGGCAGAAGATAGAATTAATGCATAAATTCATGAATAAATCAATTTATAATATTGCTATCATCAACTTTGGTCAGAAAATAGCAAAATTATAAACATGAACTGTAAATAAATGTAACTATTCCTCTAATTTTAATTTTCCCGTTGGTTCCAATTAAAATTAGAGAAAACATAAAATTTCTGCTCTTCAAAATTAAATTCTCCCGTTGGTTCGAATTTAATAAGAAGATAATAAACTTTAGCTCGCAGCGGAAAAATTCTAAATTCTTGGATCAAAAATTGAACAGAAATTTGATCACAAACTTAACAAAATTCATCAAATGAATGTTTCTGGAAAAATAAAACAGAAAATCACTTTTTACTGTGCAAACCGGCCATTTGGCCCGGTCTGCGCAACCGCGGCCCACGGCGCACGGCGGCCTGGCCCGCTCGGCCGCGCGCTCACGGCGTCCCTCGCGCACGAACGGCCCACTCAGCCCGCCTTACGCGCCCACGCGTGCGCAGACGTCGCGCCGCCCCGCTCGGCCGGCCTCTCTCGCGCTCACGTGCGCCTCACGCGCCCACGCGCGCGCGGAGCCTCCGCGCCCAGGCCGCAACCTGGGCCTGGGCCGCGATTTCGCGATCCCGCCTGGGCTCAAAGCCGGTCCGGCCAACGCCAGCCGTCCGATCTGGATCAACGGCGGAGCGTGCAGATCGGAAGGACAAAAGCCCTCCCCGCGCCGGCCGAAAACCCTAACCCTCACATTTCTCTCCCTCTCCTCTCTCAGCCGCCGCAGCAGGAAAAAAGGGGGCCGGCGGTGCGACAACGGCCAAAAAGAAGAGAGCGGCGGCGCCGCCGTAGGGCCCTTCGCCGGTGCGCGCGTTCGCCCGAGGGTGAGCGCGCCGCCGTCGAGCGGTCCTTTGGCGGTGCCCGATCTGGAGCTCATGCGCGTGGCGACGAGCGGCGTTTCTTCCCGCGGCGGTTCTTCCCGCGTGCCGGCAAGGCGGCGTCGGGGTTCAACCACGGTAGGTCCTCCCCCTTTCTTTCTCGACGCATCTTGCGTCAGGGTTAGGGTTTGGGATTTCTCATCGGGTGTTCTAGGGTTAGAGTTCCTCTTCTTTCCTTCTAATCTCTTTCTTTCTACCCAAAGCAACTAGATCTACTAACAGTACGTGCTCTGATACCATTGATATACTCTAAACAGGATCACAAGTAGTAGATCTAGAGGGGTAGGCTAGCTATTCAACATGAACCAAAAGTAATGCGGGTAGATCTAAGAGAGCCGAGAGTAAAGAGAGAGGGGAGGTGGTGTTACCGACCATCCGTGGTCTTGGCTGCGGGTGCAGAGGGGTCCGCCATGGAGTCGGTGGAGTCGGGAGACGTCGGTGGTGAAGTCCGGCGACGGCTGCTGTCCTGTGGCGGCGCGGCGGTGGCGCTTCCCGTCACTGGCTGCGCTCCCCTTCAAGATCGGATTTAGGGTTTTGTCGGTGGGGCAGAGCCGGCTCCGTTCAACCTCGTGAAGTGCGCCGCCGGCCCCCACCTTTATTTATAGCGCAGTGTGACAGGGGCCCACCAACCATTAGGGTTGGGCGCCCCCGATCAGGGCGCGAGCTCAAGGCCCAGGTGGCCGTTGGGCCAACCGTGGGTGGAGATCATCCTAACAATTTCATTGCAAAGATCAATCGAACAATAAAATAATATAGTGAGTTAAGGGACTAAAATAATGATGTGCACTTAGAGTTTACGCACTAAATCAGACATTTTTTTTCCAAGTTCTGTGACTATTTTCATATTTTTCCCAAGATAAAGCATGCGTGCAAGACAGAGTGATGCATTATTCTGGAATGAACTTGATTATATTCAAACAGCAATTACAACTCCGCATCATGTAGTTGTGCAAGTGAAAGTGAATAAATTGGCCTGTTGTACCATGAAGTAACTAGCTTGAGTCATGCATTCGTACCCATCTTTAGCTTTACATTCCTTCAAGAACCTTGTAATTTAAATTTTGTGAGAGACCACCTACAGCTTAGTTTAGTTTTGCATTGCTGTTGTGTACTTGTTCTTTGTATTCGTTATGACCTTTTGGCCCATGCAGTTGCCATGTATGTGTCTATATCCTTCCTCCCTGTGTGCATGTCCAACTGTCCATACATGTGTGAAAATATATTCTAGCATTGGATCGGCATTTAATGCGTGAAGATAAACAATTTTTGTTCATGCTAGACTGCATTGGATCGGCATTTAATGCGAAGGGAGCAATGCAATGCCCAAACTGTCGGAAGATTGAGAAAGGTTGCTGGCTTTATGCAAGTGGACATCGTCCATCTCCTGATATTGATATAGGTGGTTGGGTGACTGGTGAAACCTATGACATCACATCTGATCTTGTAAGTGCTCATCTGAGAGTGAATATGCATCTAGGGCATAAAAAATATTAGCATGTTTTCCTGTTCAAGCTGCTTCGTAAGTAACGATATTTTATTAGTTTGTATAGTATATGCACGGGACCAGGTGTCATATGAGCCTTCTGTCTTATGTTTTACGCTTACGGAGTTACTTGCACTCAATATGTCGTTAGAAAAGGCAGGTTTCAGTTTTGGTATGTCGTCATTGTCCAGCATCATTTCACCTGTATCCTGTTTCTAATTATTCTGTTGGATGGATTCACAGCCATTTGGATTTCAGTGGTGCCCCTTTAGTGGATTCACCCAGCTAGCATCTGTATTTGAGTAAGCATGTCTCCTCTTATCTCATGTATGCGTTTTTTTGACCATGTGATTAACGATAAACAAGCAAAGTTGGATATATGCACTCCCTAATTTTCGTAAGAGAGTATGCTGTGTTGTCTTAAAGCATGTCAATAGATATGTCGGTGTTGGTTTTTTAAATTGATTGTGGTACTGCACCCTTGATTGTTCCCCTTAATTGTCAGAAAGCACTAATGTAAAGGCCAAAATCGCAGGATGAATTTAATTCATCTTCCCAAAACCTACTACCCAAAGGGGCAGCCATCCGTTTGGTCCTATAAGATGACACTCAGTGCTATCATGCATGATATGGGATGATGTTTAATGCATCGAACTGGCCATAATTACATGCCCTTTAGTGGATTTTCAGTCTCCACTAAGCACAACTTTTTTAACAAATATGTATAGTTTTTTATTCCCAATCAGTAGATTCTTGGAATTAGTCTTCAATGAAGTGCCAATTGACACTGATGACATAATATCAGGATATTTCTATCTTGTACGCATTGTATATTGCCGTTTCCGTGGTTTCTGGGTGACAGTTGTTAGTACTGGAGTTGCTGTGTTAAAATCTCTCTTGTTTACTCCTTGGTGAATTGGTGATACTATAAAATTATATTTTAATCCTTCAAGTTCTGAATTTAGTTGGCACTTTTTTGTAGGGAGGGTGAAGCTGAGCCAACTTCTTGTAAGCATGTCGGCCTAAACTTTGAACTTCTTAAATTTCAATCTTATTTATTGTTATTTTGTTTTCCTTCTATGAAGATCATACAGTTGGAGAGCATTCAAGTGCTGCAAGCAGTTCACTTGTTTGCCCATATCTTGCACTGCGTGGTTTTCTCCATCCCATGCATGTGCCTTCTAGTTCTAATTCAGGTGCTGAAAGTGCTTCATTTCATCGACATCCAACTGGCTTGGAAGGCCATGCAACTCCTGATTTGAGCAATGCCCAAGTTTTCCATGCCGAGTCAAGAAATCGTGACAGCGAGCACCAATATTTGGGTAATCTTCCTGTATCAGGAATTCCTGATCATTCTGTAGCTCCATTTGGTATAGGACTACCAAGATATGACAGCAGCAGCCAACAGAGATCCAGACCATATGTACATCCCCATCCCCTAGTCCACAGGTACGCCCAATTCATGAATCTAGCTCTAAGCAGGTTTACATTTAGGCCATATCGTTTCACTCTACATTTCTACTTTCTAGATAGACCCCCCTTTTATGCTCAAAAGTACAGATGCTTCACCACATAGGTAGTGTCTAATAGCCTGCAATAACCTAAATAAATGTGAAAGCATTCATTTACAAACCCTGAAAACCTGAAGTTCTGGTATGCTAGATGGTTTTCATAGGCTATATGGAAAGCTAAGTGAATCTAGCTAGGTGGTGCAAGTCATGCGTAATTTTTGGTTTCCCCTTTTTTCTATGCTAAACCTCCTGCTTGCTTAGCTCTTACGATGCTCAGATACTACAGGCCCACACCTCGCAATGGAAGCAATTTGATGGCACCACTAGGGTCAGTGCCTGCTGTTATGGCCGAGACTAGGGGGCATGGTCATGGTGCAAGGGGCCATATGTATCAACAATCGATGCACTCCACAATGCAGAGCAGCCCATTCCCTCCTACAACTAGAAGGGTTAGGCCGAGGGCTTTGACAATTACCTCTTTCATTGCAGCAGCATCCTCAGCTGAGATTGGAGGGCCCCATGGATTTGCTCCCCCTGGAGCTGTGAACAGGAGCCTTACCCCCGATGGTGAAGGTGTCTCTAGACCTGTTGACCGACCATACGGGTGGGGCCGGGAGGGCTTTGCCCCATTTCCCTGGATCCCTGCTGACAGCGAGTCTCACTGGTTTGGCACCTTCAATCCTATCCAGAACCATACACATGGAAGTTTTACTCGAAGACCTGCTGGCGAGCGGATGCCGCAGAGCCACCCAGAGAATGGTTATCAGCCTGCTCCTCCCCAGAGGATGCCGCCGTTCTTGTGAAGGCAATTTCTCCTATCGCTGTGTATATCTCTAAATTAGTCAAAATTATTTGTTTCGAGAGAAGACGAGGAGTCAGACGCTGCAGATTCCAAGTTCGGTTGTTGAAGGAACTCGAATGATGCTACTCGTCGGTATTTTTGGGTTTTCTAGCCAGCAGCCCTAGGTTTCACGAGGGCTGCTTATCCTACATCATATGTTGCAGTGGGCGGAACTGTTTGAAAACATGAGCTTAAACCGCAGGGTGCTACGATTGTTGCCATTGAACATGATAGTGATATCATGACTGCAGTTGTTTCCCTCAAATCGTGTGTTTGTGAATGTTGCATCAACGCAGCTGTTTGATAATGTTATGGGAGGGTATCCGCGCTACCTTAGGTCAACGATAACTTTGGCAAGGCAAGGTGTGTTGGAGTGCACTATAGCAACTTTGGTGTGGCGTCACACATCAAGGATCCACTCCGAACGAGGTCTAGAGCTAACCCCGATTAAGGTTTGTGGACCAGCCCTAGGTGAGGTTCGAAGTGAATCCAAGACGAGATTCGCAGACCGACCTAGGACGAGGTCTACAGCTAACCCCGGATGAGGCCCGCGGACCGACCTCAAACGAGGTTCGCGGACCAACCCCGTACGAGGTCTCTCAGTCTCAGATGTGGTGGAATCTGTTAGAGATATATGTATAGTTGTTATTCCCCATTGTTATGAGGGGTTCTTTGCATATTTACCACCTGTACTTTGTGTATATATACCGGCCCATTGGCCTCATATGAATACAAGCGCTATTCATAACATGGTATCAGAGCCAAAACTAGGGTTTTGGCTTACTTAGGGTTCCGCGCGCCGTCGCCGGCCTCCCCGCGCCGTCACCGGCCTCCCTGCGCCGCCGCCGGCCTCCCCGTGCCGTCGCCGGCCTCCCTGCGTCGTCGCCGGCCTCCCCGCGCCGTCGCCGGCCTCCCTGCGCCTCCGCCGGCCTCCCCGCGCCTCCGCTCGCCTTCCGCCGCCTCCGCTCCGCCCGCGCCGGGCCGCCGCCGCCTCCCGCGCCTCCCCGCCGCTATTCCGCCCGAGGGCGGCCGCCGCTCGTCCGAGGTCGCCGCTGAGAGGCAGGCCTCCGCGGCCTCCGCTCCCGCCGCCGCCTCCCGCGCCGGGCCGCCGTCTCCGTTGCCGCTCGTCCGAGGTCGCCGCTGAGAGGCGGGCCTCCGCGGCCTCCGCTCCGGCCGCCGCCTCCCGCGCCGGGCCGCCGCCGCAGGGCTGCCTCCCGCTCCCGCTCCTGTTCTAGGGTTGGGCTCGGTCGGTTTGTAAAACCGACCGGAAGAAAAAAAAAGCAAAAAAAAACGTCGTTCTAACCGCCGCGCCGTCCAGCGCCGCCTGTTAGACTTCGTTGCCTTGGTCGCCGCGCCGTCCAGCGCCGCCTACCAATGGGCACCGTTTCCCTCCCTCGCTGCCCGGTGATCTTTGATGGTGTTAATTACACCGACTTCGTGTCTCACATGCGCATTCACATGCGTGGTCTTCGTCTCTGGGGCATCCTCTCTGGCGATGTCACCTGCCCGCCTTGCCCTATTCCTCCGACGGAGCCTACGCCTGTTGCATTGCCCCCGACAGCCGATAAGGCTGCTGCTGATGATGAAGCTGCTGATAAAGCGGCCTCTACCTACCAGGAGGCTCTGGATTCCTACAAGGATTGTCTGACCGTCTACACTCAGTGGTACGATGACGACACTCGGGCTGCTGCTGTCTTCATCGCCAGTGTCCAGCCTCAGTTTTCTTCTGAGGTTGTGGGACTCCCTTCGGCTTTCCAGATGTGGACTCATCTTCGTCAGCGCTACGAGCCCTCTGGTGATGCCCTGTACCTATCCGTGGTCCGCCAGGAGCACTCTCTTCGGCAAGGTGATGCTACTGTTGACGCTTTTTACGCTCAGAGTTCTGCTGTCTGGCGTCAGTTGGACTCACTTCGCACTGCTGGCTGTCGTACCTGTCCGTGCTGCCTGGATGTACGTGCTAACCTGGAGTTTCAGCGGGTTTACGAGTTCCTTACTCGCCTTCGTCCTGAGTTCGAGCAAAGGCGTGCCCAGCTCCTTGCACGCCACCCTCGTGTCACTCTCCTGGAGGCTCTTACCGAGATACGCGCAGAGGAGACTCGTTTGAGTGGTGCTGGTCTGATGCCACTCCCCTCTGTGCTCGCCGCTCGTCCGCCTGCTACACTACCTCCTCCAGCGGCTACCACAGGTGGTGGTGGCCGTCCTCCGTCTGGAGGTGGCCGTCCTCACTGTTCCTACTGCGACAAGGATGGCCACACTGAGTCCCAGTGCTACAAGAAGAAGCGACATCTTTCACGCCGTTCTTCTACTGGCACTAGTGCTTCTACGACGACGTCTGCCTCGACTTCTTCAGCAGCTTCTATCACCGAGCAGGAGATAGCCAGACTTCGACGCCTACTTGCCGCTTCAGGTTCTCCCTCGACAGGTTCTGCAGGTTCTGCTACTGACTCTTCGGGCACTGAGAGACCACCTCCTACACAGTCAGGTACCTCCCCGTGGATTCTTGATTCTGGAGCATCTTTTCACATGACTCCTGATCCTTCCACTCTGTCTTCTATTACACCTCTTGATTCTCCTGTCAGTGTTCTTACTGCTGATGGTACATCTCTTTCTGTCTCTGGTCGAGGATCTCTTAGCAACTCATCTTTTCATGTTCCTTCTGTTGCTCATGTTCCTCGCCTTACCTTGCAGCTTCTTTCTGCTGGGCAGATTACTGACCTTGGTTATCGGGTCATTCTCGACTCTGACTCTTGTTGTGTTCAGGACTGCCACACGGGAGCTCTGGTTGGTTCTGGCCCTCGGCGCCGTGACTCACAGCGTCTCTGGGAGTTTGACTGGCTTCACCTTCCTTCCGCTGCCACCATCGCCGCCAGTCTCTCCGCTTCTGCCACTTCGTCTACCGGGTCCTTCCAGCAGTGGCACCACCGTCTTGGCCATCTGTGTGGATCCCGTCTGTCGTCCTTAGTTCGTCGTGGTCTTCTGGGGTCTATCTCAGGAGACGTGTCTTTAGATTGTCAGGGCTGTAAGTTAGGTAAACAGATTCAGCTTCCTTATCCTCATAGTGAGTCTGTGTCTCAGCGCCCGTTTGATCTTGTTCATTCAGATGTTTGGGGTCCGGCTCCCTTCGTTTCGAAAGGGGGTCATCGATATTATATCATTTTTATAGATGATTTTTCTCGCCATACTTGGATATATTTCATGTCTTCTCGTAGTGAGGTCTTGTCTATCTATAAACAATTTGCTACTATGATTCAAACACAGTTCTCCACTCCTATTCGTGTTTTTCGTGCTGATTCTGCTGGCGAGTACCTCTCTCGTTACCTGCGCAGCTTCCTTGCTGAGCAGGGCACTCTCACTCAGTTCTCTTGTCCTGGTGCTCATGCTCAGAATGGTGTCGCTGAGCGCAAGCATCGTCATCTCCTTGAGACGGCTCGTGCTCTGATGATCGCCGCCTCTATTCCACCTCACTTTTGGGCTGAGGTTGTTTCCACTGCCACCTATCTCGTCAACATCCAGCCCTCTTCTGCTCTTCAGGGAGCGATCCCTGTTGAGCGTCTCTGTGGTCTTCTTCCTGACTACTCTACTCTTCATCTGTTTGGCTGCGTTTGCTACGTTCTCCTCGCCCCTCGAGAACGCACCAAACTGACCGCTCAGTCTGTTGAGTGTGTCTTTCTGGGATACAGTGCCGAGCACAAGGGCTATCGGTGCTGGGATCCTGTTGGTCGTCGGATGCGGGTTTCTCGGGATGTGACTTTCGACGAGTCTCGTCCATTCTACCCACGTCCTGCCTCTCCTTCGACTTCCTCTGTGGAGTCTTTGTCTTTCTTGACCTTTCCAGATACTCCTATATCTGTTTTGCCCTTGTCCACCTGTCCTACTGAGTCACCACATATTCCTCCTGTGGCCTCTCCGCCGTTATCGCCGCCTGTGTCGTCTCCTACGACTTCCCAGGCTCCTCCCACTACAGTACCTCCTCCTCTTATCTTCTACACTCGTCGACCTCGTATTGAGGATCTTCCAGATGAGCCATCTTCTTCTGATGTTCCCTCTTCTTCTGATGCTCTATCTTCCCCTGCTGGGTCATCTTCTCCTCGCTACGCTCTCCGCGATCGCCAGTCGATTCGGCCTCCTGCCCGTTTTGCCTTTGCTGGCGCAGCTACTCGTGAGCATGTCTCCTACCGGGATGCTGTTACTCACCCTGAATGGCAGCTTGCCACGGCCGAGGAGATTGCTGCCCTTGAGCGTACTGGTACTTGGGATCTTGTTCCTTGTCCATCTCATTCTCATCCCATCACATGTAAGTGGGTCTATAAGATTAAGACTCGCTCTGATGGCTCTCTTGAGCGCTATAAGGCGCGTCTTGTTGCTCGTGGTTTCCAGCAGGAGCATGGTGTTGACTACGACGAGACTTTTGCTCCTGTGGCTCACATGACCACTGTTCGCACTCTTCTTTCGGTGGCGTCTGTTCGCAACTGGTCTGTTTCTCAGCTTGATGTCAAGAATGCCTTTCTTAATGGCGAGTTGCGTGAGGAGGTCTACATGTATCCGCCACCTGGGTATTCTGTTCCTGAGGGCATGGTCTGTCGCCTTCGTCGCTCTCTCTATGGCCTTAAGCAAGCCCCTCGTGCTTGGTTTGAGCGCTTCTCCTCTGTGGTCACTGCTGCTGGCTTCTCAGCTAGTGATCATGATCCTGCGCTCTTTGTCCACACTTCGTCTCGTGGTCGGACTCTTCTTCTCTTGTATGTTGATGATATGATCATTACGGGAGATGATTCTGAGTACATTGCCTTTGTCAAGGCTCGTCTTAGTGAGCAGTTCCTTATGTCGGATCTTGGTCCTCTTAGCTACTTTCTTGGGATTGAGGTTACTTCCACTCCAGATGGTTTCTTTATGTCCCAAGAGAAATATATTCAGGATCTTCTTGATCGTGCTTCCCTCACTGATCAGCGTACTGTTGAGACTCCCATGGAGCTCAATGTTCACCTCCGACTCTCTGATGGTGAGCCTCTTTCTGATCCGACTCGCTATCGTCATCTTGTCGGGAGTCTTGTCTACCTTGCTGTTACTCGTCCGGATATCACTTATCCAGTTCATATTCTGAGTCAGTTTGTTTCAGCTCCCACTCAGGTCCACTACAGCCACCTTCTTCGAGTTCTGCGATATCTTCGCGGGACTATCTCTCGCCGCCTCTTCTTTCCACGTTCCAGCTCGTTACAGCTTCAGGCCTATTCGGATGCTACTTGGGCCAGCGATCCCTCTGATCGCCGCTCTATCTCTGCTTACTGTGTTTTTCTTGGTGGTTCTCTCATTGCCTGGAAGACGAAGAAACAGACTGCAGTGTTCCGTTCGAGCGCAGAGGCTGAGTTGCGAGCTATGGCTCTCTTGACAGCAGAGATTACTTGGCTACGGTGGTTACTTGAGAATTTTGGTGTTTCTGTCACTACACCGACCCCTCTCTTATCAGACAGTACAGGTGCTATCAGTATTGCTCGTGATCCTGTGAAGCATGAGCTCACCAAGCATATTGGTGTTGATGTTTCTTTCATGAGGACTTGTGTGCATGATCAGGTGATTACTCTTCAGTATGTGCCTTCGGAGCTTCAGATAGCGGATTTCTTCACGAAGGCCCAGACTCGAGCACAGCACAACTTCTACCTCTCCAAACTCAGTGTTGTTGATCCACCATGAGTTTGAGGGGAGGTGTTAGAGATATATGTATAGTTGTTATTCCCCATTGTTATGAGGGGTTCTTTGCATATTTACCACCTGTACTTTGTGTATATATACCGGCCCATTGGCCTCATATGAATACAAGCGCTATTCATAACAGAATCTACTTGGTATGATGTATGAAAATACCCCTTGCCGCGAGCTAAAATCTGAGGGCAAAAATGTAACTTCAGACACTTTCCTCCCCTCTATAAATAGGATTCCTTGTAAATAGAGAGGGGAAGGCCACTTGTAACACACGCATATACCATACGTTCATATGTTCACTTGTGTGATTCTCGTTAAGTCCCTCTTTGCATCCTCGGTGGTCTGCAAATTCGATCGATAGTGCATACAAATTTACTACCCGATCTCGTATCGACGAAAGTTGGTGCCGTCCGTGAGGACGAAACGAGAAGCTACGAGGCTTAACCCGACGCTTTCTCTATTGCTATTCCTGCTAGTCTCGAACATAGGTCTGGGCAGCTCGCCCTGCTACTTGGCATGCCTGCCCCGGATCTGGGTCTAGGCTCTGCTTTAACGCAAACCGTGTGGGTTGGCAGTTGCCTCGTTCTCTGTCCTGGGTGCACTCGCTCACTATCACTACCTTGCCGCTTTTGCACTCCGCTTGTTCGTCGTGCCAGGTTGATGTTGCTGCTCCTGCGCTCCGCCTGCTCGGCCACCCCGAGCAAGTCTGGGCTACTCTAGATTCAGTTTAGGGCTTGCCCCCAACCATGTTCGGAGCACCCCTGGGCCTTGTCCGCTTCTCAGTGGTTCGTGCGATCTGGAGGCGGTCTAGAATTCGCCCCCAACCCCATCCGGAGTGCGGCCTTGTCCTCGCTTCGGTGGTCAGCGTGATCCAGAGATGGTCCGGAGTTCACCCTCGACCTTGTTCGGAATCAATTCTTATCTGCCGCTTAGCGGTGACCACAAGAACAAAGATACATTATCCTCTTAGCTTGCTAGCACACTCGAAGGGCAGATGCTGAAGGCATGCATATTTTTGCGCTGTTATGCCACTTCTAGGCTTCTAGCCCAGGTAATCCTGGGATTAATGCGCGTCCGATGAGATCCTTGCCTAACACTGGGGGCCTAACGAGCAGCAGGGTCAAAAGTTAAGTTTTTTTTTTAACTACTGGACGGTGATCACTAAGCTAGAAGTTTTATGTCAATAATATCCTAGCCCTGACAAATAGGCGTGCATTATACATGTCCTGCATTTTGATGCGTTCAAAATTACATGTCCTGCATTTTGATGAGTTCAAAATGCCCTACCCTGTACATTAACATGAATTTTGCTTTATTTCTTCCCGTTTCTATACGGCAGACAGAATTGCAGGCCACGCTGCTTTCTTGTCTTTCAGCAAGGTTAACTGACTAAAGCAAAGTAATTGGTTCGATCGGAGGTCGAATAAAGAGCAACACAAGAGATTACTTTACCTTAGCTTGTGGCCATCGAGAGCTTGTTCCAGCTACCACGAGAGCAAGAGAACTCTCCACCATTTCTCCTTATCAACGTTAATCTGTAGTTCTGTACCAAAAAAGAATAGAAAACTTACAGAGAAAGACCAAACAGTGCTTGTTGGCCCGTTGGGCTAAACAGATGGGAAAAATTGCTCAATTGCCCCAAAGTTTAATGGCGTTTGCTCATTTGCCTCATGATGTCTCACTGACATGCAGGTCCAGGGCCCATATGTCAGTGAGACATCATGGGGCAAATGAGCAAACGTCATTAAACTTTGGGGCACATGAGCAAATCCCCAAACAGATGTGTGTCAGCTTGACATGACATGAACCCCCTCTAAGCTATGCCTAAGCTGCAGGCTTAATCCACAGGTTGACATAGCAAGACTTATGTAGATTGACAAACTGAAGAAACCGTGCTAAATCGGGTCATGCCGTCCATTTGGCCATGACTGTCCGCAGTATAAAAAAAATATCAGACATTTTCATTAAATGGAATTGAAATTCCCCATCCATCAGAGCCAGAGGAGGTGCTGCAGGAGCGAACGGGGGCAAACTACCTTGGCGAGAAGCTTCTGGCTGCTTCAGAACAGCAATCGGGACTGATCCGGAACCGAAAGTGCTTTGGTGGTGAGTGGTGACGGCTGCAACTAGGTAGCGTGCACCGGCGGCGAGCGGGGCGAGGCGAGGCGGGCGGCTCGCGCCAGCAGCAGCTGGGCCCTGGAGAGCTGCGGCGCGCCGCAAACGAGGAGAGAGACATTGGTGCCCGGGAGGAGGTGAGAACAGGCAGCCGCGGTGCGAGGCGAGCGAACAGGCGATGGGACCGACGGACCCGATCGGACGCAAGCCGGCGCATGTAAAATGCAACAAAACTTCAAGATAGCGTCAAAGGTCACAGCTTCATTTTATAGCAAAAAATGTGCACAATGCCAAATAATTGATTGTAAGATTTTTTTAACATTAGATCCATCCACCCTCCAAAGTTCAAATCATTAGGGCTGGGCATTCGGTTTTTTCGATCTATTCGGTTCGGTCTATTCGGTCATTGAAAAATTCGGGTTCTACAAAATGAGGACCGAATTTCTCAGAAACAAAACAAGGACCGAACCCAAATAGACCGAATTTTTTGTTCGGTCTATTCGGTCCACCGAATTGACCGAAATAAGATGGGGATCCTTGTCACCCCTCAAAATCTTTGTAAATTTAATGAGCTAAACAAAACAAATAATATTCATGTATAAAGCAATGAGTAGCCAGCCAGTAAATAGATGATAGACATATCAAATAAGTACATACATCACATATTAAGTTCATGAATTCAAGAGACAAGAGACATATCAAATAATTCGGGTTATTTGGTCTATTCGGGTTTTGTAAGCCAAAGACCGAACCCGAACCCGAAGACCGAACTAAATCAAAATATTGACCGAACCCGAACCCCGAAACCCGAATAGACCGACAATTCGGTCTATCCGGGTTCGGTTCGGTTCGGTGTTCGGTTCTCGGGTTTAAAGTGCCCACCCCTACAAATCATACAACTATTAAAGACGAAGGAATTCCACATCTCTTGTTGCACCGTACGTCCCCATCGTGTTTGCACCAATCAGCACACGTTTGGCCTTTAGCCCGCGGCATGTATCCTTCCACGCCCTTCCGCGCACGTTGGGCCATCGTGCCGTTCCGCCATTCTATGCATTAGACTATTTTTTTATAAACAACTAAAATTTAAATATTTAAATTATTAACCACCAACCAAAAAAACCCACCTGATATATGTATACAAGCGTTTGCTGTCTCCTATCCTATCCAGAACAGCGCGGCGTAACACGCTTCCTTATTAAGACCTGTTCTTTTTCAGCTTTTGACTTCTGTTTTTAACTTTTCTATAGTAACTAACTTTTAAACGGAATATCTTTTCAAGATAGAGTCTATTAATTAATTGTAGTACATACTGTACTGACTTATTTATATCAACAAAAATCGCACGTGAGTTTCTGTTACTCTGTAATCTCTCACACAAATAGGTTAAAAGTCATAAACCGTAGTCAAAAAAACATAAGTCTCAATAAAAATAGAACATGCCCTTAGTTATATGCAAAAGTAAAACCCAAGACTGTATGGGCTATTAAGCAAAGTACCGAGGCAATATTATTCTCAAAACACCCCTCTAACGTTGCAATTTATAATTTACTACTCCCCCAAGTCCTCTACTCTTCTCGTCTCCAAGCCCACGAGGGTTTCCACTGCGCACGAGCTCACACCGCCGCCTCCCGATCCCTCCTCTCCAGCATCCCAATTCGCCATGGCTTCCGGTAATTGACTCTCAAAACCTCGCTCCTTTTCTCCCTTCTGCTGTTTCTCGGGGGCTTTTGCGGATTTTTTGGGTGCTTTTTGCTCCCCACATGGCCTTTCTTTGGTCTACTCCGCGTAGCGGGATCTGGATTTGTAATGGGATGATTAGGCCTATCGATTAGCCTGTTTCGACAGTGGAGTTGATGGATTCGGTTGGAGTTAGTTTAGATTGGTCCAGTTGGGAGAAGGGATCACCTGTCTGGATTCGAGGAAAAGAGTAGATTTCTTTTTTGTGTCTTAGCTAAGATCACGAGGGAGCAATAAGGTGAAGTTTGATAAATTTTCACTTTGATAAATTTTCACTTGTTTTAAGACGGGCTGAATCGTTAAATTGACTCAAGTAAGATAATTTTCCCCTTCCATCGCTAATTTTCCCCTTCCATCGCTAAATAGACTTCTCAGTTTAGACGAAAGCAATGATGCTAATTGATGAGAACATTCTTTAACTTGTGCTAATCAAATTAGTGGAAATGTGTGCTGCAACCCTCGATGAGAAGGAAAGTTTCCGTTCAACTTGTTTTCGTATTCAGCTCTTCTTGTTGCTCCGTTTGTTGCATTGTAGAGCATGACGAATTTGTTATAGATTGAATCAAAAATGAAGATGTCTGATATCATGGTAGTTTTTTCTGTTCTTGTTCTCATCCTGATAAGCAGGAAAGATGCACGTGTACAAAAACCTCAGCCTCATTTGATGCTGTTATAGCTTGTCATTGCCGACATTCTTGATGTAGCTTGGAGTTTGTTTGTGTGACTGTCAGCTGATGAGTTGGTACAATCAAATTAGAAATTACGTGCTGCATTTGAACGAATTGAACCAATTAGTCTAAATTCTTAGGTGCTTGTGTTTGTGCGTCTCAACCAGAGTACTTTATTTTCCCTTTAAAGGGGGGGGGGGGGGGGGGGGGCTCAATTCTAAAAAGAAAAAAAGAGAAAAGCACCAACCTATTTCATCCTGTTAACAATGAAGAATTTATCCACAGTACTGCTGTTTAGCTTCTTTTTATTGGCAATTTCTGCCTTGATGTCAAAATTAGCTACCGTGTGATGTATGTTTCTGTTTTGATCCACTTCTGTTGCAGACAAGAACAAAATTCCAAAATCAGAAGGATCATCCAATGAGCGTCAAGGGATTCCACCTGGAGCTGCTGCAGGCTTTTCGAATCCTTTTGATTTTGCTTCTATGCAAAGTTTGCTCAATGTATGTCCTTTTACCATCATAATAAGTTTACAGTACATGCTGACTTTCCTAGTGAGTTTTGTTCACTTTTTTTATGAATCAGTTTTGTTCACTTTTGAAACATGCACTCACTGGTGTATTAATACTACCTCCGTTTCGCTATATTTGTCCACAGCCCACCATACACACAGACCAAGGAAGCATTAGTCTAAGTATTAATACTGAAATGCTTTGAATGGGAAATATCTAATGTAGAATTTATCTGATATAGAACACTCATATCGATAAAGTGGTTTGAACTATTTACTAGAAGGGCACCCTGCCCTTTTTTTATCCAATACCGAATCGACGACCTATGTATAAAATAAAAAAAAGAGATTTTTTCTGGATTTGAAGAAAAAATAAAAAAGGAATTATATCAATTTTCGATATATACCCCTATTAAACAACATACCACAACCACTTCACATCTTCCAAAGAATTTAAGCAGGGGTAGAGAGACGAAAAATTGCAATAACTATACTTTAGATTCCCTCAATGGACAAATATATTGAAACGGATACTCCCGAGGCCATGGACAAATATAGCAAAACGGAGGGAGTATATAGTTGTAGTTTTACATGATTATGCCAGTTCCATGCAATACTTGCACTCTAGCTTTTCTGAACCATTAATATCTTTCATGAAATGGACACTTTTTTGCAAGTTGCTTCAAGTCTGCCCTTGTGGTTTCTAGGATCCATCTATAAAGGAGATGGCAGATCAAATTGCAAGGGACCCTGCATTCAACCAGATGGCTGAGCAGCTACAGAAAGGTGCTCAGAGTGCAGGAGAACAGGGCACGCCTCCATTGGACCCTCAACAATACATTCAAACGATGCAAAAGGTCATGGAAAACCCCCAGTTTATGACAATGGCAGAGCGTCTTGGGAATGCTCTTATGCAGGTACCATGTTTTGTTTCATACTTTCCCCAGCGGTCTCCTCTGGTTTTGCCATTGATTCGTTGGGTGTCAATGCCCTAAATGTTGCCACTATCCACTTATTTGGCCTAGGATCCTGCTATGTCCAGTATGATGGAAAACTTGGCTAGTCCATCACATAAGGAGCAACTTGAAGAGCACATGTCTCGCATTAAGGAAGATCCAGCCTTGAAGCCAATTCTTGATGAGTTAGAGAATGGTGGTCCTGCTGCAATGATAAAGTAGGTCATATTTACAACTGATATATGGCAGTGTCTATAAAACTTGTGTGAGATATTTTGCTTTTGCTCATCTAGGTACTGGAATGACCCTGAAACTCTTCAAAAGATTGGCCAGGCAATGGGAACTACCATCCCATTTGGCACTGCTTCTGCTGACCCTTCTGGTACTGAAGAAACTGAGGAGGAAGGTGGATACGAAGATGAATCTATTGTCCATCACACTGCCAGTATTGGTGATGACGAGGTAATGGAGCTAAGTAATAGAGCTGTGGATTTGAATTTCAATTTTTTTTTTGTCTTGGGCTGTTTTGAAGTTGCATATGTTTCTATACTATGTTGGTGTTACACTGTATAACTTACTTAACCAGTGTCCATATCTACATCCCTTACAGTCTTACTAAGGTGTTTACAAGATCTGTTTGATCCTAGTGATATTAGTGGAAACATAGACATCTTGTAGCTATTATAACCTTGTTTATATTTTTGAATAGATGAGCCACACACACATTGGTAGCTGGAGAAATAAGGTTTCTGGGCTTGTAGTTTATGCACATTCCTATGCTCAACAAAATTTACTAGATTGATTGCAATTTGCACTCCACCATTGCATCGGTCCTGCAGATTGATCTGCTATTTTTTGCCACTAAAATTGGTTTTCGGGGCTACAACCTTAAACTCATATGGGGCCTGCAATGGTGTGTTCACATTTGACATGTTCGCAAATATGGTGTCTGTTTTAGTAAGATGTATGCAGTGGTGTCCAACTAAGAACATCTTCAGGTACAGTCATCAGCATTGCTGTTTTCATTGTAAACGGCATCTTCTAGATCTTCACATTCAATATGGTTGCTAACATTGTTGCTATTTGGTTGCCATTTAGCTTGCTTTTACAAGTTTTAAGTCATCCAATAGGGTCTGAAGAAGGCTCTAGATGGTGGAGCAGACAAGGATGAAGAAGACTCGGAGGGAAGAAGGGCCTTACATTTTGCATGTGGATATGGTGAGGTATGATGATCTGCTCAACTTTCTTAACATGTAATGGTAATTGAACTTGTAGAAGTGACGAATGTCGAATTGATACTAAACTTTCCTACTTGTTCATTACTATCGTAAATAATTAGGTAAGCATTGAAAAAAACATCTCATAAGTCATATGTTCAGTTGCAAATCCCATGGGGATCCAGGGTTGGTTTACTCTAGTTTTCAGACATTTTTATGCATTCCATGTGTCAGTTTGTTGTGCAAAACTTGAAATATTTTGTTGTGATCAGTGTCCCTAATACTAGTGAAAGTTTTCTAATTACTGTTTGCTAACCAGCTAGGCCTTGAATAATCAGCTTGTTTGGGGACTAAACTACATACCTTTTACATTTTAGCTCAAGTTATAATCGAGTTTTGACTGATTATGTGGGTTTCACTTTTATCCATTTGCTTTTAAACACGTTTCATTAAATTATTGGTAAAATGAGAAGGCGCAGAACTTGCTGGTTACTTTAGCCAGAAGCAGGTTAGTTTCGGGCCAGTTCACCCATGAATAGCCGGTGCCCAGCGCCCTCTCCCTGAGGGGTCAAGCTGCACAGTATTCTGACATTGACCATTGCCATTAACTTGCCAGTAGCTGGTAATGCACCTCCCACCAAGCTACTATGTGTTTTGAAAACCCTACTGATTAGATTCTTTGCAGTTGGTGATCTTTAGGAATGCCATTTCACTTCTGAAGGTTATATCCAATGCTGGAATATTAAAAAAAAATTGTGGAATCTAGAATGTGAAGTGGGACAAACGCTATTGGGAACTGCACTTTCTCCTTATATGTTCGATGTCTGCTAGTTATTTTAATTAGTAGTGGTAAGGAATTGGTTGGACTTTTGGATTTCAGTTGAAGTGTGCACAAATCCTTCTTGAGGCGAGTGCTGCAGTGGACGTGTTGGATAAGAACAAGAACACCCCGCTGCATTACGCTGCTGGATATGGTCGGAAGGAGTGCGTGGATCTGCTGCTGAAGCACGGCGCTGCTGTGTAAGTTAAATTTGTTGTCCCTTTGCTAACTGTGACCCCTTCATGTTGTCTTTGACTGTCTCTAATGCCCCGCAGCACTCTCCAAAACATGGATGGGAAGACACCCATCGACGTTGCTAAGCTCAACAACCAGGATGAGGTCCTCAAGTTGCTCGAGAAGGACGCCTTCCTGTAAATCACCTGGCTCGCATGGACACGTGGACGTTTGCTTCCAATATCATCTTGTTTTAGTGTTTATATCGCTTGGCTTCGGTTGGATAGTCAATACTCATATCGGCATTTTATTCGTTGTGTAAGAACTGCTATCTGGGCTAGCTAGCCTGCCACTGCCATTAGAACTGCGCTGTTTATGGTCTTTATGGTGACTTTGTATCCCCCCACTCGCTTTCTGTTGTTTTCATGAGAGCAATCCAGATTGTGTATCCCAGCTTATTTTCGGTATTACACAGATGTTGAAGCTGATATGCATGTTGTTTTTCTGGAAAATAAGCTGTGATTTAAGTTCTACTCACATGGTTCCATTCATTCTGGAATGAGGTCTAGGAATTCGTAATAGGCCGGATAAAAGCCCACATTAGGAGTAGACACTATTTGAGCGTTGAGGGTTGGAGATTTGGGCTTTTTGTTGGACAGCAGAGGATTGCTGACCAACTACGACTGGGCTATGCCCATCAGTCGGACTCTTGACGCATGGCATGCCTCCGCCTCCGCCTACTGTCCGAATTTTTTTTTCTATTTAAGCCCTTTTTTTTGAAAAATATTCACATTTAGACCCCTGGTGGTTTTAATTCCGTTTTTGGACCCACGGGGTCGGCGCCGTGACCCACGGCGCCGAGGTAACACGTCTCGGCGCCGTGGACCACGGCTCCGAGGTGCCAGGCCCACTCCAGCCTGGTGGCGCTGACGTGGCAGCACCTCGGCGCCGTGGATCGTGGCTCCGAGCTCGGAGCCGTGGGTCGTGGCGCCGAGCTCAGCGACGTGGATCTTGGCGCTGAGCATGCGGCTTCTGAACAGGGCACCGAGCACGCGGCCGTTCGTTCATTTCACTGTCCCCGCCGCCTCCGCTCCCCTCCCCGCCCGTCCGCCTGCGTCCCCGCTGCGGCCGCCCGCGCGCCTCCCCTCCCCGCACGGCCGCCCGGCTCCCCTCCTCGACCGCCTCGGGCGCCCGTCCGACGACCTCCCCGCCGCGGCCGCCCGTGCGCCTCCCCTCCCCGCCGCGGCCGCCCGGGTCCCCTCGTCGACCGCCTCGGGCGCCCGTCCGACGACCTCCCCGCCGCGGCCGCCCGCGCGCCTTCCCTCCCCGCACGCGCATCCTCCCCGCCGCGGCCGCCCGCCACCCTCCTCGTCCGCCTCGGCCGGCCGTTCGACGTCCTCTCCGCCCGGCAGTCCTCCCCGCCGCGGCCGCCCGCGCGCCTCCCCTCCCCGCACGCGCGTCCTCCCCGCCGCAGCCGCCCGCCTCCCCTCCTCGACCACCTCGGCCGGCCGTCCGACGTCCTCCCCGCCCGGCCGTCCTCCCCGCCGCTGTTGACGAAGAGGCCACAGAGCGACCGCTACAAGTGCCTCAAGGTGACGACTTCTCCTCCAAAATGTTCGTTGTAGTTTCGTAATCTTGCGCGGGGCTTAGATTTTTTAGCTAGCTATGAATGTGTGTGTGATGCTTAGGTTGTAGCTTGGGCAATGGTGCCGTAGAATGGAAGGATTGTATGGAGTAGTGGAGTCGGCGATATGGCTCATAGAAATGTGCGTGGGCCTGATCTGCCGCGGTCGCCACGGCCTAGCATAGCAAAGAGGGCGCGTCGCGTGGTTTGCTTCCTGGTTTGTTGTATGCCGTCTGGTGCTACCGGATCGCTCAAGTGTCATCTCCAGTGAAACATGGATGGGCTCAAGCCTCAAGGCTCATGGGTTGGACTGCCTCTGCCTACTCACATCTCTAGGCCTGATCTCTGTAGGCCCATCCACTGTCTAGAAATGTGGCGGTATGGCTAGGCTGTGGTGCTATAGAAATGTGTTCTGTTGCTGTGATGTTCTAGGCTAGGATATGTTTTATCATTCTTGAACTTTGGGGTTGCAACAGATAATGATGTGGTATTACCTTGTTCCTAGTGTATGATTTGGATGGGATTATGGTATTACCTTGTTCCTAGTGTATGATTCAAGGTACTTATTAGTTTGGTTTTCTGTATGAACTAGATGGACAACCTAGTCACCATATATCATGGAGGCAGTGTGACAAGTGATGATTATGGAAATGTGCGATTTGTTGAAATGCAAAGGGTGCCTGTGATATTCAGTGATCAGCCGTCGTTTAGTGAGTTGGTTGCTAGGGCTCGGGAGGAGCTACATTGTCATGGAAACGAGAGCATCACAGTTGAGGGGTTACTTCACTTCGGTTCGAAAGACATAATTCTTAGGCGGTTGATCTTAATTGGTTGTGAGGATGAGTGGGACAAATATGTCAAATTGGTTATGCGGAATGAGTTAAAATGTTTGGACCTTGTTGTGCGGAAGGTGTCCATTGATCCCACCCCTCACGGTTATTCACCAGAACTAGGTGATCAGGCACCCTTTGACCCTCCGTTACCGGATCTTGCGGTGGATGTGGAAGAAGAGCCTGAGGTGCCCGATGCTTTATCTGCCCCGAACGAGGTTCAGATTTCTCAACCAGTTCGAGTTGAATGTCGGACTGATGATGTTGTGGCGGCTCCTCAGGATCATCCCAGTAAGTGTCGAGCCACAATTTAGCCTTTTCCCGTCATTGCTGTTTTTTTGTCTCAATCCCATCGTTTTCGTGCTTATGATGCAGGAGACATTCCTGATAATGTTGGTGTTCCTCCCGTTGCTCCATCTGGCAACGCTGAAGAAGTATGCAGGGACTCCAACAGTGTGGATGTTCAAATTGTGGATGATCTGCAGCCTTACGAGATCGCAAGGGCCGTTGATTCTGACGATGACCGCCCTTTTGGAGAGCTGACCGAAAGTGATATTGAGCTGATCAGGCGTTATTGCCCTGGCCGGGATCCATTAGTTCATGAATTCAGCGATCTTAGGCATTCTCATGGGGCTTATGCAGAAGGAAGGGATGACGAGCTGCTAGATGCTCCTGAGGCCGGTTCAAGCATGACAATTGAGAAGGGCATGATGTTTGAGGACTTGTCTGCATTGAGAAGGTGGCTGCAGGAGTATTCAGTGATTCGTAAAAGGCCATTCAAGGTGAGGCATTCTTATGTGGAGCGGAGGTACATAGTTGTGTGCGAGAAGGAAACATGTGAATGGAGGGTTTGTGCTAGGAAACAGAAGGACACGGGAAAGTTCAAGATCACAAGAATCGTTGGCCCACACACTTGTGCCGAAGCAGAGCTCAAACAGAAGCATCGGCAGTTGACCTCTACCATTATTGCCAAGTCACTGTGTCACATAGTAAAGGGATAACCCAATATGAAGGTGAAGACACTTGCTGGGATTGTTAAGGAGAAATTTGGATACGAGATAAGGTATGGAAAAGCATGGAGGGCAAAGCAACGCATCTGGAAGATGATATATGGGGACTGGGAAGATGGGTACTTGCAGTTGCCAGCACTCTTCAATGCAATCAAAGCGGTTAATCCAGGCATGCATTATGAGTACGTCCCGAAACCAAACAAATGGACTCAAGATGGGATGCAGATATTCTTCCGTGCTTTCTGGTGCTTTGCTCAGTCCATCGAGGCCTTTCGGCATTGTCGTCCCGTCTTCTCCATTGACGGTACGTTTCTTCTTGGCAAGTACCAGGGCACACTTCTGATAGCCATTTCGTGTGACGCAGACAACGCGTTGGTTCCTTTGGCGTTTGCTTTGGTTGAGAGGGAGAACAAAGACAGCTGGGGATGGTTCTTGCGGCTCGTTCGGAGGCACGTGATCGGCCCTGGTAGGGAGGTGGGTGTCATATCTGATAGACACCAGGGCATACTTGCTGCCGTACAAGAGCAGATATCGGGGTATCCACCTTTGCACCACCGTTGGTGCACTCGACATCTTGCCGAGAATCTACTCCGTAAGGATGGTACGAAGGATAATTTTCCTCTGTTCGAGGAGGTCGCTCGAATGCTTGAGGTCAAGTTCTTCCAGGAGAAGTTGGAGCAGCTTAATACTGCAACAAACGCAGAAGGTAGACAGTGATTGTCGGGATTGATGAGAGATGTCGACAAATGGACAAGGGCTCATGACGATGGTGGCTGGAGGTACGAGTTTCAGACAAGCAATATGGCCGAATCCTTCAATAACTTGCTTAGGGGTATACGTGGTATGCCCGTCAATGCTATAGTATCATTCACCTTTTACAAGCTTGTTGCCTGGTTCAACGAAAGACACGCACATGCAATGGCGCTACAGAGTAAACAAGAGAGATGGGCGCCAAAACCGAAGCGCCAGGAAGAGGACCCAAATACATTGCGGATCCGGGTAGCCGTTGGAACAAACGTGGAACCAGGAAGAGGACGAGACACAAGATGGTTATGGATCAGCTTCCAGGAAGAACGAGGCGAGGGAGAGCAACCCCCTTTCTTACTGACCCCGAGCAGAACCAGTGTAGCAGATGTGGTAGACTTGGCCACAATTCACGCACATGCCATTGGCCACTTAGTCAGGTGCGAGTGCTTGTTGTTCGTTATGTTTCATAGTTCGTCTAGTTGTGTTTTATTGCTACACTGGATGGCCACTTAGTCAGGTGCGAGCGCACAAGATGGTTATGTTTTATTGCTACACTGGAATCCAGGAAAAGCGAAAATATCCTCTCCATGGACTATGCCCACTGCACCAGATAACCTGCCTACATAAATGCCTCCCTCCTATGTCTACCATACCACATCTCCTCCTCAAGGCATCACAATACTACTACACAACAATGTCTTCCTGGAGGTCCGACCCATTTGGAGTGCCGGAGTGGCATGAGCGCCCGAAGTGCCATTGCGGCTTTAGGACGATGTTGGGAGTCTGGACTGATCGAGTACAACGAGCCAAATACGGCCGTAGGTTCTTCAAATGTCCTGACCTGGATGACAACTTCGTGGTAACGACCACAACTAAATCATTTGTTTCTCGTTATCTTTTTTCAACTTGATCGATGACATCTACCACGCCACACATAGGCTTGCGGGTTCATCGAATGGGTGGATCGGGTGTCGCCGGTATGGCCAAATAACCAGGTAGTGGAGGTGAAAAACAAAGCACAATACTTTGTCAAGATGACTCAGGCTCGCGAGGTGGAACGACAGATGCGGCTTGACCAAGAGCACCGCGTGAGGGTGGACCAAATCCGTCTGAAGGGCAAGGAGGATGAGCTGCAAAGGAGGCGGGAGCAGTTAAGTCCGCGTGAAGCTGCCATCAAGCGTCAGGAGGAGGAGCTTCAAGCTCGGGAGGCAGCTCTCAAGACCAAGAGTGACAGGAAGAAGGATGCAGCGGAGCCATCTTCAGGGCCTGACAAAAAGGGGAAACAACCACGCTACACCCAGTAGACAAAATGTAATAGACCCAGCAAGTTATTTTCCCTAAGGCATGCATGTTAGGACTAGTGGTGGAATTCTGAACATTAGAAGTACAGAGTTGCACACATGCCTGCCATGTCAAAATATCACTCACCTTCGAAATATCACTTACCACTATATGCATCGATATTTCTACGCTCAATCCTTCGGCAAAAAAATTTAGCATAATTTGGTTTGCATGTCCAACTTGCAATGAACATAAACTTTTATTACGACTTCATCAGATTCGTTCCCATATTACAACTACAAAATTACCAAACCTTGCAAAAACCACGGGAATTGCAAACCCTTAAAACATATCAAACCTTAAAAGTCACTTACCATTTTATATATCGACCGTTCTACGCACAATCGTTCCTAAAAAAATTACCATATTTTTTTATGCATCTACAACGAGCCAATCAACATAAACTTATTTTACAATTTTTTCAGATTGTTTTGTAATTCACAACTACAAAATTAACAAAACTTATAATCATTACAGTTCCTGCAACTAGTAACAAAATTAACAAAATACAACTAGTAATTCTTTTTGCGACAACGTAAAGCCTGATCGGTGCAAACCCTAGACGCCGAGTGTCTGCAGACGTGGCAGGGAGCTCGGCGCCACGTGGCAGGCAGCTCGGCGCCACGATCTACGGCTCCAAGCTCGGCGCCACGATCTACGGCTCCGAGCTCGGCGCCATGACCCACGGCTCCGAGCTCGGAGCCACGATCCACGGCGCCGAGGTGCTGCCACGTCAGCGCCACGCAGGCCACCAGGCTGGAGTGGGCCTGGCACCTCGGAGCCGTGGTCCACGGCGCCGAGACGTGTTACCTCGGCGCCGTGGGTCACGGCGCCGACCCCGTGGGTCCAAAAACGGAATTAAAACCACCAGGGGTCTAAATGTGAATATTTTTCAAAAAAAGGGCTTAAATAGAAAAAATTCGGGCCTACTGTCCGCCAAGCGCCGCAGGCTCGCCTCCGCCTACTGTCCGCCAAGCGCTCCAGGCTCGCCTCCGCATCCCCGCCGCCCTGCGGAGAGTGGAGGCCGACTACGTGCCGGCCTGCCGGAGAACATCGTGGAGATCGAGCTTCGCAACTTCATGACCTACGATCGCCTCGTCTGCTGCCCTGGCCCGTGCCTCAACCTCATCGTGGGCCCCAACGGCTTCGGCAAGAGCTCCATTGTATGCGCTATTGCACTTGCCCTCGCCGTAGACCTACACTGTTAGATATCTGCATACATCATTGATCATATACTATAGTTACGACCATCGATCAGGTACTGTAGCTATGACCATACGTGGTCGTTATAACATGGTCATTCAGCCGTGGTTGATCTGTCGTAGTCGATACATGTCACAGATCACATGTATCTTTTTAAATCTCTTTATGCGTATCCGTACCTGTTACTCCGACGCTTCGCTTTTGCTTCTATCTACTATTACTGCTGCTATTGTAATAGTACTGCTTACAGACAACGCGATTGCCTACAGATTCTCGGGAGGGCATCCAGCGTCGGAGCATTCGTCAAGAGGGGGGGAGGAGTCCGGCCGTGTCAAGATGTCCCTCCGCGGGGATACAGCCGACGACAACATCTGCATTACCAGGAAGATCGACACCAGCAACAAGTCGGAGTGACTGCTAATGGTATGGTACCGCATGCCTCACTCCTCAAGCTCGCTCCTTAACTTTTGCAAAGCCATGGCATGGTGGGTGCTGTTTTGCTAGAGCAAAGGAAAATGCCCACAAGATTTTCTGTAATCGTATAACATAAGCTCTAGTACATGTAAGGCACTCTACTGTGGATAAGTACTCTATTGTTTTATGTGTATCATAATTCTTTTGAAGTACGTTCCTTTGTTGGAAGTTTCATTGAAATTTGTTTCATGTAGGTGCAACTGTCCCAAGAAAGGAAGTCGTTGATGTCATCAAGAAATTTAATATTCAAGTTAACAACTTAACTCAGGTTAGTCTTTTACATGTACTTGTGTACCTTAACTTCACGTGAGCTTCCAGTGTTACATCCCATATAATTTTGCTTTGTATGTTCATGATATGAGCCATTTATCATTCATGGAAGTAGCTGTAAATTATACCTGATTTATGTTTTATGTGCTGAGCTCCCTTTAGTTCTTGCCATTCAACCGTTTGTTTATGTATGCTTGAACTTCTGAAGCTTTCTGACTTCTTTTCAAATGGTTTGTTAGATGTCAGCTCTAAGCTACCCATTCACTACTGAATTTATGTTGACTTCTTTAGGCTGTAAAGCAAAATGAGCAGACTTTGACTAATCTGAAGGTCCTCACTGCTGAACAAGAAAAAGATGTCGAACGTGTCCTACAAAGAGAAAAACTTATGATATTTTAACATCTCGTGTTGATTGTATTATAGGCTGAAATAATGAAGAAGAAGCTGCCACGCAGTGATCAAGAAGGCGGCCTAGACATCCGCCTAGGCGCTGCTTAGGCGTTGGGCGTAGCTCGCCGCTGTGATTACATGGTAATCAGCTGATTGGGCAAGGAGGCCGTCTAGGTGGTCAAAGCCGGTTCTAGGTGGCCTTGGTGTCCTGGGCGTGGTGGAATAAGGTTGGGAGTCAGCAGCCTAGGCGGCGTGCATGTAGCCCGAGCTACGTCGAGGTGACCTAGGTAGAGGCAAAAGGTTAGGTACAAAAGGTGGTTGGGTTAGGGTAGGATTTGATGTGAGAACCTGGAAGGGTTGTGGCAATGAAGTATGCTGCAACTACTGCCAGCTCGTTGACAGTGACAGAGTTGACCTACTATCAATTTTTAGTAATAAATAAATATATCAATCTAATGAATAATAATTACTAAATAAACCAAAACTGAGATCCGAGTAAAAAGTAAAAAAAAAAGGGACCTTCCTAACAAACTAACACCACCACCCACACGCCCGTACTCCCCTGTCACTGTCAGGATGTTGCCTCTCTTCTCATTGTCACTGTCAGCGTCATTCAGGTGCTTGAGTTCTAGTATGATTAGTTAACTTGAGTTCTAGTGTGATCAGTTATGCCTCCTAGGATTAGGAGAAGCCCTCCGTGCTCAGTGTGCCCATAGGTTTTGACTCTGTTTCCTTTCAGGATTAGTCGATTAGAAGAGAAATCCTCCATATAAACGCACTTTAGCTGATATAACACTGGTAGTAAATATTCTACGCTCGCAGGAAGTCAGCAAGTAGCAGTCACAAGAACAAACACAGCAACTGAGCAAAGTGGGACTGCTCCTTTTGCTTCAGTTTATGTTTTTAACTGTTTTATAACTTCTAGACTATTTACGAGGGAGAGTATATAGTAATAGTAATTTTTATATAGTTTTGGTTTATATAAATGGAGTCGTTACATTATATACTTATAATCAACTTATAAATCTTATTTTAAAAAAGTATTTTATTGAAAATTAGTTATTATAAAAAAAATCAGAAAATAGTTTTTAGAAGGTAAAAAAAAAGCTGAAAAGAAGAGACTAGCTTCCAACAAATTCCCTCGGCCGTATCGCCTCGTGGTGCTCCTATCCCTTTCCGTTCCGGCTAGCTTGGCCATGATGCTGCTCGCCCGCAGCCTCCGCTCCCGCCTCCGCCCTCCGGTCGCCTCGGTGTTATTCTCCTCGGCCACGGCGGCGTCGGCGGCCGCGGCGGAGCCGCGGAGGCCGAGCGGACGATACGGGACGGGCCCAGGAACGACTGGAGCCGCCCCGAGATCCAGGCCATCTACGACTCCACGCTCCTCGACCACCTCTTCCACGGGGTACTCCACCTCCCAATCCCAAGATTGTCCATTTTGTACTGTGTTACGTGTGCGCTTCGTATTGGTAATGGTGGACGCTTGTCGAAAGATTCCGCCTCTAAGCTTCTGAGTGGCCTCGGCTGTAGATTGCTGCCAAGATTGCGCCTTTACGAACTTTGGATTGTGTTACTGTGTAGAGTAGATGAACAGTACCAAAGGTGCTTTTCTACCTTTCTTTCAAGAAGTGCTCTCGAAAGTTCATTTTTGCTAGTGGAGAATAGATATTAGTATCAACTATCAAGTATTGCTGGTTTGGTGGGATTCCGATAGTGGCAGCTGGGGGCTAATGCCAAAAGTTGCACTTTTGGGATGTCCAGTTCTCGGTGGATGCGCGGTTTGCGATGGAATTATCACCTTAGGGGGAGGGTAGATATTCGTGTTACAACTTACAAGTGACAGTGTGGCACATTTTGGGATTAATTTGCACGGAAAGGCTTGGGGAGTGGTAGCTAAGGTTTTGCCTTTTGGGGCTTTGAGAAGTAGTGACTCTCTGTGACCGGCACATTAGGATTATAAAAGGTTATGCACATAAGTTGTATTTATTTTTATCAAATATCTGAAGATTATGCTAGCATCCACTGGTGCATGTGTTCAACGCCCACGTCCATGTCCAGCTAACACTGGTTGGAATTAGTAGTGGAGACTCTCAATTATTGACAGTGATGAACTCAAGTGAGATTTTTCAGTCATGATTGCTGAACAGTTAATAGTGGTGATTGACACAAAGCATCATAATAAGTAGTAAGTACCATTTGATGAAGTTTTAATATTGGAGACTTGTTAATGGTTTACTGTTGCCATTAGCAGGTGGAAACTTTTTCATTATGTACAATTATTATAGCCTAATTTGTATGTTTTTACCAGAAAAGATTTCAAATGATGCACAATGTCTTCTCAAGAAATTACAGGGTGTTCATATGGATTTTAGATGTTAAGCTTTTGTGTTGATAGCTCTGTCAGAAGGATAAGCTATTTATATGGTCAAGCTGTAGTATTAGTAGGAAGGTACTGCCCTCAAGGGTATTTAAGTGGTATTATCTGGAAATTGGCATTAAGGATTTCCCTTATAGGGGCTTTGGATAGTTGGAACATGTTATGTATCTTGTCTCTAGGCCGGAGATAGTAGGGATGACCGGGCTGGGGGATGACGGCCGCTTCCCGGCGGAGATCTCCTGGATCCGCCGTGGTTGCCGCCTGTACTAGAACTTTAGGGTTTGGGAAAAGAGATACTTTATTTCTTAACTGCCTCTTCCGCTCAAACGCAGGAAGATATATATACTCTTACAGCTCCCCTGTTTTCATAAGACTCCGACTCCTAAAAGACTCTGAAAGGAAAACTACTCGAACAGGACTTCCCTAGCTTGAAGACTTAAGGACTTTAACCCGACCAGGACTGCTACTGAGGATTCGGTTGGCTTGGCTGTTTGGAACGCCTGCCATAATGCCTTCCCCAATACGAGTCCGTAACATTTCCCCCCTCCTGAGGAAACAGCTCGTCCTCGAGCTGAAAGTTGGGATACTGTTGCTTGAATGTAGAAACTGGCATCCAGGAAGCTTCGGACGGTGGTTGGCCCATCCATTGTACCAGGACCTCCCATTGTCCTTTGAATAAGCGTGATCGAACAATAGCAGCCGGCGCGGGGAGAACTCGGCCATGGAGGATGTCAGGCAATGGCGGAGGAGTAGTTGGTGGAGTACCGCTGTATTTCTTCAGAAAAACCACGTGGAAGACATTGTGAATGCGAGCAGTCGCAGGAAGTTGTAGTTTGTAAGCCACTGCGCCCACGCGACCAATGATTTGGTAAGGTCCATAAAACTTGGGTGATAGTTTGGAAAACCTTGTGATCCCCACAGCTTGGCGATGATGTAACTTGAGCAGCACCCACTGGCCAACCGCGAATTCAACTGCCCGATGCTGTTGATCATAGGCTTCCTTCATACGTTGCTGTGCGTGTAACAGGCGGTCGCGAATCTCAAGTAAAAACTCGTCTCTGTCGCGTAACATGTCCTCCACCGCCGAGACCTGGGATGAGCCTGCCTGGAAGGAGAGCAGTGCTGGTGGGGATCGCCCATACACCACCTGGAACGGAGTACATTTTAGCGCCGAATGAAATGACGTGTTATAACAGAATTCTGCCCAAGGAAGCCATTTGATCCATTGACGAGGTCGGTCACCACTTAGACAGCGAAGATACATTTCAATTGTGCGATTGGTGACCTCACTTTGGCCGTCTGCTTGAGGGTGAAATGCGGATGTCATATCCAGTGAGACTCCAGCCAATCGAAAGAGCTCTTTCCAGAAGTTGCTTGTGAAGATTGTGTCCTTATCACTTACAATTGACTCCGGGAATCCATGGAGTCGAACAATAGCCTCAAAGAATGCATGGGCGACTGATTGTGCTGTGTAAGGGTGTGCTAGTGGTACAAAATGGGCGTATTTAGAGAATCTGTCCACCACTATCAATATTACTGATTTCCCTTGTATACGTGGAAATCCGTCAATGAAATCCATAGTAATATGCGACCAGATCTGTGTCGGAAGTGGTAAAGGCTGTAACAGACCTGCAGGATGTAAGTGCTCCCCTTTATTGCGTTGGCAGACGTCGCAGCAATTAACATGATCTTGAATAAGCTGTTTGAGGTGGGGTATGTAGAAATCCTTGCGAATACGGTGCAGTGTTTTCTGGATACCTTCATGCCCCATGTTATGGTATGTGGAGATGAGTTGTGGCACATGAACGGAGGACTGTGGCACGAAAATGCGACCATGATACAGGAATAACCCATCAACGAAGGACCAATGTGGGGGAAGGTCGTGAGAGGCCGATTGGGAGTGTAGTATCTGAAATGCCGGTGAGGAACTGACTTCCTCTTTAAGCTGAGTTAGCAGATGAAAGTCTGGTGCGGAAAGAGCTGATAAGGACATGTGTTCGTCCCGGCGTGATAACGCATCAGCGACTGTATTGGTTTTCCCAGGCTTGAACTCAATTTGGAAATCGAACCCAAATAGCTTACTGACCCAATGATGTTGAGGTATCGTGTTCAAGCGCTGATCAAGGAGGAACTTCAAACTGTAATGGTCTGTGCGGACAATGAATGGTTTGCCCCAAAGATAATGTCGCCAATGCCGAACTGACTTAACCAACCCGATGAGTTCGCGCTCATATGCAGCCAGTTTGGCGTGATGCGCTGGAATCGCCCGGCTGAAAAATGCAATGGGTTGAGATCCTTGATGCAGTACCGCACCTATGCCACTGCCGGACACATCACATTCAACGATAAAAGGGGTTGTAAAATCAGGCAAAGCTAAGAAGGTTGGCTTACAAAGGGCCTCTTTCAATGCTAAGAACGCGTCGTGTGCTGCTTGAGACCAACTGAAACCCTCCTTGGTGAGTAACTGTGTGAGTGGTGCTGCTATGGCCCCAAAGTGACGTATGAATTTGCGATAATACCCAGCAAGACCTAGAAATCCCCTCAATTGACGGGGAGATTTAGGAGTCGGCCACTGCTGGATATCCTGGACTTTGGATTGATCCATAGAGACGCCCTCTGCGGATATGACATGGCCCAAATAAGAAACTGATGTAGTCCCAAAGGAACACTTGGATTGCTTAAGAAAAAATTGATGCTGCCGAAGAAGAGCGAAAACGGTGCGGACATGGCACAAGTGTTCTGACCAAGACGAGCTGAAAATTAAGATGTCGTCGAAAAAGACCAACACAAATTTGCGAAGATATGGTTGAAGGATCGCATTCATAACTGCCTGGAAGGTTGCCGGGGCATTGGAAAGCCCAAAGGGTAAAACCAAATACTCAAAGTGACCATGATGTGTTCGGAATGCGGTCATGTGGATGTCATCTGGGTGCATGCGTATTTGGTGATAACCTGATCGTAAATCCAACTTGGTAAAATACTTGGCAAGTCTTAACTCATCCAGTAGTTCATCAACAATTGGAAGGGGAAACTTATCTTTGACAGTTTGGCCATTCAGCGCCCGATAGTCCACACAAAGACGCCATGAGTTATCCTTCTTTTTGACCAATATCACCGGCGAACTGAAGGGCGAAGTGCTGGACCGTATGATCCCTTGTGACATCATTTCTTTGCATTGTTTTTCAATTTCGTCCTTGTGATGATGGGGATAGCGGTACGGTCTCACTGCCACCGGTTTGGACCCGGGGAGTAAATGAATGTGGTGGTCGCAATGGCGTTGAGGTGGCAGACCAGATGGGTGCTGAAATATGTCCTGAAAGTCTGACAGCAGGGCGGGTAACAGTTTCTGAGTGGTCTCTGCGATTGTGAACAAGCGAGGAGCAGGTTTGTGTGGAATGCCCAGGAAGCGAACTTGGCGCCCGTGATGCCAGAACGCCATGGACAATTTGGAGAAATCCCACAGAATTGGGCCTAATGTGCGCAACCAGTGAACTCCCAGAATCACATCAAAACCCTGAAGTGATAATGCATAGCAGTTGATGGTAAATTCTTCAGGACCAATAGTAATTGGTAACGCTGGACAAGAACCTGGACAGGGTAACTTGTCACCATTGGCTACTGCAACTTGAATACCCGAGCGAGTCTGCAGTGAGATAGCTGATAGTTGAGCAGCTGCAAGGCTGATGAAATTGTGCGTAGATCCAGAATCCACCAAGGCAGAGAACTGGTGATCGTTAATGCGGATTATCAGTTGCATAGTTTTGGTTGAAGAGATACCAGTTAAGGCGTGTAACGAAATCTGGGGATTGTCATCTTCCTTATGATCTTCAGCAATATCATCCTCATCCAAGATTTCAATCCAATACAAACGCTTGCACCGATGGCCTCTTGTGAATTGTTCATCACAATTAAAGCACAAGCCTTTCTGTCTACGATCCGCCATCTCTGAAGGTGTAAGACGTCTGAACGCGCGTTGAGAAGAAGTTGCTCCTGTTGTCGGCGCCGGTAGCAGTGGTACCTCAGGTGGTTTGGACAGAAGTGGAGCCATGCGTTGTGCTGGCGCAAACCTTGCTGCGGAAGGCTGTGGGTTAGAATATGGCTGCCTGGGAATCAAGCCCGAATTGTATAAGAGCTTGTAGTGTCTCTCTGCTGCTTTAGCGAGACTGACAGCGGTGTCCAAAGAAGATGGGTTTTGTAGTTCTACGTCGGACTTAATAAGCTCTCCCAGACCGGCTAAGAATAATCCCACTTCATGCTCTGGTGAAAGATTGTCAGCGCGGCACAAAACTCTGTAAAAATCCTGAGCGTATGCTTCCACGGACCCTGTTTGCCGAAGGAGAGCGAGTTCTGACACTGGATTGGAACGAAAAGGTGGACCAAATCGCAGTTTACAGCAATTCTGGAACCTAGGCCAAGATGGAATGCCTTCGGTTCGCTCCAATTTGTGATACCATTGCTGAGCTATGCCTGTCATGTGATACGTAGCCAACCATACTTTCTCCTCTTCCAGGGTGCGATGTCCCCGAAAGAACTGATCGCAGCGAGCAAGCCACTCCAAGGGATCAGAGGAACCATCAAACAGAGGAAAGTCCACTTTGTAGAATCTACCTGGAGATGCCGCCATGGATTGCTCCGTCGAAGGATTGCGTGGCGCAGAATTCGCTGAATAGGTATCTTTGGCCGGCGATGACGGCCGTCCTTCCATAGCAAGAACTGCCGCCTCAAGATTGGCATGAGCCGTTGCCTGTTCATCTTGTCTCTTCAAGATCTTTCCCAGGATCTCCTTGAGTTCACGAATTTCCGTGCTGAGATCATCAGGAGCCATGGAGACTGATACCAATCTGTTATGTATCTTGTCTCTAGGCCGGAGATAGTAGGGATGACCGGGCTGGGGGATGACGGCCGCTTCCCGGCGGAGATCTCCTGGATCCGCCGTGGTTGCCGCCTGTACTAGAACTTTAGGGTTTGGGAGAAGAGATACTTTATTTCTTAACTGCCTCTTCCGCTCAAACGCAGGAAGATATATATACTCTTACAGCTCCCCTGTTTTCATAAGACTCCGACTCCTAAAAGACTCTGAAAGGAAAACTACTCGAACAGGACTTCCCTAGCTTGAAGACTTAAGGACTTTAACCCGACCAGGACTGCTACTGAGGATTCGGTTGGCTTGGCTGTTTGGAACGCCTGCCATAATGCCTTCCCCAATACGAGTCCGTAACAGAACATGAGATGATTGTGTCACCTTTAGGGGCCTATATATGGTGGGAATGGGATGCCATCATTGTTAAGATTCGGGTATGCCACACTAGCGCAAAATGAAATTTCTACTGCGTAAAACAAGAAGTCATGCTAGTAAGAGATCATAGATCGTTACCATTAGATGCGCAGTGCAACAGAAGAAGAGCTGAAGCAGCCCGATTCAACATAGCACACGTCAATGTAGTGGTCTTAAAGTTTGCGACTAAGACCTTCATAGCAGCCGCATAATTAGCAACAGAAGTCATGGTGAGTGGCTCTGATACCAAATATTGTGGTACGGGTCCTAAGACCGAGGATAGGGCACTCATCCTTGAATGGCCAGCGATACCGCCGTGAAGGCTTTGAAGCTTAGTTGAAGAAAAGAGGAAGAGACTAGTAACTGCGTTTATTCTTTGCTTGCTTAGAAAAGATAACAATGCCGTGCTTATATAGTGCCGACCTCCTAACAATCCAATCTAATCTTTTCGACTATAAAAGCTAACATTTCTAATAGATTAGATTCTATTCCTAACAATAACTTGATGGTCAAAGAATATTAAAATTTACTTAACCAATTAATCTTTTATACTAGCAAACCAATCAAATACTTAAACAAACAACATGCTACAGTACCCACAAGGTACTGCTCGTGCGTCGCTACATTGCAACGTGTGGGTACTGTTCACGTGTTGCTACAGTACTTCAGGTGCTGCTTATGTGTTGCTAATCTTGGTCCATAACAGTATAGTTCAAAAAATTATGGGTGGTTATCATTTCACCGTATACAGGCTTAATTATTTTATTCCTTCTAAAGTTCTAATCTATTCCCTCAGGCAAAAGAGGCTGGGAGTACTCGTTTTTGCATGGGAGCCGCATGGAGAGACACCATCCGACCATCGGCAGGAAAACAAATTTCAACCAGATTCTCGAATATGTCAAGGACATAAGGTATTTACCCAAAAAGTTAGCACAATAGAATTAGGGTGTATACATATTTGGTCACAGTTCTGCATAGCCATGCTCCATGCACATGTTCTCTTCTAGGCCATCGCTCTGTTCTCATAAATTTATCCATCTAATTTGTATTTTCAATACTGTCTATTCACTTACAAATAGATGTGCAGTGTAGGTCACTGATTTAAGGCCTTAGTGCATAGAACATGATAAGATAGTTGGACAAAAGTAGTTTTCTTGCTTTATTAATTTATTTTTAATGTTTTAGCATGCATTGGATACTTATCTTTGCAGAGGTATGGGCATGGAGGTCTGTTGCACCCTGGGCATGTTAGAGAAACAACAAGCCGAAGAACTCAAGAAGGCTGGACTTACAGCTTATAATCATAACCTAGATACATCAAGAGAATATTGCCCAAACATTATTAGCACGAGATCATATGATGATAGACCGCAGACTCTTCAACATGTCCGTGAAGCGGGAATAAGGATCTGTTCAGGTGATTTTACTTAAATCACTGATAATTCTAAGTTTCATTATGTGAGGTCTATCCTGCAAAATAGATATTCTTATAGCTTACAAAATTCTGGGCAAGTTTGTATATGTCTTTTGTCTCTTTCATGTATAACTTGATGCACTATTTCTTGTGTGCAGGTGGAATTATTGGTCTTGGAGAGGCAGAGGAGGACCGTGTAGGGTTGTTGCATACACTTGCCACTTTGCCTGCACACCCACTGTTCCTATTAATGCATTGGTTGCTGTAAAAGACACGCCCCTTCAGGATCAGAAGGTATTCCATACTGTTGATTATTTCTGTAGGTTAAATGCTTGCAGCCATTGCATTAGCCTGTACTTCTGTTATGAACCTCAGTTCATAACGGGTAAACACCACCAAGAAGATGGCCGGATGGAGTCGGCGTAGGGAGGGAGGAGAGACTTTAGACTAGGAAGACTTTATTATTACTCTCCTTCCTGACAATAGCATGCGGTAGCCCCTTTATATAGATGGCTCCCCCTAACAGATCGAATCTAACTCCAATCATATCTCTAACCCTATCTCTAATATAAGGAAACCAATCTCTAACTCAAATAGAACCCAATCTCTAATTCCTAATAATGACCCAACTGGGCCAAGGCCCATGACTATAACATTACACCCCTCCCGGACAAGCAGCTTGTCCTCGAGCTGCTAAACGGCGGTCAATGGAAGACCTTTGATGCCGATGTAGAAGACGAACGGTGGCGGAGTGCTGCAGCGGATGGAGACGGATGGCCAGATCCACGCGGAACAAAGCTAGACGAAGTGTAGCGCCGTCGGAAATAGAATGCCTGCAAAAGTTTTTTTTTCCTAACCGGTCGGTTTAAAACCGACCGATACCCACGCGCCCCGAACGCATCGGCCAGGAGCGACCCCAGGGGCGCCCAGCGGAGCGGGCGGCAGGCCGGCGTAGCGGCGGCCAGGGGAACGACGACGGCGGAGCAGCGGCCTGCGGAGGAGCGGCTGCGGCGGCTGACGGAGCGGCCGGCCGGCGGAGCAGCTGCTGCGACGGCTCGGGCGGAGACTGCGACACGGCCGGAGGGGCCGACGGCGGCGGCGGCGATACGGCCGGAGACGGCCCCGCGGGTGGCGTCGGTGCAGGCGGAGGCGAACCCGGCGGATTCGGCCGGAGGAGCGGCGGTCTGCGGAGTGGATCCGGCGGTGCGGACCGGCGGCGGCGGCTCCGTGGAAGCGGACCGGCCGGAGGCGGCTCGGGCGGAGACGGACCGAGAGGCGACGGCTGTGCGGCCCGCGACGGCCCGGGCGAAAACCGAGACGACGTCGGCCCGGCGGCGGTGGCTCTGGCGGCGCCCAGATCTGGCGGCCGACGGCGATCTGCGTCGCCTTGATCTTTGCGACGACCGCCCCTGGACGGTTGGCCACGCCTGTGCGGGTGCTTCGGGTGACGGCGGCGGCGGCCATGGAGGGCGGCAGCGACCGAAGATGTCGCGGTGGCGGCAGCAAACGCCGCGTGAAGGTGGGTGAGACGGCGTGGAGCAGGCTGATGGTTGATTTCGACGGCTTCACCGAGCAGACGACTCCGGCGGCTTTTGGGAACCTGGGTTCGGACGTGGTGTTGAATGTTTTGGCTTTGGATGTCAGCGATACGGCTCCCGACACCTTTGATACTGTATCAGGATAAGATGCTGCGGCGATCCGATTCTCCATCCTCTCCAGGATGGCATATACGTTGAGAAGGCTATCCGTCATCTCCTTGTTGATGCTGGCCAACTCTTTGGCGCTAGTTTTTATCATGGCTAATGATTCGGCAGTAGGGCGAATCGCAGAAATCATGGTAGCAGAAGTCGTGGGAAGGGATCGACTGCTCTGATACCAATCTGTTATGAACCTCAGTTCATAACGGGTAAACACCACCAAGAAGATGGCCGGATGGAGTCGGCGTAGGGAGGGAGGAGAGACTTTAGACTAGGAAGACTTTATTATTACTCTCCTTCCTGACAATAGCATGCGGTAGCCCCTTTATATAGATGGCTCCCCCTAACAGATCGAATCTAACTCCAATCATATCTCTAACCCTATCTCTAATATAAGGAAACCAATCTCTAACTCAAATAGAACCCAATCTCTAATTCCTAATAATGACCCAACTGGGCCAAGGCCCATGACTATAACAACTTCATGCATGAAAAGATATGGACCTCTATATAACACAGACTCGGATAGCTCAATAGTCAATTAGATACAATGTGCAGACTATAACCAGCTTCATTTAAGATTACATGCTGAGTGCTGACTTCTTTTATATTTGTTTTTGCCAAAATCAGCCTGTAGAGATCTGGGAAATGATGATGTTCGAGATCCTTGGCCTGATTCCGAATGCTTCAAACTTTGGCGATGAAGAGGCGGCTCCTGCGGGGACACACAAACGTGAGCAAGCCGCTTCAATGTATAACAGTGCTTGAGGACACATTCGGTGCGAAACTAGCACCATTATCCCCAGTTAGAGCATTGTATTGTAGAAATCACGATATTTTGTAGTAACTTAGATTGATGCAAATAAAATAGGGAGTTGTCTGTATGCCATTGTGTGATGTTTCTCAATCAGAATCGGCAATTGCGAATTAGTGATCAGGGTTTGGAGAACCAGCGGCCACCTGGTTCTTGGATACCCAGTAGGCGTTCCGTCCAGTTACAGCCGGCAGACCTGACCTGATTGTGATGGCTTGCTGAATACCTGATGCTGGTGCATGCATGAGCATGACGGACAGACGGTGGTGTCAGATCCTGCATGCTGTATCGTGATACGCATGGCATGCTGCGGTCCATACGACTGATACAAATAAACACCGATCATCATTGCATGAAGGGACCTGCAGATTGCCGTTGCATGTGATCAGGTAAAGCTGCAGCCAAAAGTTAAAATAATCAGGAGCATATGACCTATTCTTTTTAGCTTATGACTTTCCTTCAATAAATATATAGAACAGTTTTTCCGCCGTTTTTTTTTCGAAACGGTTTATTAAGATAACTTTTTCAAAACATCTTATTTGGATAACCTTTTCGAAGCGTCTTATCCGCATTCGATTTATTCGCATAAATGATTATCTTAAGACTAAAAGTCATTGACCACAGCCAAAAAATACGTACCCATGGCCTTACCCTCTTCCTAGGCCAGTCTAGCCGTTGTATACTTCCTTTCTGTCTATCAATGAATTGAAAGAACTCCAGCCTACTTGTGCAAGAAAAAAAAAATCACAACCATAAAATACACCAAAAGATGTTACGAGGAGGTATACAAGAATCGATACGACAAATTTATTCACAAGCTCCTAATTTTCATCGTTTGGATCTATTGTGGCTTTAGTCCCTTCATTAGTTTGACAAGGTAGAGATCGTGAATTTATTTTAAATAATCTATTTTTATTCTAAATTACAGTAATATATCCATATTTTTATTTTACAAAAACAGACATCTGTCACCCAACCGTGGAGCGACTTGGTCCTCTAATCGCCCAACCATTAGGGTGGAGTGACACTTGCTGCTAGGACCTTTTGACTTGACCTCCTCATGGGCTCTCTTATCATTTATCTCATAAGAGAACAAGAGGAGCTTGAGAGGAGAAAAAAGAGGGAGAGAAGGAGAGGGAAAGTGAAGAGAAAGAAGTAGAGGAGAGAAGGAGAGGGAGTGAAGGAGAGGTAGAGAGCTCGAGAGAAGGAGAGAAGAAGAGGAGAGGAGCTCGTGAGGTTAGAGAGGAAGATGAAGAAAGCTCGTTGATCATTGATAAGGAGAAAATATTTTCGTGTGAAGGTAATATCCTCATCTGTTCTTATTCTCATCCGAATATAGGCAACATATAGCTACTTATTTGTTTAGCACATATTTAGTAAATGCATGTTGACAAATGGTAATATTTACATTGAAAAATCAGTCATGTTGGAACCTACAACATTAAAAGTACATTGCGGTGTTGATACCATTCGTGAAGGTCTATATGGTGTTGACCTGAGCGGTTTCCTAAATGTCAGTATGGTACACCTGGACGCAGAGAATGCTCTAATCAGATATATCCCGTATTGGCTCACATGTAGGCTCTCCTTGGACCCGAGATGTGCAATGTTGTCCTACATGGGCTTTGGAGTCGGTCTGCCACACACATTCGATGACCGGAAGGCCTGGGCCAAGGAGGTAGCTTTAGAAGAGGATGGCGATGACTCTTACGATGAGGACAAAGGTCCCATGCCGCAAGCATGGAATTGTTGAATGCTGAGGGTCTTTCTGTGCATGACGAGCATGAATCACTGTGGGAGTACCATAGTACGGAGGTTCGGCTATATGCAATGTTTGCTGACAATGGATCACTACAGGATGCCATTAAGCTATGGACCTTGTCCATGCAATAGATGTTTCAATTGCTAAAATCCAGCCAGGAGCAGTACACTGTGATTTGTGAGTAGGTTGGTTGTTCTTGCGTGTGCACACACGTAGACCTAAGTATGATACTCACTGGATTATCTCAAAGGTGGAGACGCACTCAGTGTTTTACTAAAGCACTGCAATCTGACGTCCACCTTCATAGCCAATCTCGTGTACGGAGAGACAGAGAAGAAGGACTTGGAGGACAAACACATCATGGTGGCAATCAAGCAAAAATTTAAGTAAAAGATTAGTTACGCTAAGGTCTAGCGTGCAAAGCAGAAGGCTTTGGAAATGAGGTTTGGTTCTTTCGAGGCGGCTTACGACAACCTTCCTTGTAGGCTCAAGATTTTGTGGGACAGGAACACGAGCACATATATTGTTGTAAAGGATAAGCCATTGAGATGACCGCTAGGTTACATAGTGTTGCAAAGGGCCTTCTTAGCCTTTAGTGCTTGAATCGATGCTTTCAAGCATATGTTACTCGTGATCTCAGTCAGCAGGATATTTCTAACAAGGAAATACAATGGGTAGGTCCTAACAACAATTGGCATTGATTGCAATAATCAGATTCTACCCTTGGCCATCGCATTCTCGAAACTAAGAATTTCTTATCCATTATCGCCACCCTTGGTTGTGGTTCTTTCGACATCTAAAGGTGGGAGTAGTTGGGGCACGTCTTGATGTCTACATAATCCATTATCGCCACCCTAGGATGATGAAGGCCATAAGAAAAATTCAGCAAGACCAAGAAGAGCCATTCCTTTGGCCAAACATCAGGAACAGATGGTGCATTCACCATCTCAGCCAACTTATTCAAGGAGTTTCTGCAGTAACCATTGATAAAGATGTTTAAGAGGTTAGCTATGTAGAACCAGCAACATAAATTCGATGCAATGTAGGAGATGTTAGAGGAGCACAACAGAAAGCATGTCATCGAGAGGAACAAGTGTCCTGCCATTCCTAGGGCGGTGCAATCCGAACGCCTCGCACCATTGCCGGAGCTTGACCCTCCTAGTGTGATGCGGAGGACATTTAGGAATATCAAGCGCTTCTTCCATTGGATTGAGGCTGAATCATTGGAGAAGTGGTCCTTGTTACATGACATGAACGGTGTGAGGTATGGCATAATGACCACTAACCTTATAGAGATGTACAACTGGGTTCTTAGGAGTGTCCATTCTCAGCCCCTTGTTGTCGTCATCGAAAGCATTTTGCAAGATAAAATCAGATATTTCAGGAAAAGACATACAAATATAGCACTTCATGTAGCCAATTCACATGTACCGTACTGTTCAAAGATTACAACGTACATGTAGGCCAAGTCTGAGAAGGGTCAGTCGCACACAGTCTTCGTGATGGGCAATATGGAGCATTGTTTCGACGTGCTCCTTTGTGATAGAGGCGGATTTGGGACTACTCGGTCTCTTGTTACCTACGAGGTGTGCCTTAGAAATCATGTGAACAAACTCAGTTGTACATGCAATAAGCCAAAGCTCATTCACAAATCATACTCTCATGTCCTTGCCGCATGTGGGACTATCAATATGTATCCATCGAACTTCATGCCGGAGTATTTCATGAAGGAGAGGGTGCTACAGGCGTGGTGCGGTGAGCTAAGAAGCTTCAGGATTGTGGATAACTTTGGCACGTTGGATATTGGATAGAGGGCTTGGATTCCAGATCTTAACCTTTTGAAAGGTAGGAAGAGCCATCAGTAGAATCGTCGCATTCGAAACGATATGGACGAAGGGGAAGCTGAAGCGGCTAGTAGACATTGCGGCCGTTGTGGCCAGGAAGGCCACACTACGAGAAAAATGTAAGGTGCCTGCTAGGACTGTTCGTTCGATTTTTTCGGTTTATACGGTTCGGTAAATACGGTTTGAATAATTCAGGAAATACAGTATTTTATAGAATACGGTGCGGTATCGGTAAATACCATATTATTTCGATACGGTATCGGTAAATACCAATTTTACCAAAGTTTGCACGAATTGCTAAACGTTAAATAATCTCCATAAGACCATAGCTCCATTCCAGAATCCATACTAGCTCTGGCTGGCACAAGCACAAGCAGACAGCACAACTACAACTCTACAACTACAATCACAACTACAAGCACAAGCACAATTCTCTTTCTCACCAGTTCTGAGCTTCTGGCTGGCACATGCACAAGCCGCACAACATCAAAAAAGCTCATCAATTCATCATCACATTCACAGATCACTCATTCATCAATCACCAATTTTATCTCATCTCCAAATCTCCATTCTAGAAGCAAAAACCTGCATAATGCATATAAAATAGACCCAATTATCATGAGCATAACGCACAAGGAAACAAATAGGCAAAAGGTAAAGCCATGCAGATTGTAGAATGAGGAGCTGGCTCAACGGGAGCTCATCGGAGCGACGCGGTCATCGACGTGCATGAAGAAGAAGCAGAGCCATGGTCGGATACTCGGATCTAGGCGTTGATGTGCGCAAGAAGCAGCAGAGTGAGAGGGGGGCCGCTGCATGCATGGAAGCCATCAGAAGGGCAGGGATACAGGGTGCCCGCGACCGGCAGAGGCGATGGGGGAGAGGAGGATCCTGTGAACGGCGGAGGCGGGATCCGCCACATGCGGCGGTGGGGGAGGGAGCGCGGGGGGGGGGGGGGTGACGGCGGAGGATTGGGGTGGGGGGTGGTGTGGCGACGGTAGAGGGGGGTGGGGGGCGCGACGGCAGAGGATTGGGGTGGGGGGTGGTGGGGCGACGGCGGAGGGGGTGTGGGGCGCGACGACGGAGGATTGGGGTGGGGGTGGGGGGGGCGCGACGGCGGAGGCAAAGGATGGGGATCCAAGGCTGCGGTGGGCGGGGGAGCAGGGGAGGGGCGGTGGGGGATAGGAAAGCGGCGGTCGGTGGGCGGAGGTGATGGGGCAGGACGCAGGAGGAGCTCAGCGGCCGAGGCGGCGAGGCGGATGGAGGATTGGAGGCGAGTGGCGTCTGCGGCGAGGCCGGCTAGGGTTGAAGCCTTGAAGGCGTGACCGCGTGCGTGAGGCCGCCTGGTGGGCCGAGACTGAGACGCCGAGCTGGGCTGTTCGGTTTAATACCAGAAAAACCGAACCAGTGAAATGTCGCTTTTCTAGAAACCGAACCGAATACCGGTCAAACCGAGTTGACCGGTTTGGTTCAGTTTTTTTGGTACGATTTTTTCGGTTCGGTTTTAATCTGCACAGTCCTAGAGTAGAAACACCTGCGTGAAGTGTAGCACCACTTCTTTGTTAAGTGTGTAGTGGTCTTAAGATTAAAAATGCTACCATATTATAACTTTATTTGCAAACTTTAACTTCATTTGTAGTCTTTCCGCATTCCTAATGAAAGACATATAATGGTCAGTATGAGTTACTATAGATAGTTGAAGCTTTTGTATAGGCTCCGACCAAACGAGAGCCTTGCGCAATAATAAGACAAAATAAGATAGCTTTTGCATGGCATCCTGACCCAACCAATCGAGACCGCCTTGCGCAGTGACAAGAACAAACAAGGCAGCCTTGCGTAGTAATAATACAAATCGAGATAGCCTTGCGTAGTGACAAGACCAAACAAGATAGCCTTGTGTAGTGATAAGACCAAACGGGACACCTTGTGCAGTGATAAGACCAAACGGGGTAGTTTTGTACAGCGACGTGATGCTACGCTGGTCCATGAATCGTCCAGCGTATCGCTACCTCACAGACGCGAATTTGCCCAAACCAAATTGGACTTATCAGGCGTACGCTGCGTAGGCTTAGCCTATAAGTATTACCCCTTCCACAGCTTATTTTTTTGCACCACGACTGCAACACTACATCACTAGTATGGATAAGCAATGGAAGGAGATCACCCGACTCGCAAGGGCTACTACAACCCAAGACGAACAAGCGGAGCGTGTCAGGATGCCACCTCCCCGAAGTGAAACCCCTCGCACCTTTAAACCCAACTCATACCTCGACATTCCCACCGAACATTCGCTGCAAGACCTGCCCGTGGGGGAGACACCCCTCTCTGCTGGTGCAGGGACGTATGCATGTTCTTTGAGTCTAAGGAGTGCTTGAGATTGGGCATGCATTATTGGGGTTGTGGTAACTATGCCTGGGACTATCCCGATCGACGTTGGGACATAGCCTGCTACTAGTAGCCAATAAGGACGGGTTACAGTACATTCTTCTACTAGTTCTCTTCTATGGTATGCACTAACAGGCTCTCCTCTCTTCTTGTAGTCTCCGGATCTGCTATGTGCGTACCACAAATTGATCGATTGGGAGATCCACCTGCACGACCAATGGACTTTAGACTGCAAGGAGTGGGACACCTAGATTTATTTCCATCAGACTAATAAAATAAAAATATTATTATTTTAAATTGCACGACCATTGAGCGACTAAAGCTAAGTCGCTCAACCAAATTGAGTGACTAGCCCATATCGTCCAACCGTGGAGTGACAGATAGATATTTCTATAAAATAAAAAAATACAGATATATTACTGTAATTTGAAATAAAAATTGATTATTTTTTAAAAAAACTCTACCATTCATCATGGCTACTATTTGGGCTGAAATTAGCACTTGCACGTGGAGGTGACTCAGCATGTTACGAAAAGAATGGGAAGTTTAAAGAAAAAAAAGGATAGAATAGATGCTACACATGCGTGTGGGTGTCTTCTTCTTTTTACTTATGATTTATGACTTATACCTTATATTACAATAATTAGATTTTAAACGGTATGTTTTTAAGACGGTGTCAATAGAAAGATTATAGTAAAATGTGTACTGAGTTCAGATGTACAAACCAAAATCGCATGCGACTATTTTCCTTTATGTACTGCCTCTCACAAATAGCCATAATTCAAAATTTTAAATCATAAGCCATAACCCAAGAGAACCCACCCACAACTAGGGAAACATGTGAAGTTCAAGTCTTACAACTTACAACAGTTGTCTCCAATATAGAGTTTGAACTTTTACATGGTTAATTCGCACCATCGTAATTTCACTGTAAATTGTTATCGCTAATAAATCGAACCATCCTAAACAAAAAGGGCATATGGCCCTGTTCTTTACGGCTTCTAAAAGTAGTTTTTGACTTTTGCTATAGTATTTAACTTTCAAACGGAGTATTTTCTCAAGACGGTGTCTACAAGTTAATTGTAGTACACGTTAAAAGACCAACATCTGTATCAACCAAAATCACAAGTGAGTATCTCTCTCTCTATAATCTCTGTCGTAAACATCAAAAATTCAAAAATTTCAGCCAAATGCCAAAAGCCGCAGCCATATCAAACATGCCTTATATATGATCTAATAGCAACTAGAGGAATAAAAACCTAAGAAACCAAAGTACAAATGTGCAGATCAACTTGTGGTCATCTCTCGTTCTCCACCGAAACTTCTCTCCCGACATTTCCTTCTTCCTCAGCTCCCCCTCCACTTCCGTCTAGCCCCTCCCCTATCTCTTCACCAGCTTCTCGTCGGAGTCGAGCGGGAGGGGGTCCCATCTCCTTTTCTCCACTTGTAGATTAATATAGCTGTAGATCTTCTTTATCCCCACGGTGTTTTCTCTCCATTCGGTCGTGGCCAGTAGCTTGAGTCGGCGACCTACAGGAGTGGATCCCATCATGTTTCTTGTAGTGAAGTTGATCTTTATTGGCCACTAGGACTCGTCGGTTCAGCTTCCTCTTTCGGAACCCCTCAGATCTGGATCTAGAGCTAGCCCTTCTCTGGTGAAGCTCGCATCAACCGTGCCTACGTGAGTCCCAGCTGGAGAAGCAAGTGAATCTGATTTTCTTGTAGTCGGCGTTCCCCTTCCTTGCACCTCCTCACCACCGCCGCTTTGGAAGCTCAGCTAGTCGATGACTGGCATTGTGATGGTCTATTTGAGGCCACCATCTACCTCTTCTTCAAGATACACGCACATCACCCATTGTGTGTGGAAGTGGTGGTATTAGCTTGCGTTGCAAACCCTGACCAAGACTGGTGTTTGCATCACACAGTATTGCTATGGTGCCATCCGTTGTCTCCCTCTGGGTGATGGTCCTGTACATCTTCGATGCGGCAATCCCCGATGAGCCTCCCCTAATAACTAGATTCCCTATGTGGACTTAGCAACGATCCCCTTTTTGGCCACTGTGCTACTTCTCTTTAGCCGTTCTGTATTTCTCCCCTTCTTTCTATCTCTGGATATCCCCACCCGTCGCCCCTAGTATCTGTCATTGTAGGTGCTAGGACTAATGATCCAAATATCATTCGCTCCGAGGTCTATTAGAGCTTCACCAAGTTGATGGCTAGCGTTTCTCACCATCGCAGATTCTACGGTGTCTCCTTCAACCTCCAACCAAAGGAGGTCCCTTTCATCCTCTGCAGATCAAGATCACTTGCAAACACAACAGGTGTGTGGAGGCGTGGTCAGATCGGAGCATTCGAGGCGAGGAGGCCAACATACAGTGACTGAGAATTCCGACTGCTCAAGGACTTGATTATAATTCTATATTTCTTTTTAGTCCATTTTAGCCGTGCCAACGGCTATTGTTTAATATACTATATTTACAAGTTCCTTTTGTAACCTTCACGGTAATTGTAACTTCAATCTCATATTAATCCAGAGTCAATAGACGTAAGTGGCCATGTTTGCCTTTTAAGAAAAGGTTACAAATGCGCGTTTCCCTGTAACCACTTTCCCAAATCACCTCCTCCATAGAAAGGCAAACCCAAAAGAGCTCAATAAAAAACCCACTGCTTGGGTGCCGACTCGCCCCCGGCAACTCCATCGGTCTCCGCCCACCTCGCCCCAAATTCTCCGCCCCGCCCACCTCGCCGGAACCCTAGCCCTTACCTCCATCCGGCCACATTCTTCTGATCTCTCGATCGCCGGATTCGGCGACCCGTCCGGGCGCGATGGACTCCGACGTCGAGATGCCCGCCGCCAGCGACGAGGAGATGTTGGACGACGGGGACTACTACTACTACAGCGACATGGGTGAGGGCGACGACGACGACGGGAGCGGCGGAGTGGGCGGCGAGAGCGGTGAGGAGGAGTTGGTGGCCGGTGACTACGGGGGCCGCGAGGCCGAGGGGAGCGACGAGGTGGTCTCCCGCCGCGAGCAGGTGAGGCGATGAGTCGATCGATGGCCGGAGGATGATAAGGCGGTGCTTTGTGGTGTCTTTGTTTTGCCGGAATTCCTAGCGTGGCTTTTCGGTAATCTCGTCTGACACTGAAGTGGCGGGGTTTTCGCTGGGGAGATCGGTTCATAAGATTAAAGGGTTCAGCGTGCTCGTCATTTGTGTTGGATTTGGCCCCTTTTTTTGTGCAAAATTTTACACCGGACTGTGAGTTCTCTGCTGCCTCTTGTTAGAACAGGCGCGGCCGGTTTGTAGCTGTTGGTGTTCTGCGGCTTGATGTTTACATCAGTGCAACGATGCTCAGAATGATGTCTGCTCCATCGATGCCATACATGGTGAATAATTGAATATCGATTAGTGGATGCAGATGTGTGCTTAAAGCTTGCAGTATCTGTAGTGTTATCATTGTTCAGTTTGTGTAATGGAAGGTTGGGTTGCTTATGCCTATTCATACTCCTAGATCAGTGATGCACAGCTTCTGTGGGCTCTGGTTGCCTGGCTGGTGTTCAGCAGGCAAGGATCACGCTTGTGCACATCCAACAGGCATAGCCAAGTCATGATATATGTTAACCTTTAGATACTTGAAAATAGGTCTCCAATTTGATAGCTTTCAGTTTCAAAGGTAAAGAATTAGTCACTAATCACAGTTCTCAAAATCATGATAGCACAGCAGAAAGACCTTTTTTTTAGAAAAAATGTTTTGTGTTTTCTTTCTGTTCTCAAAATCATGATAGCACGGCAGAAAGACCTTTTTTTCTAAAAAAATGTTTTGTGTTTTCTTTCTGTGATTTACAAGCTGGCGTCGTGTTCTGCTGTTTTCATTCGTGTTGCTTTACTCTTTTGTGCCATCTTGTTTCATGGCATATCCTTGAGTTTCTCTAAAGGAGGGCTGTGTTTGCTATGGACAGAGGTTCGTTGTTTTAACTGAAAAAGATATATGTGAACGTCAAGAAGAAGATATAAGCAAGGTATCTACAGTACTATCAATTCGAAGGGAAGAGGCATGCGTCCTTCTTCATCACTACAAATGGTCAGTTTGTTATCTCAGTCCTTTGTTAAATATCCTTTTTTAAAGGCAGTGTCCTCTTAAAAACATTTGAAATTATATTGTATTCTGTAGCACACAGGCCACACAAATGCCTCCTTTATGCACATCTCACACAGAGCATCGTACAATTGTATATTTTTTTACTTTCTACCATTTTCTCGAGTTGCTCGCAGCAAGCTTCCCACTTGATATTAGACGCCTCGGTTCCTGACCATATTTAAAGCATGGCCTGGGTTCATATCTGCTCCCTCTTCTGCTTGGCATGGCTTCACACTTGCCCTCTCACCTGCCTGGCATGATTTCACACCTGCTCCCTCACCTGCCTGGCATGGTCTCACACTTGCCTCTTCACCTACCTGGCATGGTTTCACACTTGTCTCCTCACCTACTTGGCATAGTCTATATATATAACATTTGGTTCTTCATTCTATTCATTGCGTGATTGCCCCAAGTATTCCATGCTCTCATGGTATCAGCGCGATCGCTCCTGCGACCGTACCTTTCGCTAATTCCACCGACATGGCTAATGAAGACGCCGCCGCCACCACACACCGCGAGCAGGAGGCCGCTGCTGTGCACCGCGCGTAGGGTACTGCTACGCATCAGGAGGCTACACAGGCACTGGCCCTCTCTAAGGCCACCGCTGTTGCTTCCCTCCATGCCCAGGCGTACGGTGTCCTCAACATCAAGGCTCATCCCTGTCATCCTCAATCCCGCCTCTCCAAACTACAACAGATGGTGCGGCCTCTTTCTCATCACCCTTGGCAAGTACGCACTCTCCGACCACGTGCTCTCTGACGGCGCCCACCCCAACGTCGTCGACTGGGTCAGAATTGATTATCTCGCTCTCTCGTGGCTCTACGGCACCATCTCTGCCGACCTCCTCGAGATCGTGATGACTCCTACCTCCAAGGCGCAGCTCGTATGGGTTGGCCTCGAGCAATAGTTTATCAGCAACAAGGAGACGCGTGTCCTATACCTGGACGTGGAGTTTCGCATACATGGCGGCCCTGTTGACGCGGCAGAAGTCGTTCCCCTCGTTCATCGAGGCCCGCTCTGATCTGCTACTCGAAGAAATCACGATGTTGTCATGTCCCTCCGCTCCCTCCACAGCCCTCATCACCACGACCCCTACTAGCAATGGGGTCCTGGCGGTGGTGTCTTTGGGGGTGGCGGTAGCATGTTTGGCCACCGCTCCATTGGCACGCTTAGGGCGCTCCCTCCGGTGGCACCAGCGGCGGTGAGAGCAGATCCAGTCGTCGCCGTGGCAACGGCGGCGGCAACACCAAGTCCCGCGATGGAGGTGCAGGTGGTCACTCCGGGGGTGGCACCTCTGGTTGGCTGCCCTCCTTCTATAACCCTTGGACCGGCACCATCTAGGTGTGGCCCGGGCAGCTCCATCCAAGCCAAGTCCCTGACGTCCTCGGTCCGCGCTCACCTAGCACACCGCCCCAGCCGCGCCACGGTGGTGCAACCCAGCAGCACGCGTTGGCGATCGGCTAACTCCAGGCCGGCTACTCGCTACCCTCGTACCCACCGCCCGCGCCGTGGTCTCCTCAGGTTGGTCCGGGTCCTGCGCCTCCCGGTCTTGGTCCATGGTATTAGCAGTAATTGGCAAACTCTTTCAACACCATGACTCTTGCTTCTCCGCCAACCACTGACTGGTACATGGACTCTGGTGCAACCTTGCACATGACGCCGGATGATGGTAACATTTCACGTTCCCATCCCCCTCACTTCTTCACTCCTTCCACCATTGTTGTCGGTGACGGGTCTCTGGGTCTCTGCTATCCATCACCTCCACTGGTTTCACTACTCTTGGCCCTCTTCATCTTAATAATGTTCTTGTCACTCCGCACCTTATCAAGAATCTTATTTCCGTTCGCCAATTTACTATTTGACAACAACTGTTCAGTTGAGTTTGACCCTGTTGGCTTTTCTATAAAGGATCTTCGTTCGCAGAACGTGATCGCCAGGTGCAATAGCTTCGGACCTCTCTACCCTTTGTGTCTGCCAGTGTCTACCCCCTCCTTCGTGCGCACTCGTCGCCAGCGCCTCCACCTCTCTGTGGCATCGTCGTCTCGGGCACCTCGGCCATGAGTCCCTGTCTCGCCTTGCTAGTGCGTCCACTATTACTTGCAATAATGAACCTGTTGATAATATCTGTCATCCGTGTCAGCTTGGTCGCCACGTGCGTCTACCTTTTGCTACTACACAGTCTTGTACTCTCAAGAATTTTGATTTAGTTCATTGTGACCTTTGGACCTCGCCTGTCGTCAGTGTATCCGGTTACAAATACTACTTGGTTATTTTTTATGATTGTTCGCATTATCTTTGGACGTTTCCTCTACGACTGAAATCCGATACTTTGCCACTATCTCGCACATTTTCTCTTATGTTGTTACTCAGTTCGGCACTAAGATCAAGAGCATTTAGTGCGATAATGGCCGTGAGTTTGACAACTGAACCACTCGAACCTTTTTCCTCACCCATGGCGTTGCACTCCACATGTCATGTCCATACACCTCTCAGCAGAATGGCAAGGCCGAACGCATTATTCGTTCCGCTAATAACATTGTCTGGTCTCTTATATTTCAGGCCAGCCTCCCTCTTACTGGGTTGTGGCTCTTCATGCCGGGACCTACCTTCTCAATCGCCAACTCACAAAAACTCAATTTTTCCACACCTTTTTTTGCACTCTTTGGTGTTTCCCCTCGTACTCTCACTTTTGAGTTTTTGGCTGCAAGTGTTATCCGAACCTTTTTGCCACCGCTCCTCACAAGCTTTCTCCTCGCTCCACCATGTGCATGTTTCTCGGCTACCCATTCGAACACAAGGGATACCGATGCCTTGATCTCTCCTCCAGTCGGGTCATCATCTTCTGCCATGTTACGTTTGACGAGTCCTTTTTTCCCTTTGCCGTGCTCGCCGCCTAGCCCTCCCCCACTAACCTTGATTTTTTGTTGGAGCTTGATCGCACGCCAATGCCCATTGGGCCTCCACGTCCCGGTGCTTCTTTTGGTGTGACCCGCCTGCCCGTGCTCCTACCAGCCATGGATCCAGATGGCGTTGCCTCCCCTACATCGATTGTGCTTGTCCCCAACGCGCCCACTGCTCCCGACGTCGTGTGCATTCCCAGCACGCCCGTACCTGGGCACGTGACGTCGTCCAGCAACGCCTCTCCTGATAGGGACTCCCCCTCGCCCGTTGCTTCGTCCGCAGCTATGGTAGCACCCAGTAATCTAGCCGCGGCTCCCGTGGCATTGGAAGCACATGGTGCTCCTGCTGTGGGTCTACCAGTTGACTCAACGGCTCTTGGCGGAGTCATTCTACCGCAGCTTCCCCTAGGTGTTGTGTCGCTCCACCCGGTCGAAAACTCCCACGCCATGGTGACTCGAGGAAAGCACGGTTTTCGGCAGCCGCTCACCCGCATGAACCGTAATGCCACCACTCTGTCTCCTGTTCTGACCACATATCGGGCTGCTCTCGCCAACCCTAATTGACGTAGCGCCATGGAGGAGGAATACGCTGCTCTTCAGGCCAACAACACATGGGCTCTTGTTCCACGGCCATCCAATGCCAATGTGGTCACTGGGAAGTGGATTTTTCGGTATAAGTACAATTCGGATGGCACTTGCCCGCTATAAGGCTCGTTGGGTTCTTCGTGGTTTTACACAGCGTTCTGGTATTGATTTTGATGAGACTTTTAGTTTAGTCGTCAAGCCGGCCACTGTTCGCACAGTTCTCTTTGGCCCTATCTCAGGATTGGCCTATCCACCAGCTGGATGTTAAGAATGCATTTCTTCATAGCACACTCTCTGAGACTATCTTCTGTTTGCAGGTGGCTGGATTTGTGGATTCCTCTCTCCTGGATTACGTTTGCCACCTCAACAAGTCTCTCTACGGTCTCAAACAGGCACCCCGAGCCTGGTACAACTATTTTGCGGCCTACTTGTTGTCTCCTGGTTTCATGGAGGCAAAGTTCGACACCTCTCTTTTTGTCTCATCGAGACGGTGACACTGTCTACCTACTACTCTATGTGGACGACATTGTGCTGACTGCTTCTTCGGACAATGTGCTCCGTTGAGTGATTGCCTCCAACAGGCTTTTCCTATGAAGGATCTTGGTCCACTCCATTTCTTGGGTGTTTCTATCAGTCGTCGTGATGGTAGCATGTTCTCAGTGGCAGTGTACTCTCAACATCCTGGACCGTGCCGGCATGACTGTTTGCAAGCCTTGCAGTACCCTTGTCAACACTCAATCCAAGGTCTCTATTGCTGGTGCTTCTATGGCTGATCTGGCGTTTTACTGAAGTCTTACCGGTGCTTTGCAGTACCTTATCCTCACTCGCCCGGATATTGCCTACGCCGTACAACAAGTTTGTCTCCATATGCATGATCCTCGCGAGCCATACCTCGCCACCATAAAGCGCATTCTTCGGTATCTTCGTGGCACCATCGACCACGACCTACTTCTTCACCGAGCAGCATCTACGGATCCGGTTGTCTACTCCAACGCTGATTGGGTTGGTTGTAACAACACGCGCAAATCCACTTCAGGCTACGCCGTGTTCCTGGGTGACAATGTCGTCTCCTAGTCCTCCAAGCGGTAACATACTATCTTGTTCGAGTGCGGAGGTTGAGTGCTGGGCCATGGCCAATGCTGTTGTTGAGGCGTGCTGGCTGCGCCAATTTCTTCAGGAACTTCACAATCCTCTACGCCGAGCTACCCTCATCTACTGCGACAATGTCAGTGCGGTCTATCTCTCAACAAATCCAGTGCAACATCAGCACACCAAACATGTTGAGATTGACCTCCACTTCGTCCGGGAATGAGTTGGTCTTGGCGATGTCTGCGTTTTTCACGTTTCGACGTCATCTTAGTACGTCGATATCTTCACCAAAGGGTTGCCTGCTTCTGTTTCTACCGAGTTTCGGTCCAGTTTGAACGTCCACTCCACTGACGCTCCAACTGTGGGGGGTATTAGACGCCTTGGTTCCTGACCTATACTTAAGGCATGGCATAGTTTCACACCTGTCTTCTCACCTGCCTAGTATGATTTCACACTTGCCTCCTCACTTACCTGGCATGGTTTCACACTTGCCTCCTCATCTGCTTGGGCATGGTCTATATATGTAACACTTGGTTCTTCATTTTATTCATTATGTGATTGCCCCAAATATTCCATGCCATCATTTGGAAAGGCCTCATTGAAGTTTTATATAGAACCTGTGAATGTTCCCTCAAAATATTGTCCCAGGAATGTGTATAGGATATACCATGTGCTAATTGTATGTGGCTTTTCAATTTTCCATACAGCTTGCATCTAAACACGAGGCATCAAAATCTAAAGCTGCTGCCGTTGCAATGTGCATTCCATTGCTTGATTTTATCAGTTTTTCCCTGTTTGACTCATGAGCTTTACAAAAGGAAATGCACACGCTTTTATATGTACTGGCAATTTACGAAGTTCATCATAGAAAACTGGTCTATAAGCAATACAGTATAGCGTTTTCTTATTGTGTGATGGTTGGAATAAGTTGAGTTGGATCTCTTGGAATTTGGAAGTAGTGTTATTGATTTATATTTGCCCTCTGTTTATCTGTTTTATTTTTGTATTCAGGAACATCAGCAAGCTGAGTGATGAATGGTTCGCAGATGAAGAAAAAGTACGTGATATTGTCGGTTTACTTTTGAATGGATTTGATTTTCCTAACTCTAGGAAGGTAAGTATTATTTATTCAAATATTGGTATGTTGTTTCATCATGTCAGCTGTGGGTCATATCTGATTGAACCTTTAGCTCTGGCTATATGTATACCATTTCTTGATCTCTGACGGTTGTTTTGGTTGCAGCTAACTTGTGGAATATGTTTTGAAGGGTATTCTTCTGATGTGATGAGTTCTGCTGGTTGTGCTCATTTTTATTGCCATGAATGTTGGGAAGGTGTCTCTCTCTCTCTCTCATGTTTGTGTCTGTGTGTGTTCTCACTTGTTTCCTTTTGCCATTTTCCCTTCTACACTTGCATGGTTCCACTGTCAGTGCTCATGTATGGCCACATCTCTGTTGGGACTGAATTGCTCAATCCTCTCAGACTCTCTTGTTACTTTGGATCAGCACACACAGAGAGAGACTAATATACAAGTGTTGGGATTGAATCACTCAATCTTCTTGACTTAACACTCTACCTCTACAAGAATTACAATTACACAGCTTAAACAAGCCTTATACACACATACATGACCACGCACTCACTAACCTGGGCCTATTCTCATGCCTCCTGGAATCTCTCTATGATCTGCACGAGACCAATTCTCACGGCTATGACCGCTTCTCACGGCCACGACCACTTCTCACAGCTATGATCGCTTCACACGGCTACAACCGCTTTATCTTCCGCAATGTTTAAGAAGGCGCTAGGCGCTAGGCGGGCGGCGAGGTGGGGCCTAGCGCCTAGAGGGCCTAGGCGGTGGAATTAAAACTAAGGTTTATTAATTTTTATTTCATTTTTTTTCCTAGCCTATTTAATCTTTAGGACTATTTATACATATAACCGGCCCACCAGCCCATTTCCACCAGCCCTTGCCTCTCCCCTCTCTCCCCGCTTCGCACCGCTTCACACGCCCCGGCCCTGCCAGTTACCTCTTCTCTCTCTCCACTCGTTCTCACCGCATCTCTTTCTCTCCCGCACGCCTCCCCTCCCCTCACCTTTGCTCTCTCCCCCGCTCCCCTTCTCCAATGTCGTCGCCGCCGCCTCCCCTTCTTCCCAAGCGCCACCTCGCCTTCTCCCCCAACGCCGCCGCTGCTCCAGTGGATCTGGCGGCATCGACGGCGGATCCGGCGGCATCGACGGCGGATCCAGCTGCGGCACGGTGGAGGCAGCGGATCCGGCGGCGGCGACGACTATGATGCACTTACACGGATACGTCGACACGACACCGACACAGGAATTCGCCGTTTTCCCAAAAATACCGATACGGCGACACGGCTATATATATTTAAATAATAAATAAATTATATATATATATGTATTATTTTCTATGTTTCCACATGCTTATTAAACTGAAATAATGTAAATTGTAAACTTGTAATTTGTAAAGTGTATACTCGGAATATGTACCTCATGAATTGTTTTGTTAATCCTGTCGTCGAGGTACATCACAAACATAGGATAGGAGCGGGGAGATGATACCTCGATGGAGCAGGGATGCTGGCGACGCGCGGGGAGGAAGCTGGCGGCACGTAGGGAGGAAGCCGATGGGCGGCGGCGAGGTGTGGGAGCGGGTGGCAACGAGGTGCAGGAGCGGGTGGCGGCGAGGTGCCGAAGCTGGCGGGAGCAGGCGGCGGCGAGATGCGGGAGCCGACGGGAGTGGGCGGCAGCGCAAGCGGGCGATGGGAATGACGCGCTCGGGAGCTAAGAGGTTATGGTTAGGGCAACACCCATGCGTGCGTTATGGACCGGCCTGGACCGGCCGTGTCTTGGGCCATTCCTGGGCCGGCTGTGTCCAGGTTGTGTCCGACTCGTATATTTAGTGTGTCCGACACGTGTCGAGAATTTTAATAATTAAAATTAATTCTGAAATTGGCCGATACGTCGCCGACACGTGTCCAAGACGTGTTTGTGTCGTATCCGTATCCGACACGGTGTCGGACACGGATACGGCGGTTTTGCGGCGTGTCCGTGCTACATAGGGCGACGGCAGATCCGACGGCGGCGACGACAGAGGCAGCAGATCCAGCTGCGGCGGCGACGACGACCGACAACACGTGAGCTGACAAGACATCTCCAGGTGCCTCTCTCTCCCTAGAACACCTTCTGTCTGCCCTAGACCCCGCCTTTGACCCCGCCGATGGCCGCCTTTGACCGCCGACGGCCGCTTAGGCGGGCTTGCCGCCTAGCTCACCGATTTTGGGCAAAGCGCGGCGGCGGGGCTCCGCCCAGCGCCTAGGCCCGCCTAGGCGGCCGCCTAATGCCGCCTTTTAGATCACTGATCTTCCGACTTCCCCCGTACTCGGATGCTCCGACTGCTACAGTTCGTCTGAGTACGACTTACGACCATGATGCTACAGTACTCTCGACTTCACACGTACTCGGAGTCTTCGACTGCATTCATGCTTGGAGTTTTCGATTACCTTTGTGCTCGAAGTCTTCGGCTACGGTCACTTTGACCACGGCCAGTGTTCCCCTAGGCGGCCGCCTAGCCTGCCTAGGCGCTAGGTGCCAAGCTCCCGCCTTGGCCGCCTAGCCCGATTAGGCGGTAGGTGCCGGTCTACCGCCCGACTAGGGCCTAGCGCCTAGAGGAACACTGACCACGGCCACTTCGACCACAGCCACTACAACAACGGCCACTTCGACCATGGTCACTTTGACTGCAGCTTTGACCTTGGTTTCGACTGCTCCTTCGGCCATGACTTTGATCACGTACAAATCATTAGGATTAATTCTAACATTCTCTGCCTTAATCTTGATGTGTTGACTCACCGATACGGATCACCCACATCTTCTTTTCACTCGCAGCGGCCTTCTCTTCATCGTCTTTGTCGGTCTCACACCGACTCCTTTAGTGACGATGGCTTCACACCACTGCCTTCGGCTTCACGTCGAACCTTCACTCAACAGCTTCGCACCGCTGTCGTTGTCGGTCTCACACCGACTTCTCCTTGCAGCAGCATCGCACTGTTGTTGGCGCCGGCATCACACCAACTCTTCCTAGCAGTGGTCTCACACCACCACTTCCACTTCGACTGGTGCCATGCTCTACTAACATGCAATGACCTATACAGCATGATTACTACATGCAAAAGACTAAATTAAACATGCAGATATAAACTTTATGAAGATTAGTATCAAACTAATTTATTCTCCCCTAATCTTGACTGACAACCACACTTCACGACTCTTCACACAAGAGTTGGCTTATCATTACTCTGAACATCACAGAGTAGCGTTTTCTCCTCCTTTCCTTTTCCTTTTGCCTACTTTCCTTTCTCAGGGCACTTGTAAGCGAAGTGTCCAAACTCTTGGCAGTTATAGCACATCACCTTGGTTTTGTCAAACTTGCTTCGACCACCACCACTGCTAGTGCTGTCGGAGGAGCCCTTGCCATTTCTCTTTGATGACTTTGTCTCCCACCCGCCTTGGTGAGAAGCAAATGCTCTTCATCCACCTTCTCGTGCTTGCATATCCGCTTCTCGTATGCTTTGAGGCGGCCAATCGCCTTCTCAAATGGCATGGTATCCACATTGAAGAACTGCTCAATTGTAGCAACAACCTGCAAAAACTTGTCAGGAACCTAGTTGAGCAACTTTTTGACGAGTGCGGTGTCCTCTAGGGTGGCGCCAAGACCACTGAACTTGCTCGCTAGCCCACTGATTTTGCCAGCAAACTCGTCGATGGAGTCGCCTTCCTTCATGGGCAGGGCCTCGAATTCACTTTTCAAGGTCCGCAGCCCCGCCGTCTTCACTCGATCGACGCCGAGATACCTCGTCTTCAAGCTCTCCCACACCTCCTTGGCTGTCTTCTTCTTGGCAACCTGGTGGCACACTTCCTCGGGAATAGCTTCAAAAATGCATGCAAGTGCCATCTTGTCCTTCCTCCTCTCCACGACCACTCCGGCCGTGGGCTCCATCGCCTCCCAGATGTCCTGCGCCTCCATACATGCCTCCATTTTGATCGCCCAGGTGGAGTAATTGGAGGAGGTGAGCATCGGGTATTGGAGAGAGACGCCTCCCTCCCTTGTCGTCTGCGCCACCAGATGTTCGGTGATGGACATGTTGTTGAAGCGAAGGTACTTGGGCATACACAAAACCAAGAACTCAGGCTCTGATACCAATTGTTGGGATTGAATCGCTCAATCCTCTCAAACTCTCTTATCATTCTGGATAAACACACAGAGGGAGACTAATACACAGTGTTGGGATTGAATCACTCAATCTTCTTGACTTAACACTCTACCTCTACAGGAATTATAATTACACGGCTTAAATAAGCCTCATGCACACACACACACGACCTCCACGCACCCACTAACTTGGGCCTATCCTCATTCCTCCTGGAATCTCTCCACGATCTGCACGAGACCGATTCTCACGCGATCACGGTCACTTCAACTGCAGCTTCGACCACGGCTTCGACTGCTTCTTTGGCCATAGCTTTGACCATCTACAGATCATGAAGACTAATTCTAACAATCTGTCTATTTCTTTGCTTATGTGTGCATAACATACATGTTACAAAATGATTTCATCTGTCATGCAGTTGGTGGTGTTGGTAAGCATGCGCATGTTTGTGCATAGCATAACTGTTACAAAATGATTTCATGTTTCACCTTGGCTATCCCAAACTTATTTTTTGTTTCATTGATTGTTAGGAGAATGAGTTTGGGGTATGTATCTTTCAGGTGCATTGTTACATGTTAATCTTGCTTATGCTGGCAACCATGATAATATAACTGATCCTTTCTTCTTTGCCGTTCTCTTTCTTCTTAAAATAAAAATAAACTTATGATGAATAGTTAAATTTTGCAGGCTATATTAGTGCTGCAATAAGTGATGGTCCAGGATGTTTGTCAATGCGATGCCCTAATCCATCATGTAGCGCTATTATTCTTCAAGGGATGATTAATAAATTAACTAAAGATGACAATAAACAAAAATATGCACGATTTGTCTTGCGTGCATATGTGGAAGATAGCAAGAAGGTAATTTGTTTGAACAAGCTGACTAGTTTCTCCGCCCCACATATCTTTGGACCTGGTTTGTTCTTGTTTATACTGGTAACATTATTGAAAATTCTGAAAATATGTTCTTTTTTGTCATTCTTTTATATAACCTTAGTCATTTCCTGCAGACTAAATGGTGTCCAGCTCCTGACTGTACATGTGCAGTGGAATTTCTTAGTGACAGGAACTATGATGTATCATGCAATTGCAAATTCAGCTTTTGCTGGAATGTGAGTATTACTGGTTCCATTTTTCTAGGTTATTGATGCTTCCATTTTTAGTGGTGCTAGTGATCAAATATGCAGTGTTTCATTAATATTATTCCGATGTTTGCAGTGCACAGAGGAGGCTCATCGACCGGTGAACTGTGAGACTGTTTCTAAGTGGATATTAAAGAACAGCGCAGAATCTGAAAATATGAACTGGTTTGTTCTAGGCTCAACATTGTAGCATTTGATGTGTTTTCTCCTTTACATCTTAAATATTCTAAGATGCCACAATGTTTTGTTCAGATAGTGTGTAGATAAGAGGTTCCTTGATTTTGTGAGGAGCAAGTCAATATATGTTTAAAATTTCCATTTTAATTTGTTCCATAATTTTAATATTTTGGAATTGTTATTTTATTGGCCTTATGGTTACTGGCAATAAGTGAGGTGGCAAAATATGTTGTGCTTAAAATCTGTTGCACATATATTCCGATGTTATGCAATTGTAACTAGCAAACATTTTAAGACATCTTTCAGTGTAATTTGAGGTGACCTGGAAGTGGGAGGGGCAATATTACAATAAAACTACGGACATTAGTAATTCTAAGAGATGAGACAGGGGCCTGCTACATTTTGTGTCACAGCATTTTACACCGAACAATGATATCTAGTATTATGTGTTGTCACCAATGAAAATATCCTGGCAGTTTTAGGACACTTAATTTGCTTTAATTGGATGCTGACCACTTGGGATTGATTCAATTTTCATCAATCAATGTTTTCCTTTTTTAAAAAAATGTACTAGGCACAAGTGAATAAGACTTTGCTCAATTGATCTTGGCTATGTTGATATAGCGTTAACATTCCCGTATGATACGATGTTGTTAGAATAGTATATCAAGTTATCAACATTATGATTTAGCCCATAAATGTCCCATCGTATTTTAATTGTCTATGTTGTTTCAAATCATATCAGATGGTTTCTCATGTCATGGATGATCCGTTTCAGGATACTGGCTAATTCTAAGCCCTGCCCGAAATGCAAACGGCCGATAGAGAAAAACCAGGGATGCATGCACATGACTTGCACCCCTCCTTGCAAATTTGAGTTCTGCTGGTATAGTCCACTGCCATTTCTTGATAAAAGATTTACAATTCACATTACATGTTTTCATATCTTTTATTTGATGTGATTCAAACATTTTAGGTTATGCCTGGGTGCATGGGCAGAACATGGAGAGGGGACTGGTGGCTTCTATGCTTGCAATCGCTATGAATCAGCAAAGACGGAAGGAGTTGTATGTTTTTCTTGAAATTATGCATCTGCATTGTACTGGTAGAAGAAATTTGTTCATAGACCTCTGGTATATTTATTATTGATTCAGTTGAATTAAATGCTCTAGTTTGGTTGAGGAAATGCAAAGTTCCTATTTGGGCATACTATTTTGTTTATGTCTATTCATCTATTGGATCTTTATTTCAGAGGTCTACTGTTTTTTGCTGACTTAAATCACTTCCATTGCAGTATGATGAGACTGAAGCAAGGAGGGAAAGGGCTAAAAACTCACTTGAGAGATATGTGCATTACTATGAGCGCTGGGCATCTAATCAGACAGTATGTTCAAGATACTTAATATTGATGTCTGCCTGAGCTTCTCTGTTTCTATAATTACCACAAATGCAACTTACATCATTCTTGTGCTCAACTGCTCATAAGTAACCTTTATGTTTTCTAACTTTTCTCTTTTACCTGCAACTATCGTGTTGGCCATACTTGAAGAACATTTACTGCATTGTGTTGGTGATACCTAGAAGAATATTGACTTACTGAATCTATTTTCCTGTCAAATGTAACCCGACTAGGTGCAGCTTTGTTTGAGATCCATGAGTATATTTGGTGTACTAACCAAGTCCATTGCTATTGTCCTAATAAAACCAAATGTTTCTTTTCCTTTTGATGTTGTATATAATCTGATCAGATCATGAATTCCAAAAAGTTGAAAGACAGTTCAAAATATTTTCTATGCCTGATTGGCTTATAATTCTCTATCTATTGTGCATGCTTATGTTGAATGCCAAAATTTCAACTGTAGTTTCTGTGCTGATGTACTGTTTATTGACAGTCAAGGCAGAACGCACAAGCAGATCTGCAAAAGGCGGAAAAAGAACAAGTAAGCATTTACATCATGTTATGGGCACTGCATTTAGTGTGCCAGATGGAAGATTTTATGTTTGCCATTCTTTCCTGTTTTGGACTTGGATGGTGCTAATTCTCTATTTCCCTTCTATGTGCTACAGCTTGCAAAGTTAACTGATGTTTTTGGAGTACCAGAGACCCAACTAAAGTTCATAATTGAAGCTTGGTCGCAGGTTTGATATCACAGCTTTATGTTATGGTCTAAATGGGCTTCATACGTTACAAATCTTCCTAAATTTGATGCATGCACTGCTTCACTGTATGGCAGATTATAGAATGCAGGCGAGTGCTCAAATGGACATATGCTTATGGCTATTATCTAGATGATAAGGTCAAGAGTGAATTTTTCGAGTACCTGCAAGGTTGTTATTTTATTGCATTTCAAAAGTAAGTTTATCATGTGCTTGCCAAAAATCATGGATCATCTATAAATCCTAAATCTTTTATAGGTGAAGCTGAGTCTGGTTTGGAGCGTCTTCATCGATGTGCTGAGAAGGACTTGCTAGCATTTTTGCCTTCTTCGAAACCTGATAGTAATGGATCTCCACCTTCGTTGGCTGAATTTGGTGATTTCCGGGTGAAGCTTGCTGGGCTGACAAGGTATTGCAGTCATCATATCTTATATTTTTTGTTGCGCATTTGTCAACTGTGTGGTAGCTTTCATCCTTGATTTTTTCTTAATTCTAATTTGTTGTGAGCACATTGTCTCCTTTCAAGTTGAACTGTGCCTGAGTTTGTATTGTCTCATCACTTATCCCATCAATTCTCTGGACAATGATTTAGTATTAGTCTATTGGATAACATAGTCAAAGTCAAAATCAACCAAAGTGGTGGTTTAGAAAAGCATCTAGATTGATGTTTCAGTTATGCGGCATGCCATTTCCTGATTGAATACAGAGTCTTGCTGCTTTTGATTCTGCTAGTTGCACAATGCCGTAAAATGTTTTTTGTCCAACATGTTTGTTTGTGCATTACCGGTATCATAGAAATGCTTGTGGATGCCCTATTCATAAATGGATAGCAGCTTCCTATGGTTATTCTGTATTGTGCACTGAGCTTTGCTAACGATTATGATGTCTATGCTAAATTTTCACTGCAGTGTCACTCGGAATTATTTTGAGAACCTTGTTCAAGCATTGGAAGATGGGTTGGAGGATGTCCGCTCTACTGGCCAAGCTGCTACCTCAAGTAACACCACCAACTCCAAAAAAACAGGCACTAAAGGCAAATCGACGAAGAAGCAGCTCGCTAGAACATCTTCTGGCCACTCAGATGATGGTTGGCCTTGCGAGCGCTGCACATTTATAAACCCCTCTTCGGTGGATGCATGCAGCGTCTGCGATAAGCATAGGTACTAGATAGAAAACAGCTCAAAGGTAGTGCCCCAAGAAGCTCAAAGCTCATGAGAAGAGGTGGGTGCTTATACGTTCTATCCTGCATTCAATACTGCGAAGCAGAGCTTCCAACAGATGCAATGGTGTACAGAGAGGTATTGAAGGTCGTTGTTTTATGTAGATTGTAACAATGGTGGAATGGAGGTGTAGCGGAAGGTCTCTTAAGCTTGTCTGCTTAAATATTTGTTATGAAGGGATAGGTGTGTTAAAATGTGGTGGGTTTCTACCCCATACCCCGACCAACTTGTGAAACTGGAGAGGGGTGAATTACCGGGTGGTCATGTAAATTACCACATCTTGTATCATCTATGTGGTTACTGAATTATGTGGAAAAATAGTCCTCTCAACTGTCTGCTCAGTTTTCAATCTGTCATTGACTTGGGACTGACCACCCCATTCGAAGGAATTGTTGGAATCAAATTTTTCCTGTACATTTCAACATGCTGTTTCAGCACAGAAGAAATATACGTAGTTCGTTCGGTGTTCGTGTTTGCGTCTCGTCACTAGATAGTAGCAACGCGGTAGTGGTACAAAGCGATCATTTGAAACCCGGCGACAGGACCAATATCAACGATGATTTGCGTATGTGTCCAGTGAAAAGGATCTTGCTGCCTGATGAGCTTCAACCGTACATGCGACGTTTCTTTGCACATTTCATCATCAGCTCCGGCTGAGGCTGCTCCTGCTGCTGCCTTTTGCTTCACTTGGTTTCTTTGCACAGCTTCCGGCTGAGGCTGCTGAAATTCGCTCTCGAGTACTGCCGCGAGCCGTTCCTCCAGTCCGTCCCAGATTTCATCATCAGCTCGAACTCCTGGTAGCTGATGCGGCCGTCCTGCACGCCCAACAACACACACGCACGCATAAATAAACAAATAAAATGAAGGAAAAATTCAGCAATCATAGACAGCACCGTGTTCGTTCGTGCAATCCTACTCGAGCTGTTGAGAATTTTGATTTGATTCAAGTAGCCCAACCTTATCGGTGTCGACGTCGCGGATGATCTCGAGAATGGCTTGCTCGTTGGGGCCCAGCTCCTCCCTCAGCTCCTCCAGCTCGATGAAGCCGCTGCCGTCCTTGTCGAAGTACTTGAACGCCGCGGCGAGGTACTCGTCGTTGGTCATCTTCTTGAGGTGCAGCGACACCGTCACGAACTCGTCGCAGTCCAGGGTGCCGTTCCCATCCGTGTCCGCCTGCACGCGCAAATCAGCCATACTTCTCGTCTTATAATAGGGTCCTGATCTTGCAGTGGTAGAGACGATCGAGTGACTCACCGCTTCTAAGAGCATCCTGATCTCTGACTCCGGCACGGGCTGGCCGTTGATGTGGAGGCCTTCCATGAGCTCCTCCAGCGACAGGTTGCCGTTCTTGTCCTTGTCCATCAGGTGGAACATCTGCACGTACTTGTCCAGCTCCTCCACCGGCAGGTTCCTCGCCACCACCTTCACCGACATCGCCGGTCTCGCGTGAATCAGCTCTTGCGATTTTGCATACAGGTGTAACACTGACACAAGAAGGAAACATGCAAGAACAGTATGCAGAAACTGGAGTTACCCGGAGAGCCTTCTTCTTGAACTTGTTCATGGCAGAGAATTGCTGCAGCCTGGCACGGACAGCGTCTCCCAGAGACACGTTTGAAGCCATGTCTGCATTCTTCAGCCATGGGTGCTCTGTTTGTTTGCGAGCGGAAATCAAATGCTGTTAGTTTCCATTCATGTCTGATGAGCTTTAATTGAATTGAAGTGCTCGAGCAAGATCATTAATTTACCAAGCACTTGTCTCGCCGTCAGCCGGGTGGAGGGGTCCGGATCAAGCATCCTCCGGACAAGGTCCTTGGCATCGCCGGACACCCTGGGCCATGGCTCTCTGTTGAAGTCGATGCCACCCCGGAGTATCGCCTGCGCAATCTTCTCATCGTTTTCTGCACAATAATTGTTCAGATCAACATCAGCACTGAGATCGAATTATTTCATGTGAGGAGATCATTACAAGAAAGAGCAATGCATATACCTCCCCAGAACGGAGGGACACCACAGAGAAGGATGTAGAGAATGACGCCGGCGCTCCAGACATCCACCTCGGGGCCGTAGCTTCGCTTCAGAACCTCGGGAGCCATGTAGTATGCGCTTCCGACCACCTCGGTGAAGCGATCGCCTGCAGATCAGAAGGGTGATGAGTGCGCCGATTCATCACGGATTAGAAGAAGAAAATTGACGAGGTGAGATGCAAGCAATGTTGTTGTCGTACGTACCAGGGTTGAAGAACACCGAGAGGCCGAAGTCGATGACCTTGAGAGGGGAGTCCTCCGATTTGTTGGCGAACAAGAAGTTCTCTGGCTTCAGATCCCTGTGTATCACCCCGTTCGAATGGCACAGCTGCATGGAAATCGAAATCGGTTTGTTGCAACATCGATGTACAGGAGAAAATTTCGACAAAGATGCTTTCTTGATTGTGTGTGATTTGTGTTTGCATGCATTGATGGTTGATGGTTTACCTGGACGACGTCGACGATGGTGCGGAAGATGTTGGCGGCGGCGCGCTCGGAGTAGTGGCCGCGCGCGACGATGCGGTCGAAGAGCTCGCCGCCCTCGCAGAGCTCCATGACGAGGTGCACGGCGCCGTCCGCGTCCTCGCACGCCTCGCGCAGCCGCACCACCGCCGCGCCGCCGCGGGACGACATGCGCCGCATGATGGCCACCTCCCTCCGCACGTCCGCCGCGTGGGCCGCCGCCGCCGCAGCGGCGTTCGCCGCGGCGACCCCCGCCCCCGCCCGGCGCGCCCGGCGCCGGTGTCTCCGTATCGTCTTACACGCGAGCGCATCCCCGGTGGCCGCGTCCCTGCACCGCCGCGTCACCCCGAACTCCCCGCGCCCCAGCTCGCGGCCCAGCACGTACCGCCGCGCGAACTCCTCCGCGGTCGTCTTGGCCACGAGCACCGCCTCGGCGGCGCCATCCTTGCCGACGTTGTTCTCACACGATGAGGAGTCGGAGGCGCGGCTGGCGGCGCCGGCGTCGCGGTCGGTGACGGGGAGGACGAAGGAGAGGCCGCTGAGGCGGCCTCGCAGCTTCCGCGAGCAGGCGTAGGCGGAGTAGCACCCCCCCATTTGCCGACGTCGCGGCGGCGGCACGCGCCCTCGGCCGCGCCGAAGCGCGCCGGTGTCTGTTTGTTTGGTTTGCGCCTTGCGCGCACGGCGACGGCGAGTCAGGCCTCTCTCGTGCGGCTCGCCGCTCGCTCCGCTGTCTGCATGGGCCTTCGCGATTGGTGACCGCGCCGGCCGCGTATTTATGGAACGCGCGCACGTGACTCTGGCGGTACGTACGAGGAGAGCTGCGCCGTGCGGCCGCGCGTTGCTCTGCTCCTGCTCGGAAGGTTCGAGTGACGCGTGTGTACAATCCAAGGAAGGGAAGGGAAGGGAAGTAATGTTATATTGTGTGCTACAATTGTGTCTCGGTTGTCGGACGCGTAGCGGGAATCCCATTGCGTGCCGCTACGTCCGTTAGCTGTTGCACGCGGCGGCTACATCGCCCGGTGCGCTTGCAAATCTTACTCTTAACGTTTTCTTAAGCAAAAATTGTGTGCTTTCTTATGAATTAAAAACTATAGTATGCTAGCATGTCGGGTCTGTCTAACCTACGCCGTCAGTTCCGTCTCCGTGTTTAGCAATATCATGCTCTCAGCTTTGTCGCCACTTGGTAGAGCTCTTTTTTTTTTTAGAAATTTTGTAGCGTGATAGAATTATTTTTTGGTAGATTGTTTTTGTTTTTGTTAGAGATTTTTTAGAAAGGTGCAAAGGAGACTTAGGAGAGACAGATAAATCATGGCTAACATCAACTCTTTTTTTAAGTAGTAGAGATAATCAAAATGTTTTAGGGGTTTACCAAGCAGCAAGACAAACATGCAAAGCAAATGCATAATTTCCATTTTGAAAAGTGTTTTTTTTCCAAGAAGAGGTGAATGACAACGGCTCTCTACGTGGTGAAAGTTTGATTCGAATTTACCATTCCAGCTGAATTGCTAAAACTTGGTTGTTCACAAAAGTTGTACACTATAGACTACAAAAATTTTCTGAAGACACGCTAGTACATTTTTCAAATTCAAGACTCGAGAGTAACCAAATTATGTCTTAAGAGAAAAATAACCCTATCAACTCTCTTCCTTATGTTACTCCACCCAATAGCCTTCTATTACAGAAGTGTGACAACGACACGTTGCTGATGATTTACAATATTTTACGTAAAAACTTATTTGTAGTACTGCTACATAACTTATATTATGTGCCACGAATAAATATCATGTTCTCATATTTTAAACGCGGTAATTTTTCTTAAATCTTGCTGGAAAGTAGTAAATTTCTAGGTTCCAAATAAACCCTAAATTTTAATTTACATGGGGCAGACACGTAATTTCCAACTATTCGGCGGACACTTCTGGTTCCTGTAACGAATGTCGGCGCCGCCGCCGCAAGTGTTTCTTTGCCACCGCCTCCCCGTCCCGCGCCCCAGGCGTGCCCGTTTGCATCGGCGCCTCCCAACCCGCGCGACTCGAGTCGGGGCGACTCCCTACGCGCGCACGACGGCGACGACCACCGGCGCATAACGACCTCGCCCCTCCCGCGCGCACCTCCTCCCGTCTAGGTACGGCGCCTCCACCCCCTAACCCTAACCTCCGCCGCCGCGTTTAACTCTAATCTCTGCCGCCGCCCTGTGCTAGTTTCGCCGGCCTCTCCGTCCCTGTACTCTCTCGCCGCTGGTCCCACAAGACGTCGCCGCCGGACGAATACGAAGCACGGCGGCGGCGGCGGCGAAAAGAGACACCCCTTCTCAGAGCATGGCCACTGCTATGGCGCTGGAGGATGCGGCGCCGCAGCCGTCCGGCGCCAAGGGAGCCAAAGGAGACGCGAAGAGGAAACAGAACAACGGGCTTGGAGGAGAAGGCGGTGGCGGCGGAGGTAGAGGGCAGAAGCGGAAGAAAAAAGAGGTGTTCATCTACGGCAACTACAGGAACTACTACGGCTACCGGGTGAGCAATCACTCCCCTCCCCTCCCTTTTAGCTTCTCGTAAAATCTGCGAATCGTCGATGTGCACACCATCACCAGTTGTTTGATGAAATGCTTCACTGGAGATCGCTGTGTTTGTGGGATTGGGGTGGGTTGGTAAGGTTGGGGTGCTTAATTGGACGCAGTCGAAGCTTTTGCTTAGGATGTGCCCCCTAGCTGTTTGACGAAATGCTTCCGTGGTCTTATAGGCTGCAGCGCTGATTTGTGTCCTGAATTTGCAGTAGGAGCGTGTAGTTTTGCGGGCAGGTCTTGTGCTTCTAAAGCTAGTGGGAGGAAGTTGCGGAGAGATGCACCGGGTGATGTTGTTTACTGGTTTGTTTGGTTGTAATTTGCAGAAGACCAAAATAGGCACTATTTGTTGGGGGCACGTTGATATTCAAATTAAAGTTTCTACTCCCTAGTCTTAGTTCAGCATTTTGTTGCTAATCAGTATTTATTTTGTTGGGTATGCAAGTAAACAACAAATTTCAGGAAACAAAATTATCTCGTATACTTTGATCCCAGATTTAGTAAAACAGAGGATTGCTAATTGATAAGTGCTCCCCACATCCAGGGTGTTATCTTCTAATGTCCAAGCCTCATCTTAGCTGACAATAAATTTTATCTTCTAATGTTCAACAGATTGATCATAATGTTGGTGAAGATCCTCGTCTTGAGATATTCAAGAGGGAGTGGTTTGAAGGCAAGGATTGCCTCGATATTGGATGCAACCAGGGTTTGGTAACGATCGGTCTAGGTAATGTTCTGGGTACAATAATTGGGTTCTATTTTGTTTGGTTGATGATCTGTCTAATCTAACTTATGCCTATTTCTTTCACGTTTCAACTTAGTTACTATTGTCAGATTTCTGTTCTTGTACAGTTACATTGTTGTAGCCAGGGTTCGGAAAATCGGAACTGGAGGGAACCCCAGCCGGCAGGCGGTACCGGTACCCGGCCGGTTACCGGAAAAACCGTTCGAAATTCGTGAATCAAATTTTGAATTTGGGTGGTTTGAAAAATGGTAACCGTTCCGGTAACCATAAAACCGCTTAAAAACAGGAAAACCCGATAATAAACCAGGAAAACCGCTAAAGATGAAAAAACCAAGCTGAGAGTACAATAATTGAAGCATATTTACTTCATATAATAGGTAATCTAGCACCAAAAATGCCTAAAAGACCTTAAACCAATCTAGAAATGCATTAGACCTAAACCCTAACCCGGCCGGTTTTTTATTTCCCGGTACCCACTGGGAAATCCGGTTGGCAGTTACCGGCCAGTAACCGCCGGTTTTTCCGAACCCTGGTTGTAGCTCTTATAAAATGTCTTGCCAAGATTAACGTAAACATTGTTTTAACTAGTATAGTAAATCTTGTTTGACCTTTTCAGTTTTCATATGGTTACTTTACAAAAAATTCAATATGCTGTATGCTATCTATTTTAGACTGTAACTAGTAAAACTGTTGAGATGACCTAGACATGTCTGCTTTCTTGGTAATGTGTATAATCTGCACTAGCGTGGTTTTCATGTGGTAGCATTTGACTGCGACTGTTGATCATATCTAGGGCTGGGATGCTCCTATGGATGCATTCAAATATATAAGAACTGAATGCCAATAACTGTTTCTGTTCATGTGCTTCATTATTCTTTGAATTGATGAATTGTATTTTGACAATCATTTGTTAAATTTTGATTAGATTATAGGTATCATCTAATTTTTCTTGCAGATAAATGTCGGAATAGCGTAGAATGTTTTTAAGCGTTACTTAAATTTCATGACTAGCGAAGTTTCTCATTTTTATTTCTGAACCTTGTGCAGTGCTGAAATTTGAATGTCGAAGCATCCTTGGAGTTGATATTGATTCAGGTTTAAGTTGTTCTTGTAATGAACTATTATATTATTTTGTTTTCTCATTTCATGTTTTGGTGCATGAAATACACAGTAGCTGGAATTTATATACCATGTTAATGCACATGTTTCTCGGCAACGGCAACCTTTATATGCATTCTGGGTTCTTGTTATATAACGTTGTGTGGAGAACATAAATGCTCTTTATGACCAAATGGTACAAAATATCAATGTAGATATTTAGTCCTGTTAACAAATAATCCACTTGACCTGCTATCACATATGGTACCTTTGTGTTCTTAGTAACAATTAGCGTATAAACGCCATCCTTTGAGGTGTGCAACAATTTTGTGGTTGCAGGTCTAAAGAAGAGGATTATGATGGGGCTTTATTAGTTCTGTATCTATTTATTAAAAGGTATTAAATCCTTGCTGATGCCCACAACTTCATAATCAGATGGTTGCATCCTTTAATATTCCTGTTTCTTCATTTGATGATTTTTCAATTAGACAATTATTGAATATTACTTGACAGATGCCTCAGAAATATCACCAGCCATGCTTGAACAGTTCTTTGTACGTAGATAGTGTTTGATGTGTTCTCACCTATACAAATGTAATATGACAATGTGTATTGCATTTTAGTTGAATTAAACTGATTCTGATCTTGCCCTGTTAGGCTTGATTGAAACTGCTAACTGGAACTTAAGAAGGATATCTCGACTGGATAAGATGGCTACAAAAAACGTCAACATTCCTAAGCCATCAGACGCTCCATCTCAAAACTCTCCAGAAGAAGTGGCACCTGAGATGTCAAATGGGAATATTTCTAACCACAAACACCATGATCTTTTTAAAATTGTTTCTTTTCAACATGAAAATTTTGTACAGAGCATGGACAGATGTTCAGAACGGTATGAGTATGACACCATCGTTTGGTAAGTTACAAATTTGCAATAGAGACCCCTCAGAAAAATCATGCTTTTCTTTGTATTAGTCTTTCTTATATTGCAACATGACTCATGAAATCTGCTGGGTGATATCCACATTGATGGCGCTTATCTTTTTGTGCTTTTGTTCTCATGGCAGTTTGAGTGTGACAAAATGGATCCACCTGAACTGGGGTGATGAAGGCATTATTACTTTATTTGTGAAGATCTGGAGGCTTCTAAGACCGGTATCTATTTTTCTTTCTGTTTGGTGTGCTTTGCTAAATTGGACGTCAATGGTAACAGGAAAAACTAACAATATCTTTTTTCCTCCGGCTTCTCTTGTTTTGCAGGGAGGGATTTTTATCATGGAGCCTCAACCTTGGACCTCATATAAGAGAAACAGATTAGTTTCGGAGGTAGTATTTTTTATGTCAGACTGATGACTAACTAATGCTGGATTGCTGGTTAATTTTTTACTGCATTGAAGTTTGGGATGCTGGTTTTTTTCTACCTCGTTCATCAAGAGTAAGCGCTTGTATTTGCATTGAGTTGTTTTGCTTTTGGCCCCTTGCTTGTGTAGAAGTTATAGATGTACCTCTGGTTTGAGTTGCTTGCTGGGCTTTTTCATCATTTATGTTAGGGTTCAACTCTTGCACAATCTGCTTTCTTAACCCCTGTTCTCGTAAACTTAAGCATAAAAGAACGAACATACTGACAGAAGTTCTATCCTCAATAAGACAATTGCTTCTTTCTTCCATGCTTGTTGATCTTTAAATTCTCCTGGAGGAAAGTTAGCTTGTAATATCTCACTTTTTTTCTTCTGTTTTCAGGTTGCCAAAGAGAACTTCAATGTCATCCAAATATGTCCAGAGAAATTTCGGGACATACTTCTAGACAAGGTATGTTCTATACCTGCCACCAATTCTAAGTTCTGTTCTTTTGCCCCTGCAGCGAAATTTTGCTAAACCATGTAGTGGTCCTTGCAGGTTGGGTTCAGGTCGGTAGAGGTGGTTACTGACAGATTGGTGGGTACTGTCACTGGTTTTGACCGGCCAATTGAAGTTTACCCCAAATGATGAAATTGGATCAAGGGTCGTGACATTTCCTGGCCAAAGGCTTCCGTGGTCAGATGGGCAGTTTGGTTCTGTGGGATTCGTTGAGATCACCAATGCTTTCTTCCGTACGACAGACCAAGTACAACAATAGAGGCTTCGCATAGTGCTGGATTTGCATTTTGCAAAAGGACCGTTTGAACGCCCAAGGAAAGAGATGGGTATAGAGGTGATATTGTGATGTTCCCTATGCGGAAGTTTTGGATATTTTGTAATACGGGGCTGTTTGCCTTTGTACAAGTGAACGGCGGATACCTGCACCCCACGAGAGAAAAGCTTCCAGGAATATCATATTTCGCTTGCTATTAACATTGCGAATTTTCTTTGCTTATATTGTTCAATTCTCATGATCGTGGTCTCACAAGTTTTAAGGTTTGGTCGTGATGTCAACCTGCCAGCCTTACCAGTATATCACTGGCACTGATAATTATTGCATGTAGTACGTTTGAGGTCGCTACCGCCTATTTTGCATCAGCCAGCATATCTTGGGCAATTCCAATCTACTTCTAGGCTATTTGCTTTCCCCATTGAGCTTCCTTTATTCATTTGTACTTCATGAAGAAGACTGGGCATATTAGGGGTCTAGTGTGCTCGTCTAAATTGCTTGCTCGAGAATCGCCGAGTCCTCGGTCACCTGGAGCTCAAGCTTGAGCTGAGCCCATTCCAAAAGCACTACAAAAAGGCAGTGATCAATCACTGTCTGAAAAATGCAACGACATTCCAAAAGCTCCAAGGAAGGTGCAGGTGCAAAAATCTCCATCTTCTTGCCGGCTCCAAGCCAAGTATCGAATCCACCCAGAGACCAAGAACAATGGTCTGCCTGAGCTTTGTCGAATGCCAGCACGTCCACCGATCGGCCATGGACTACTTCCTCGCGGTGCTCGTCATCCTCGCCACCGTCGTCGCGGCGAGGCTACTCATCTGCGCGGTGCATTAGCAACGGTCACGGAGCAGCGCACCACAGCCCGGCGGCTACCGACGTCGACGAAGACGTGGAGATGTGGGACGGCAATCTACCGGCACGCTCAGCAAGGCCAGCGGGAAAGGCCGTCGGAAGCGCCGTTGAGCTGCCGCGGAACGAGGAGTGGCACAGCAAGCCGGTGGTCGCCGCCGGGCAGGACGCCGTGTGCCACATCGCTCACCCCAGCCCGTCGCGTATTGGCTAGCTTCTGTAACACAGCACTCTCTTCTCTTCGGTTACAAAAGAGTAACGTTTTGGGATACGTATAATCAAACGTTTTGCGGAACTGCGTCGAAACGTCACACTTGTGTGATTGTGGAGCAGTATTTACATCAGCATATGCTATGTATACGTGTAACTACAAGGTTATTTTCACTATGTAGTTCGATATTTTTCTTTGTTCTTTTAAACGGATGCAGCTTGAACTGTTATTATTCAGAAGGAAGCTAGGCTGCATATATGTAGTTCTGAGAATACAATTTGGTAGTGCACTTGTACATCGAAGGATTCTTCACATCGAAAAAAAAAAGGGAAAATTGCTCTAGTAAAAGAGAAACAAAAGAGACCGATGGATTTCGAATCAGTAGAGCCTCTGGATGCGCACGATGCGGCCGAGCTCCTCGTGCACGGACACGTAGCAGCACGGAGGAATGAGATCCTCTGACTTTGGGGCTAAAGTCAGAGTGACTTTGGTGCATTTCAACCGTTAAATTTAAATTTGAATGGTTAGGATTGATTTTCAATTTCTCATGAGATAATCATGATTTCTCTTCCATATCAATCATAACCATTCAAATCTAGATCCAACGATTGAAATACATCAAAGTCACTCTGACTTTAGCCCCTAAAGTCAGAGGATCTCATTCCCAGCAGGGACGCTCCTAGCTCGCCCTGCATAACACCTTCACTTACATAACCGGAAGCGATGCGCCTTTCGAGATATGCTACCCGATCAAAATGACAGATGGAATCTGAACCGGATAAAAAGCTAACATTTTTCTCTCTTGTTTAGAGGAAAAGGCTAATATTTTTCTCGAACTGAATTGCAACTCTAACCCAGAAAGGAAAACGAAAATCCTTCAAAAGCAAGACAAAAGTCCGGGTATCTGACTTTTTTTTTTGGAAGACCGATATCTGACCATATAACTTGTGCAGCCTCGAACCCTATAGGCTATAGATGGACATATACTTGGATAATACCCCAAAAGAAATGATCCTGATATCTAACCACTACTTGCAAGAAGAGAAGCTCCCCAATCACCAAATCAACAGCCACTGCTCTCCGACCAGCCGCCGCCCCACTGGCCCGGAGCGGTCATCGGCCCTTTCATCTTCAGGTCGAGTGCAGCCTGCTGCAGTTGCTGGGCGTGCAGAGTGTGCGGTGGCTGCTGGTGCGGCGGGCGAACCTGGAGGTGCTGCATCTGGTGCGTGGCCAGCAACGGCTGCATTGCTTGGTTCTGGTGGTGAAACATCTGCTGATTCCCTCCAAATGAGTGCGGCGGTCCACCAAAGTTCATCATCCCTCCACCGTTGCCCATCTGGCCTGTCACCATCTTCAGGCGCTGAAGCTCTGATTTCAGGGCGTCATTCAGAGCTACAACAAGAGCAGCGAATGGTAAGTTTTTGAACCGTGTTGTTAACAGAGCATAAAGTCCGAGTGTTGCTTCAGTTTGGTTCCGTTTCACGGAATAATCAAGAGAATGTATGGAAGTACAAGCAAGGGAGCTGAGAAGAAAAGTGCAAAATGATCATAGAGAAAATCTCTTTTGTTTGTTTACATGATAGAAGACCCCTCAAACATCAAACATGTTAGAAGTTGTTCTTTTTTAAAAAAACACCTTTTCTCACTTCCCTTTCTTTTTAAAAGGGACATAACATAATAGCAAGATAAACTAAATGGACATCAAGTCGGTTGCTCCATTATTAGTGGGAGCAAGTTAAATAAGCCAAAATTTCACAACATGATCAATGTTTGTGTCCATAAATGTAGCAACCTAGATGCACTCAATATTTTATTTTCAAGATAGTTCTTCCGAATATATCATCAAGATACACTGGTCCCTCCCTAAGACTGTATTGGCAACACTATCAGTCCTACCAGCATGCCGAGTGGCGAGTGGTGAGTACGCAAGATTCTCTTAGTTATGTAAACATAATTATGGCAAAATGAACGAGGTAAAAATATAGCAAAACAGTGAGCAGAATAACGAACTTTACCATCCTGTAAGTGGACTTGTTGCTCCACGTTCTGCAGACGCATCTTCAGTTCACTATTCTCAGTAGTCAGCGCAGTTGTGTCTCTCTGTTTGTATCAATATAATGGGGGAAGAATGATTAGCTATCTGAAGTGATGCAGGGTTCATCAATGCAGAATCAACATATCCTCAGTAAATAAAGCAAAAGCCTTGGGTGCTTCCAGCAAGCAATTCGTATACTTGATAAACCCATTAACGGTGACAAAATGAATATGCCTAAACAAACTTGGGTCAATCCAGGTTCATGCAAGACCAAGAAAAAGCCTGGTGTCTTTCTGGTTGATTCTGGCCAGCCAGCCAGGTACAGCACCATGCACACAAAGGTCAGGCTCATGCTGGGTTGGCTAGTTCAGAAATTCAGATCAAGCGAGGCAAAAAAGGGCCAATTGCGTCAAGACCAGGCAAAGGATTGGTCGATTCCAGCTACAGTATAGACTCTAGACATGAATTGCAAGCTAGTTCGATTGGTCTGTTTTGTTCTCTCTTTGTTGTTTGCAGGGACATAGGAGCAGTTAATTGAATTACTCTTTCATACTTTTTCCTATAAGAATGATTTATTCATCACAGTGGCGACTGAGGTGCAAGACCACTAGTAGGTAACAAAATTGATAATGCTACCTAGACAAACAATGAAATAATATGCCATGGTAGTTCCTGAATGACTTTCCTACCTATTGAATGCTCCTGAATGACTTTCCTAGGTAATAAAAAACAGAATAGTAACTACATACTGAAATCTCCATGAGAGCAGATGCATGATCCACTACACACCCACACACCACAGGATAGAGAATTCTTACATCAGATTGTCTAGTCTGTTCCTACTGTCTAAGCCTATATACTATGCAGATTGCAGATAGGTCTAGTTCAAGAGGTGAAAGAACAGATAGATCAAAATTTTCTTAACTGGAAACAAATTGGGGGGCAGAGGTAACAAGAAGTCAGAAGGACTAATCCTCACCTGTATAAGTGCCAGCTGGGTTGACAATGTTGTTGCGTCTGAATGCAGGGCTTGCACTTTCCGCTCAAGTTCAGCAATGTACCGCATTTTCCTTTCTTTTGATCTTGCTGCTGATTGCCTATTAGCCCAAATCCTACCACACGATTCATGTTGACTAAGAGTACGAATAGACAATTAAGCACTTATCAAACAAAACAACTAACGAGTTGCCAGATTCCAGATAAAGATTTGCTTGGTATCTAACATTGCAAGTTCGTATCACAGCATGCTTACAGCTTATTTATGGTTATGCATCATTTTTCTCGGAGAAATTTGCCATGAGACAATTTTATTTTAACTTCACGCCATACTACATTCATAAAACAGCAAGATGCTGAAATTGGGGAATAATATTATAATTGTTATAAGTTGTCAGATACATAATCATCCACACAATAAAACCTAAGATATGAATACAACAACTATTGCAATCTTCCCAGTTCGAGTGAATTAATGCGAGTAACTAGCGTGCACGAATGTCATGTATAATTTCAACTAGACTAGAACCAGAAATGAAATACAAATTTTGCTCTACCTCATGAGTAAATTTCTCATGAGTCATGACAGTCAAGCACATCTCATGACAGAAATCCAAGAAATTATTTGTCATGAGCTTGAGAAATGTGATGAAAAGCGAATTCAGATGAACCGATGGAATTGCATAAGGGTAAACACAATAATCCGTAAAAATCAAACCTTTTTGCCTTCTTCGGGTCGACAAGCGCTAGTTCTGCGAGCTTTGCGGTTGACATTGCCTTCTTGGCCTCTGTCGGCGACATCCCCTCCATCGCCGGTGTCCCAAGCAGCTGCTCTGTCTTGTCATAGCTGGACACATCCATCGAATGGCTATGCTGATGCCCCGGCCTCGGCACTGCCCCAGCCCCCGCCATGGCGCACGACGACTCCGCGTCCGACGCCCCGCACGGCGAGTTCAGCTTCTCGACGTCGAGGAACATCGAGAAGAGCTCCTCGTTCTCGTCGGACAGCAACGGTCCGTCGCCGGCGCCGGGGACGCCGAGGTCGAGGTCGTCGGGGAGGCCGATGATCTCGGAGTGCGCGCGCCGGTGGCCGGGGTTGCGCGGGGGGAAGTCCGGCATGCGGCTGATGTCACACTCCAGAGGGGGAGTCCGCAACGGCGACAACGCCGCCCCGTCGCGCGAGGATTGCGGCGGCAAGCCATTGCCGTTGCTGCCTCCTCCTGCACCGCCGCCGCCGCCGCCGCCTTCTGGGATCGGAGGCTCGCCCATGTTCTTGGCACAAAAAATCCTTCTTAAAGATGCTGCCTTCACGCAAATTTTTGGTCGATATCACGCTGCGAAATGTTCTTTTTCGGATTAAAGAGCGGAGAAAATGTGGTGAAGAATTATGCGAAAGAAGATAAAGGTTTCGGGAGGCACTGCAAGAATAATAATAATAATAAGATCTAAAAATGCTTCTAAAAGATCTTAAAAGAATTTGGAATCGTGCAGGGAGGAACATATTACCCGCAATTTCGATGTTCAAACGAAAAGAGAAGGAAAGAAACCCGCTTTCTCTTGGCCTCTTGTTCTGTTCATCGATTTGGAGATTCGTGTGTGTCTATTTTGGATGCGAAACAGTGGATAGAATGGAGCCAGGAGAATTGTAGGGAGATATATAGGTAAAAGAACAAGGGCAAATGTTCTTACCCTTATCTCGTGGAGATTGGATAAGCGGAGGTAGAGCTCTTCTTTTTGGTTTTTCAAAATTTCTATTATAACTAAATTTCAAACAGATTATCTTTTAAAGACAAAATCTATAAATTAATTATAGCATATAATATAGTGACTTCATTTATATCGGCGAAAATCACATACAAATTTATGTTACTTCGTACCCTCTCACACAAACACTTTAAAAGGTATAAACCGTAGACAAAAATTATAAGTCGAAGTTAAAAAGAAGAGTAAAGTCCATTACTGGTCCTTAAACTTTTTATGCTGTGTCATCCCGGTCCATAGACTTTCAAAATGTGTCATCCCGGTGCCTAAACACTCTTTGGGTCTCAAAATTAGCCCGTTACGGGTATTGGCTGTGTCATCACGGTCCTTAAACTTTTTATGCTGTGTCATCCCAGTCCATGGTTGTTACCACAGGAATGGCACACTTTGAAAGTCTATGGACCGGGATGACACACTTTGAAAGTCTATGGACCGGGATGACACGGCATAAAAAGTTTAAGGACCGGTAATGGACTTTACTCTAAAAAGAACATACCCAAATATGGACTAAAGGAGTGTGTGAAACGAATGGATGGAGCAATGCAAAAAAAAAATATGACAAATGTGGTACAAAAAAATTTACTTACAAATATACTTTTTGTCTTTTCGTATTTTACACTTCGTTTTTTAGGAAGAGTAATATGTACGGTGTAAAAAAAAGACATAATAAAAATGCAAAATTGACAACAATTCCACAAATAAGAATTATTATTTGTTCTTCACTAAATATGGAGAAAGCATTCGAATCGAATTTCATGTTTATGCTATGTTAACGTGTGTTCTTTGACAGGAGAGAGTTTCCATATAAATTTAGGCCTTATTTTGGAATGGAGAAGTTTCATAGCAGCTTTGGATGAATTGTATTGATTTCTACAAAATTCGGTCGTTGCAAACAAGCTTTTGTCGTAATCTATCCCGGCGTGTATTTAGCACTACTGCTACTGGAACTTGAGCACCCATGCCCAATTTTAGCCCATGGCTACATTATCACGTCTATATTGGGTTGTTATATCTTCTAGCAAAATTGGGCTGTCCTCCAAGGATACGATCGTGCTGTGCTGGGCCTCTTATTTAGGCCCGTTCCAACCGGTTTCAGCTAACTGTTTTCGACTAAAATTTTTACTATTATAAAAGTACGAGTTGATGGTTGGTCCATTTTCCTTCCTCTCTTCTCTCAGTTATCCGATTTGATTTGGACTATTTGTCTCTCTCCTCCTCTCTCTTTCAGGATACAACTGCCCACCCCCTCCATTTTTCTCGTCTCCTCGCGCATTCTGGCCACCCCTTCTCTCTCTGTCGCTTGCTCTTCATATTTGATGTGTGAAATTGACCGGACAGTAAGTTTCATCTAATTATTTTTATAACTCTGTTGTAACGCACAGATCTCTAACTAGTTACACTAAAACGGATGTTAGCTTTTTTCTAGTCGTTAAAGAAAAAATAAAAAATACCGATAGATATTTATAAACAATGCGAAAAAAACTAAAATTAAGAAGACGATATTTTCATTTCGATAGTTCAATTCTCACAGAAAATGGGAATAACACCGCATTCCAAGCGTAAGAATCTCGAGCAAGTTTCTGCAGATTTCCCAATACCATAGACCAAGAAGACACCAACCGTCACTAGTCTACGCCAACAAACTTTCGTCTGTATACAACATCATCTGACCACCACCTCTCACTTTTTTTTCCTAGTTTTCTGTAACCTTCAAAACAAGGCCCACAAAAAACCATTTTCTGGCCCAATTAAATAACTCAACTCCCCAAGGTGCCCGGCCCAATTAAAGTCTCCTCAGCCCCACGCCGTGATTCGTGCAAGATCTACGGCCCACGTCACCCCTTCTTCCCATTCGCCACCGGCGCCACCTCGCCGCCGCCCAGCACGGCGGCGGCCGAGTCGACGTTCGTGAGGAGGTACTCGTAGATTTTCTTCCTTAGCCGCTCTATGGTCTCCTCCGGCACGCCGCCGCCTCCGCCGTTGGCCGCCGCGACCGCCAGTACAGCAGCCCCCTCGTCGTTCGAGTCGGAGGGCGGAGGCGCCGGTTCCGTGGGCTTCCCTATCTCGCTGAGCCAGTCGTTGACGCGCTTCAGCTGCGGGAGCATCCTGGCCGCGCGGTCACGATCCCACGGCGCGGCGGCCGCAACGTCGGCGTCCAGGAACCGCTCCACGAACGCCAGGAACCACCCCCTCGCCTCCTCCCCGAGCCGCCTCGCCAGCTCGCCCCTCTCCTCCGCGCCGCCTCCCCGCTCCCACTCCGGCGGAGGCGCAGCCACCGCCGCGACGGGGCCGGCCCTTCCCTTCCCCTTCGCCGGGGACAGCCGCGACTTCGCCGGCGGCGACGCCTTCGCCGCCGCCAGCTTCGCCGACTCGTCGACGAGCACGACGGCCAGCGGGGAGGCCGCATTGGCGGGGGGCGGCTTGAGGTTGTACAGGGAGAAGGCGGAGAGGTCAGTGGCGAGCCCGGCGCCCACCCAGGAGGCTGCGCGGCGGCGGCGCTCCGCCGCGATGGCAAGGGACTCCTCGTCGACGGTGGCGGCTTCGCCGGCTGCTGATCGGTCCGGTGAAGTCGCCGTAGAGGTCGCCGCGGCCGCAGCCTTGGTCAGTGAGTCAGCAACGACGGCGGCACGGGACATAGCTGCGTGCAGAGCGAGGAACTGCTCCACGGCAGGCTGCGGGTTCTGCTCCGCCGCCGTAGAGCTTACCTCCGCGTACGAGCTGCTCAGATCAACACAACGGTGAGGTTAGGTTTTTACTGCTCCAGTGTTACTGTTAAGTAAAACTACGCAAGCAAAGTTGCAGAAACCTGAATTTTCTACTGTACATTCTATTATTGCTCTCATGTTACAGTTCTATAACAATTAACATACACAAGTAAAATTCACATTTTTATCAGAACTGGAATCCATGCATCCAGTAAAAAATCACACTACCATATACTGCATTAGATATTTAGATTGACTACGCAGAGCGCCAGAGAGAACAAAAGTACAAAGCATTTGGTTTCATACAGTTGTTACTAGAGGAAACATTGCAGTGACAAGTACGAAGAGGATGCACTTCTTGTATAGCAGTGTTTGGCAAGAATCAGCAGTGTGTGAAGATAAACACTGGCGCAGCCTAGCGTGTTGGGACAACTACAGCTGGCGATCCAAGCATAGCATGGACTTGAGGAACTTGCTTACTGTGTCGGTAGAGAACTCAGGAACAGAAACGCAATGTGAGTCTAAACTCCAAACATGTGCAGAAATAATAATAAATCCATGTATGGGTCAAAAGGAGATGGAGCCAAGATATGGCTGATAACATCATTGCAACAAGCAAGACAGCTAGACTAAAAGACATTTGGAATGTGATACCAAGGGGGTTATCGATTATTTTAGGAACCATGTGACATAAACATCAAGAAAAGTATCAACTATCAAGTCTGTCAATGATTAGAAGCCATGTGAAGCTTGGATGCTTTGCAAAAAAAAATTTTTTTGTTGCATATTGCATGTTTTAATATTTGGATGGATAAATGAAAACCTTTTCAAAGAATATCTTTAAGCAAAAAAATAAGGCAAGGGGTATAGTGGCATATGGTGATTGGACTGGAAGAATTCACAGGAAATTCACAGCTCTCTTTTTTTACAAAGTTGATTTTTTAAATTTTGAATTAAGTATTTTTTGTGTACATCTCGATACTTTCTAACATGTCATTGACATTGACTGAATAAGAGCTAAGGTTAGGTGCCAACCTCAAAGACATGGCTTGACCCAATCAAACCGCATGATTCTCTCACTATATTTTAACATACAAATCAAAGCATATGATACCACCAAAACATGTATCGGATAATACTTCAAAATTAGTACTATCTTGTACAGATTAATACAGAACAAAGTGGCATTCGGAAATAAGTATTAAGGTACTGTCAGACAAAGGAGAAAAGGAATAGCTCAAAAAAGAGGAACAATTCAAGGTCATTGAGAGTATTGTGGAGTCTTGAAGGCAATTGAGTTGACAATGCCATAAATTGGCGCTAATTCTGGATGTCTTAATCTACACATAAATTCTGTAATGAGAGGATCAAAAAGGTTAATGTCCATGGAAAATCACCTTAGACATCGAAGCAAGCTCTCTGCAGCAGAAGCTTCTTGCATGGCTTCAACAGCAGCCATTTGTGCCGCATCCCTATACTTTAGAAGTTCCTGTAACAAAAAGAATTTCATGAAGCACAAGTACATACATGAAATATGTAACTGCCACAGGCTAAAATGATATCTTATCCTCCCCTCCTCTTGGGCTAAAATGGTATATTGCCAGCAGACTGTTGTATATTTGCATCAATCCATCTAAATGAAACAGATGAAGTTAATATTTACAGCAACAGCAAGATAGGGCCTCAGCTGGTAAACAGGAGTAGTTCATATATACGTAATTTTTCACATATCTGGCAAGTGTTGAATATGAATTTATTTATTCAGTAGACAACCATAAAAAATCAGCAAGCTCAAAATGCCAAAAAGTTAGAAATGCTAGACTTGTATTATAAGTTATAAACTATTAAGTATTAACACTGTTGCAAACAAATCTTAGTGATCATGTCAATGAGGTATTCATACCTTTCCTAATTTAGCAAGTGATGGAGGAAGTGCCGTCCACGAAGTGCTTGCATCTGTCAGTTTTTTGCTATTTGCAGCAATCTTCACTAAATTTGTAATATTGGGGTTGCTCAAAACTCCAGACGTCCTCCTTATAGGAGAAAGATGCTTATTCACTGTTTTGTCAGAATCATCTGATGGAGCACTTGCTGTGCTCTTCCTGGGAGGAGTCTGAATCTTATTGTCATCCTTATGCGAGGTCTTCTCATCTGCTGGTGGTTTTCGCCTAGGAGTCTGGTCACAAAAGGACAAAGCTTAGTTATTTTGAATGAATTGTAATACTGTATGGAGATGGACACTAAAAATCTATAATGAACAATGACGAGTTCAAGCATCACTGTGGTCTACGCGGTTCCAGAAGGTAACAGATATGTTGAGGAGATAATTGTTATCTTGTCGATTCTATATTGGTGAATGCTTGGCACAAATTAAACATAACACATATATTTACCAATATAAGTGACAAGCATAGTCAACATACCGATGTGCTCCTATTCTCACACTTTCTGTCAGCTTTGGCTGCCTTTGAATCTGAATTGCCTTTGCCTTTTGCATCTGCCTTCCCTTCCCAGCTTCTTCTCAAGGCCTTGGGTCCCGATTCAGTATTCAACACAGTGTTATTAAGCGAGTTACCTGCAGAGGACTTCCTCCCTGATGTAGTAGCCTTCAACACAGAAGCAGCCTTTTCTAACAAGGATAGCCTAGAATGTGATGACTTCTCTACTCCTTTCGCTTTTGTTCTTTGCTTTTTGTCATTTGAGAATCTCTCGAATGATGCAGGTAAAGAATAGACGCTGGTAGGAGATGAAGGTGTCGACCTAGCACTGTTTGACTTCACCTTTGAGCTAACCACTTCCTTTTTATCTAAAATGCTATTCAGTGCTTGTTTTGAGAGTGAAGAGTTTGACTTGGTCAGCTGTGGTTTCTTGCTTTCTGTCCCATTGTTCTTCACAGAAGCATTTAGTTTCTCTAACTTGCTCTGCTCTTTCTCTAGTGACAAAGTGCCGGCGTCCTTTGATCCATTGATGGACGGTTGTGCCTTCTTGCTGCCAAGAAAATTGGAGGAGCTAGTCACCACAAGATCCTCTGGATTGCCGACACAAGCATGTCGGCCTGGAACTGGCCTGACTCCCCTCAAGATTGGCACCGGAGTGGCTGCCTCAAGACGGTCTACATGGATGAACTGCCCCAACTGAATTGTGTCACTCAATATGAGATCATGCTGCTCCTCCGGTAGGGAAACGTAAGTTGCATGAGACGAGTCAGACACCTTGAGGTAGAACCCCTGGTTAGTGAACAGATCACTCCCGGCAAGGGCTGGAACAATGCTGACCACCTGAAGAAGGGATGACCGGTGTTCGCCGGCGACTTTAACATCACTGTTCATGTGCTGAAGGAGCTTGAGAAGGACCCCAGGTACTAGCGAAGCCATTGCTGTAGCTTCTAAAGCACATTTCCTGCGCATGTTGAGCACAATTCAGATATCATGATCATCATATAGAGGACATAAAGAATCGGAACTGAAAAGTCAGAAAAGGGTGATGAGTTAGTGGTAGACAACCTGGGCTAGTCGTATCAAAAGTGAAATCTCCAACTACCAAATGTAATAAAGGTTACAACTTTTTAGTGAACTTAATCCAGACTAACTACTCCAAAAAATTTCGATGGCTCACAATGAACATGGAAATAATGCATTTGTCATCAAATGCTACCCAGAAACATTGCTGGAAATTGCAGCAAAAATTCATGCGCTACCATTTTCTGAACCAGGAAAGCGTAGAAAATTTAAGAAACACAAAAATGGGATCGTTAGCTACAATGTTTCTAAATGCAGAAAAGAGAACAAGTATACCTACCCAACATTACTACTTGAAAGGAAGTAAGGCAACACATAAAGAGGTGTACCAGAAATGGTGGCTGCAAGGAGTGAGGACTAAGGACGGCGCTGTTTCTTGGAAGGCATTTAATACAATCCGAAGAGAAATATGAAGTGAGCAGATCCAACAAGGACCGCAACACAATCAAATACCGGAAATCCCATGATAGAATCAACGTGGCCCTATCCAAGAAACTGTATACCAACAGAGACCCACAGGGAGAGAAATCAAATCTTGAGCAAAAGAACTCCCTTTAACCGGCTTCAGAGTTGCCACTGATCAAGGAGTGTAAGAAGCAATATTAACAACTTGTTAAGCAATCATCAATCTTCCAAGTTCCTAGAAACAAATCCTCAGGGGGAAAAGACCCAAAATGAAGAAAGCTGTTCCAAGAAAAGGAAGAAAGAAGGAAAGAAAAGACATTTGTCACAAGTCACAAACTTCACCAACATCATAAGTTCTGCCCCTGTAGTAAGCAAGCACCAACAAGAGACAAATCTAGAAGCAGAAACAGCAACAAGAAGAAGCAAGGATCACACACACACACACCTCTTAACAGAAGCCTGAGAAATCCCGTGAGGCCGTGAGCCCAACCCCCTTCTCCTTCCTTACTCTCCCCGTGAGAGCATGGGACGAAGGCCGTGAGAAGGCGATTCCTCTCAGCACACTGGCACCGGTGCTGCTTCTCCGCTGCAGCCTACGATCCTAACAAGAGGCTTTTTGCGGCTTGCTCTGCCCGGGGAAAGTTCTTGTCACATCCAAGAATCCCGCCGGTTGGTCCTTGGAGCGTTGCCAGGAGGAGCCAGGAAATGGCGATCCTGTGCCCCTCTCTCCGATGTTTCCTTCTCTCTCTAAGAGACCGAGGAGGGATGGAGAGGGGAGAGAAGGGAACTGTGGAGCTGAGTCTGAGAGCACGCGGGGCACCAAGCTGCAAGCAGCACAGAGAGAGGGACAGGTAGTGTGTGTGGGAAAGTAGTTTGGAAAAAGCTAGCTTTCTCTCTCTTGAGATTGTAGAGTGGGGCCCGGGCAGTCAGTGGGTGGGTGATGGTGTCTTGAGGTGAGGCGTCGCTTTCGATGGGGGCTAAGCGGAGTTCCAAGGACAAGTTGGAGGAGGGGAAAATCTTTTTTAATCATAGCAGCTAATGAGAGAGAGAGACTGTTACGGAAGTTTTTAGTTACTGCTCCTGTGAGTACTCGGGGAAATTGAAAATATAGGACCAAGTTGAGAGGGGTTTAGTAAAATAGGACTAAGTTATTTGTACTCGCAAATATAGGACTGAGTTGAGGAACTTCTTGAAAATATGGTATTTGTCCCATTTTAATTTCATTTTCATTTTCCAGCCCTTTTTCTCTACGCGAAATGACCATTTTACCCCTCCTCCCTCTCCCTCGCCTGGCTCGCTGCAGGCCGGCTGCTCCCTCGCCGCCGCGCCGCCGCGCCTCCCCGCGCTGCGCCGCCGCTCCCTCGCCGCGCAGCCGCTCCCCCGCGCCTCCCCGCGCCGCGCCGCCGCTCCCCCGCGCCTCCCCGCGCCGCGCCGCCGCTCCCCGTGCCTCCCCGCGCCGCGCCGCCGCTCCCCCGCGCCTCCCCGCGCCGCGCCGCCGCTCCCCCGCGCCTCCCCCGCGCCTCCCCGCGCCGCGCCGCCGCTCCCCGTGCCTCCCCGGAGCGGCGCGGGGAGGCGCGGGGGAGCGGCTGCGCGGCGAGGGAGCGGCGCGGGGAGGCGCGGGGGAGCGGCGGCGCGGCGCGGGGAGGCACGGGGAGCGGCGGCGCGGCGCGGGGAGGCGCGGGGGAGCGGCGGCGCGGCGCGGGGAGGCGCGGGGGAGCGGCGGCGCGGCGCGGGGAGGCGCGGGGGAGCGGCGGCGCGGCGCGGGGAGGCACGGGGAGCGGCGGCGCGGCGCGGGGAGGCGCGGGGGAGCGGCGGCGCGGCGCGGGGAGGCGCGGGGGAGCGGCTGCGCGGCGAGGGAGCGGCGGCGCAGCGCGGGGAGGCGCGGCGGCGCGGCGGCGAGGGAGCAGCCGGCCTGCAGCGAGCCAGGCGAGGGAGAGGGAGGAGGGGTAAAATGGTCATTTCGCGTAGAGAAAAAGGGCTGGAAAATGAAAATGAAATTAAAATGGGACAAATACCATATTTTCAAGAAGTTCCTCAACTCAGTCCTATATTTGCGAGTACAAATAACTTAGTCCTATTTTACTAAACCCCTCTCAACTTGGTCCTATATTTTCAATTTCCCCGTGAGTACTCTGCATCTGATGGGAGAATAAGATGATTACTGTTGTTCATCTAAGGGCATGTTTGGTAGAGCTCTAGATTCTTATTTTTCAGTTTCTATTTTGGATTCTCTAAGAATTCACTTCTCTGAGAATCTGGAGCTGCCACTGAAAAGCGTTCGGCTAGTAGGTTAGCTCCAGATTCATAAAAAAGGGATTTGATGAAAATAGACCATGTTACCCCTAGTTTTCACACAATTATCTTTTTTGCTTTTTTTGTTTATTTCAGATACATGATTAAAAGAAAATGAATATGATTTTTTGTTCAGATAATCTTCAGCCAAGAGGACAATTGCTGAGGAAAAAACAGCAAAATATGTTTAGGTTTCATTGTCTGCCAAACAGCAAGCTAACAGCAATCAACACACAGAGGGGGGCGACGCTGTGGACGGAGGGAGGCGGCGGCGGCGGTGCCGTGGACCAGACGAAGGGAGGCGACGGCGGGCTGAGAGAAGGAGGGCGGCGGCGGGGCGAGAGAGGGAGGGCGGCGGCAGGGCAAGAGAAGGAGCGGGAGGGAGGCGGCGGGGCGAGAGAAGGAGCGACGGTCCCAAATCTGGAGGCAGTGAGTCGGGCGAGAAGGGAGGTGGCGGCGGCGGTGCTGGAGATTGGGAGGGAGGCGACGGCGGTGGTGTTGGAAATCGGGAGGGAGGCAGCGGCGGTGGTGCTGAAGATCGGGAGGGAGGCGGCGGGGCGAGAGAAGAGGGAGGCGAGCGGCGCGAGAGGGGAAGGGGAGGCGGGCGGCGCGAGAGAGGAAGCCAGGCGGCGCGAGAAAGGAACGGGGAGGCGGGCGGCGCAAAGAGCGAACGAACCGAGGGAGATGGAGCGGGCGGGACGAGAGAGAAGGGGGAGGCGGGTGGGGTGAGGGGTAGTTGAATGGCATTTGCGGGTAATTTTGGTTAACTTTCATGTGTAAATTTGTTTTTGGTTAGCTGGCTCCCCACGAGAATCCACCCTAGACCCGCTTCTCCTCTCTAGTTCATTTCTAGCTCTGCTCCTCGCGAGAATCAGAATCCAACAATTTTGAGAAGTTGGGTGTTTGGTACAGCTCCACGAGAATCTAGTGAGAAGCTGGGAGCAGGAACTGTACCAAACAGGGCCTAAATGCAAGTACTGGAGTACTACAAACCGGCTTGGGTCTTATTTCAAAGGGGCAAATAGATTTTTTAGACTAATGGTTTATGGTTTAAATATTTAAATTTTGGCTATTTACGAGAGATAGTATAAACAGAAAAATAGTTATATGTGATTTTGGCCGGTACAACTAAACTCAGTACACTTTTTACTACAATCTTTTAATTAGCCTCGTCTTAAAAACACATCATTTAAATACTAGTTACTGTAAATAGTACTATTATAAACCAGCTTTAAGCCGATCCAAACTCACGCTATATTTGAGGTCCCTTACATGCTGTCACTTACTCTCCTAAAACCACATGGTAGCATCTGAGAGAGGGTATCCCGTAAGGCCCTTTCTTATACATTGATTCTCCTATTCTAAATAGATTCTACGTTTTGGCTTTTAAAAACTAGTTTTGAATTAAACAGTTTATCAAGATGATTTTTATAACTTATTTATAAAAATTGTTGTATAAGTCGTTTTGAGCGAAATGATTTTTCAACATGAATATCTTGTACTTTCTTAATCTCTCGTAATGAGCCAAAAATTATGATAAAAAAACTAAAAACACATCATTTTTGAACAGTCTTACGATCCCTAAGATGTGAGGTATGAACAGCTAAAAGTATGTAAGCATGAGCGCAGCCCAAGCGTGCTTGCCCGCTGCAACCAAGTTTGGTCAACGCCTGCACGCAGAACCAGACTTGGATTACCGACACTTTGCAGTAGTCTTGACTCCCAAAAACACAAACTAAACTCCTAATCCTATAACGTATTTGACTGCAAGTACTCCTGCTCCTCGTTTCCTATGTTAAAGAAATGGATAATTGTAACCAAACAGATTATTTTTGTAGATTCTAGAGAGCTATATAATCCAAAAGATGATTGGGTACAGGCTTGCCCCATTTCGGTCAGCGTTGGGATAATGCAGTCGCTGCCAATGATAATTGATAGGGATTTCGTAACAACTGTATACTATGTATTGCCGGTTGGTAAACCAATTGGCAGAGTATTTTTGTGCTTGTATATATATAGTATGTCGTCGTGTATTGGAGCTGTCGATATCATTGCATCGGCCCAAAGTACTTGCTGGTAGGAGTACAATCCATGCTTCTGGAATAACAACTCAAAAGTAATTATTTGGTCTAGTTGACCCGTTTTGCACACGATGCATGTGGTAGTAGTAGTTGGTATGATTGATCATGTTATTATCTCCGAACATGCGCATATTCCTCTTTCAGATTCATGTTTGCAGAGTAAATCGATCTTGAAAAGAAAAGAGGAGGAAGAACGAAATTTACATTAGCTCAACTGATGCCGGACGTCCAATCTTTACGACGGAAAATCGTTTTTTGAGGATAACTAATGCGGCTATTAATAAAAAATCCTTGAAACCTAACGAATCGAACGGCACCAGCAACGATATGGATAACTAAAATCTGCGATGTTTGAATTCGCCTAACAACACAGAGTTAATTCTTGTCTACTCGCCACGTAAAGAAGTAGAGAACAGCACAATCGATGTAGGACTATTCCAACAATCTCCTCTTCACACATTAGTGTCCCTCAGTCCTTCACCGCCCCTTCATCATACACCAACGGTCCCTCAGGGTCACAGTCTATTAGGCGTTCGAACACGAGTGTCTATTGGGCCAGAGATGTTAGAACCGAGCTCTGATACCATTTGTTATATCGTAAGGGCATTCTCACCTTAAAAACTAGCCAATGAGGTGAGGGACTCCCCCACTTTAAGTTAGGTCTTTTGCCTTTTCACAACTAATATGGGACTATTCTAATAATCTCTATTCTAGTAGAGGTAATATTGCTCATCAAGCGTATTTTTTTTATCTGAAATATGACGTCCCCTTTAACTGAGGCGCAAAGGAATTTATCAAGCGTAAAGCCAGTTAGCTCTCGTAGACGCACAGCACATGGACACAAACATGGATTCGGTCCCTTGCCCTACACACGTATTCAGCCTTGGTTAAGCCCAGGCCCAACTAATAAGCTCAAGTAATTAAATTAACTAGTTACAGGCCTACCCGGTGACATCTAACTCAATTGCCGTGCAAGCCACAGCCACCAACACCAAGATCACGGCCAGCCTAATACTATCCCAGCCGAAGCACATGTTAATTTTGAAACTGAACTTTTTTTTTCTTCTTATTTCTGGCTCATGTAGGTCTTGGTTTGGACTTGATGTACTTGGCTTTCTTCTCCACACATGTGCCTATCTTCTATGCACCGGCTCTTAGCTTGTATGCACATGGCTACTCCGTCATGCCTTCCTTGATTCCTTCTTGAGTGTCCCCGGCCTCCCTGTCGTCGGCACCTCTATTCTCTATCGCTCTTTTACCCAAATACCTGAGAAATAACAAAGTAAAAGTATTAGGTAGTATGCTATTTTTATCGGCGCAAAAATCAAATTCACAAAGGGTCCGATTCACCTGTTTAACAATCGCCTTAGCTCGTGCGCGTGAAATTGATCCTTAGTATACCTCCTTAAATTTGTCATTGCCAACATCATCTTGAATTGGTGTACTTGGAGTAGACTTGTTGGGAAATGTTTCTCATCATCAACTTTTTTTTCTTCAGAAGAGTTCACTTGAAAAGCAAGGAACAAAGCTCCACTTTTTCTCGAAACGGAAAACAGAAACATGTGGTGCTGAACCCAAGTGCTCGAAGGAACAAAAAAGTCAAGCAAAAAATGGTCTCGAATTAGTGCCAACAAGGTACTAGTGTCCCAAGCCATTAATTTAGGGAAATCAGGGTACTTCTCTAGCTTGCCTTTGCTCAATTTGCAAGGCACTACTATTCCAAGAATAAACCCACCCATTACTAGCTCATTGCTAGTTTGCTACATTAATTCTTTCAGAAAAGTTAAGCAAGTCTAATTAATCCAAATGTACAATACCTGAATATCCGAAGTGACTACATACTTCTTAATATCTTAAATTGGAGTAACAGATTGCAGTAACCAACTTAATTTCGCCATGCATGGCACCATACTGACACCCATGATGGTAAGAGGGAGACCTGTAGCTTTCTGAGTCATAATGAACTGATTCAGATCTGCATATTGTCAAGCACTCTGTTGGTTCATGCATGCATGGTCCATACAGATCATCACAGAGAAACTGAAAAACAGTTGGTGAGCATGTGCTTTCGCTCAGTCTTCTGATCTTATCTTCCCAGGCTGCATACCCCAACGCATACAAACGAATTTACTCTTGGGCATTTTCCTATAATTATCCCATTTTATATCTCTTTTGAAAAAATTTCATGCGCATGTGGTAGCTGCACAGGATGCCGGTGCCAACGTGGGGCGACCAGGTGAGCTTCAGGGTGCCAGCCATCACCTTCTGCAAGCTGAGGAGTAAGGATGATGACAAATAAGCATCACAGTACTGGAGACAACAATACCGAAATCGTATCAACAGGAGTTGAATTTACAACGTAAATAGATTTGTTCTCATGCAAAGATCGATCATTCATAGCTGTTGATCCATGATAGAGATTGAGGCCCCGTTTGGAGCGTGGCAATTTCATGCGAATCCTACAGGAGTTGTGTAGTTTGTTAGAAGAAATTCACTTTTGGTTTCTCAATTTATACACCAAGTTCGATTTACACTCTCAACTACGAAATCGTTCACTGTACACCGCTCGACTATTAAAAGCAGAGCAAATCACCTCTTCGCCCTAAACCACCGGTTTTTGATGACGTAGTGTCCATGTGTATAAGTTCTGCTGATGATTTTGCCACATCAACAGCCATGTCACCAAATTTTGCCACATGACAACCACGACACGACAGACC
>CM029670.1:7051148-7075680 GCA_017311315.1 Dendrocalamus latiflorus | reverse complement strand
AGCAGCAGCAAAGATGCATCCTTCCTTTCCGGCTTTACTTGGGCCCCAACTAACTGGTAGCTAGCTACTCCATCACCACCTCTCTCACCTCGCAACGCTGCACCAAACCCTATATAAAAGCCCGCACAACCTCCCTCTCCAAATCAAGCCGTCCGCAACACAAGCAGCTGGCTAGCTAGCAAGAGCATTCCATCTGCTACAGCTAGCTCAGCTCATAGCTAGATAGATAGGTAGACACTAGATTGCTAGGTAAATATTTCTTTGGTAGCTAGCAAAATGGAGAAGGTGAACGTGATGAGCAGGAAGCCGGGCGACTGGAGCTGCCGGTCGTGCCAGTACGTCAACTTCTGCAAGCGGGAGGCGTGCCAGCGGTGCGGCGAGGCGAAACTGGGCGTGGAGCGGACGGACTACACGGCGTTGAGCGGCAACTGGGAGGTGAAGCCCGGCGACTGGTACTGCTGCTGCTGCGGCGTCAACAACTTCGCCAGCCGCGGCAACTGCTTCAAGTGTGGTGCCGCCAAGACCGACTCCGGCGCCGTCGCCCAGAACTGGGGCTTCACCATGGCCGGCCAGGCCGGCTGGAAGTCCGGCGACTGGATTTGCCCAAGGTCCGATCCGGTCTTAAACTAAAAGTAGTCACCATATATCCGAGATTCTAAGTTACTGGGAATGCAGCATGCATGATGCATGCAGCAGCTGCTCTCCCTAGTTAGTGAATTAATTAATTAATTAATTAGTGTTGGCAAAAATGCACAACAACTCTCTACTTTTCCCTAAGAGTTAAAACAAATTCCCTTTAAAAAAAAGTGCTAAGTGTGTTCTTTTCGGTTGCGACTTATGGCTTTTAAATTCTAATTATTCACGAAAAAGAATATACGGAAAAAGATAATCACGTACGATTTTGACCAGTATAGCTGAAATTGATACAGTGTCTACTATAATCGACTAGTAGATCCCGTCTTAAAAAAACTCTGTTTGAAAACTAGTTAGCGTAGCGTAAGCTATAAACTAGAAACTAAAAAGAACAAAATAGTTATATATTACAAGGAAACCCTTAACTATTAAAAAATGTCAAGTCAAATGATCCTGCCCAACAGAATCCTGAGCTGTCAGAAGTAATTTCTCGACGTCTCAGCTCAGCGTTCCTTCTAGTTATAACACTGGAGAGGCTCAATTGATCAAACTAAAATTCTTAATTCAAACAAACCACAGGGCTGTATGTGCATCTTTGCCACTATTTTATTAACATTACAAGCTAACAACTCTAACAACTAAAGTGTACGTAGTACATATATTCATAATAATATATATGTCATTCTGGATGCTAATATTCCTGCATGTTTTGGCGCTGCAGGGTGGATTGCAACGTGCAAAACTACGCCAACAGAACCGAGTGCTTCCGGTGCAATGCGCCCAGATCATACTACGGTAAGCTAATTAAGCTACATACATACATACATACATACATACATATATATATATATATATATATATATATATATATATATATATATATATATATATATATATATATACACACACACACTTATATATATACACTTATATATGTGTGTGTATGTACGTTCCGTATGTATGTCCATACAACCCACATGGCACATTTACACTTGACAATGACGGACTGATCTAGTGTTACGGGTATATCCATATTAGCTGCGATTGATGGCTTTTGGTTATAATCTGATGGTTTTTAATTAAAAATAAATAATAATTGTGGAAAGAAACGGCTTTTAAAAGAAGAGAGTGGTCTATAGGGAAAATAAGGGAGAAATATATGTGTGAGATGAGAACGAGAGGAATAAGATATGTGATACGTCCGTGACCCCTTTCTTATCTCTGAAGCGTTATTGGAACAAAAGAAGTGGGAAAGTCGCTTAAAAAACTAGGTGTTCATATTGACTAATCTAAAAGCGAAATCCAATATAAACATACCTTGTATATGATCTCATCTAATCCAATTTTCCCTTCTTTTTTTCAGGTTGATCGGCTCGCGGACACACTGAAAAAAAACGAAGAGAAAAATAAATGTACGACATCGAACAGCAACGGGTGAGATTGGTCGGTCAACGATCGCGCGCCTTGAGGATTTTCCCTCTTTTTTTCCTCAATAAGCAATGCTAAAAAGAAAGAGATAATTGGCACAAAAGTGTGGCTGATGAGTTATTAGCCTTCTCTTTTTTTCCCTCAATAAAAGCAGTGATTAAGATGCGAGTTCGCTTGATTTGTCGACCAACTTTTACTCTCTTTTTTCAGTTAACTCCTACTCTACTTTGCGCCAAAAGAAGGCTGATTAATGTATGTGGAGCACGACATGGATTATTCCTAATCTTTTGACTGTTACTGCAATTCGGGTGGCGCATAAGCTCGCCAATCTATCCATAAATAGATGCCTTCCTTCCGGAGTAGTTAAATTGCTTTGTAGCATATGCAAAGCGGAATTATGCTCTATTCTATTGCTGGGAGCAGAGAGGCGACAACGAATTCACGCAGCCACAACCGAATGTTCGGCTTGCTCGGCTAGCCGCACGACGTGACGTCGTCTTCAGGGACCTCTCTCTCTCTACTCTTTCTCTCTATACTCTCCCCTCTCTTCGTTGATCACATTCCAATTGAAACCTGGTTTACTCGTAAAAGCGAGCAGAGATGCAGAGAATTATTACCACTTTGGGCATCAATCACAACCTGAGACTCGAATAACAGCATTACATACACACATTCACATACACAACATACATTGCAGGCCTCTGCCCGTAGCTACTACACATCCTAGATGGTGACTCAAATAGTGAAATCATTAACCTGAAAGATCACTGTGCCTTTGTGTATGCGAGCACATCTTCCTTTGTGAAAGAGGAGAAAACCAAAAGTTTCTGAGTGAGAGGCTGATCAGGAAGCATCAGAATATATCACATCACATAATCATAGTATTGTTTATTGCTAAGCATGGACAGGGGTTGGTTGGTCTTAGCATAACTGCCTTCCTTACCCTCAACACAGGCTAGCCAGTTGGTGTTGCAGTGTCTGCCTGTGTTGGTTGCATCTTTTTGTCTCTGGTTCCTACAATGGGAGAAAGAAAGAGCAGCAGCCACTTGTTTGGCACAGGGCCTGCAGACAGCCTGAATCATTTGCTCACTCATCATGCACACATTTTGCAATCCCACCTCTGCGCAGAACATTCATGTCATGTCCTCCCCCCTCCACACCAATGGGCAGATTCTCTGGAATACCAGTGAGCAGAGAAGGCCCCACACAGCTTTCCCAAGTCAAATGGGAACATCATCACTGTTGCAACTCCTGAACACACTGATAAATTGTGTTACATGCTCTGGGATGCAATAGTAATGAAAGATGGTTTGCAGGTGTTCTGTCTGAATGATTGTTCTGCAGGAGTTTGCAATGGCTGCAGAGTATTCACCAGAATATGAGGCTACATTCTTTTCATATTAGGATGACAATATGACAAAGCAGGACATTATTACTACCTCTGATTTCATATGTCAGGGCAATTGCTACTTATCTGAAAAATGGTGTGCTGCTTCTTTGCAGTTTAGATTCGCGATGTCTTCATTTGTTATATCTGCAATCTGATCCAGTGAAACATCACATCAGCCATTTTATTTCTAGATTCCTGTTTAAAAATTACTCTGGAGTAGCCATGCCACAGAAAAAACTGACAAAATCTGAACTCACAAATGGAGCCAGCATCTTTGTTGACTAAGCAGCAAAGCATAAGCATACCTAGATCACAATGCATACTGCATTGAACTATTGATTATATTGACATGACGAATTCTTCTCTCAATCTTAAAATTTACATATGTGCTCATCGGCACTCAAAGCGCAATACTACTGGCAAACTATACGAGGGACCAGAATAGTCTGAGGCATATCATGGTCTCAGTGTTCTTGCACACATAATGGTCTCTCTGACCAAAGCATCCATTGGGTCGATACATTTCTTGAGCAGTGGGTCATCATCAGGCAAGATACCAACAAAGTCATCAGATGCAAGGATTATTATATTGATAGCCCTCACTAGCAGAACCTGGAGTGCTATCCGCAATAGATTTCTCGCGCCTTCCAAGTCCCCCCTCCTAAATGCACTGACAGCTGGTAACGCCGTGTGCTCCATGGAAGCTTTATCTGGGAAAAGTACCTCAAAACCCTGATGACGAAATTTAAACAAAAAACAGTTTAACCATATGCTGGCAATTGGACAAGTCAAGAATAGTGCCAAGGAAAATGTCAACTAGAATGTTTCAAGGCATCTCACTAGCATGACAAATTGGCAATTGACAGGCTATCATGGGACTGGCAAATTGGGAATGGACAAGCTACAATAGGGCATAAGACCTGCAGTTGTCAATCTTTTTGTAACCAATCTGACCATCCATTACTGATATGGGAGCTGAGTTATGTAACTTATGGAAAACGACGCATATGCAGTGCTGTGGTAGTTGTCATACAAGTGTTTTCGAAGAAAGGCCTTGGTTGCACGAACATGCCTAAGCATAGCAGCAAGCTAAACATACATCCTTTCTGAGTCCTTGTCTTTAACTTTTCAAGAAATATATGTACTTATGGAACATATATACTCAATTATTTATTTAAAGAGGAAAAAAAGATAACTATCTCATTAAACAAACAGTGATTAATGAAAAAACAGTTGGCTTACCTGCTTCTCCAGCTTATTTAAATAACAGTTAGTGGCCAAGGTATTGTCTGTAGCTAAAATTCCTACACTAACATTACTTCCATACTCAACAGGTTTGAAGCTTGCAGCTTTGAGTTCCTTTGCAACGCAGTCACCAACATGGAGGAAAGGAACCGAGCAACCCTGTGAAACCTCATCATGCCAGGCATGTAAGAACTGGCATGGCATAACAATGCAGCATGCTCCGGATTGCTCCAAGAAGAGCCTCCTCTGCCTTAACTTCCCAAGAGCAGTGTTACAGTCAGAAGTGAGGTGGACATTTTCAGATGACAATAACTCTTTCCTGATGAGCGGATCGTTGGAGATGACAAATGGAGGTGTCTCTTCTCCATCTCGGGTACTCCAACACACAAGCTTCTCCAAAAATCTGAGGGAGGACGCGGCAGATGTTCCCATTACTCCAATTGTGCTTGATAAATGACTAGTTGCACTACATGGTCCAGTTCTTGAAGCAGATGAACCCGCATCCAAATTCTTTGGGGCGGATAGATCGACGACACTGTTGGTCTTGAGAACGATCGGAGATGATCTTGCACTATACGCAAAGCATGAATACTGGGATGTACACGAGATCCATCTTCTACTTGCACCAATCACACGATGCAATGGATAAGATAAGGAGCATCGAGGTGACATGGTTACAGTCCTGTAGAAACAGGTTTTAAGTCATTTATTGATTCACAACTGTGGCAGTCTGGATATATACACTAAATACTGGTAAATGCTAAGCTAAATTTCAAGAAGTAGCAGAAGCAGGTAGTAACTGACCTCTGTAAAGAAATCTGAACCATGGCAGTCGAAGTGTGAAGTCTGAACACCACAGTGCGTAGGAAGGCTGGGAAAGAATATGAACTGCAAATGAAGAGCTAAAATTAGGAGACTTTTACCTCTTCTTCCCGGTAGATAGATTATGCTAGAAGAAGCTACAGGTATTTTGTTGGTGGAAGGGTGGTCTTAGATCTTAAGCAATCACTCACTAGTAAACAAGAGCCACATCAAAGGCACATGTATAACTATAACCTGGACAGGCTAACAATAACAATCATTATAACTGCAGGGAGAAGGAACATAGACAGAGGGATCTCAATTATTGAAGTGGAATGAAGATGATGCCTTGTTTTATCTTTTGTGACTGGGTAAATCTAATCAAGAGAGAAGCACTGTGAAAGACTATGACTGATGACTTGGGAAACTGCCTTACATTTCGACCAAATGAGATTATCTTCAGCCCCTTGCATACATCAAATCCATCATCTCCCTGGCATTGTTGGCTTCTTCAGACTTATTAATCAGCTTCAGGCTTCAGCTGTTAAAGAGGGTAGATAAAAGAATTACAGCTCTGGTTTTCACCAGAAGAAAAGGAAAGCAAGAATATAAAAATACAAACGGTACTAAGGGACAAAACTCACATGGGGTCTCTGTGGGGCTCAGCTCATCTCCTTTCCTCTGCTCTCATCATCAACCAGACATCAACAGAGAGCAAGAGACAGGGGAAGAGCCACTTGCATATGCAGCCTTGATTCTTGCCGTTGTTACACAATACAAACATACAAATGCTAGGACTGCACTACTGCAGCGAACAATGGACCACTACTCAATAGGACAAACTTTAACCACTACATGTGCCTTGTTCCCCTCACTTTATTTTGTATGATTTATAAGCTATTCAAAACTATTTCTCAAATAAGGTGCCCGATCTTCTCGATGTAGTATCGATAATAACTTGCGTGTAAACTTAATGAACCATAGCTAATCCTTTGCAGCGAGTGCAATAGGCTTGCAACTCTTTAATTCGCCTAATCACACGCGTGATATTTTCCACCGACTACCGAATAAAGAATATCAATCTCTCAATTTCCAACAAAAAGACATAACGATCTTTGGAAGAAGCAATGCCCGATTCCCCTCTGTTGTGGCAACGCCAATCAATCTAAGAAGAACAAGCATGTAACGCTAGTAGAAGCAATTTGCAATCTAGAAATACTATTCATGGTCTAAGAATCACATAGGACGTGGTACATGACTCATATAACCCCCTAAGACACCAAACACATGAAACAAACTGTTAGAGATAACTTAGACTCAGCAAAGGACACTCTGAAATTTCCACCATCGGTTTATTTTAGATATTACGGTGCGACCAGAAGGAATATAAGGTTGGAACCTGATATATTGTGTGAGTCTTGAAGTTAACTTTTCAGTGAGTCTAAGAACATCCAAATTGGACTATATACAAAAGTTATAGCGTTTTCAAAACAGACTGTGATGGCCATGACATGGTCAATCCGAATTCACTTCAAACCCTCATATCCTTGAAGTCCTTATTTGGCACGACTTGAATCTGTAATTAGTTTCAAAAAAAGTCTTCTAAACCTCTGGAAAGATGTAGAATAGTTAGATATCAACCTAAACATGTCTTACAAACCACAGACTCCTCATGTCGTTAATTCTCATGTGTCACTCAAAACAGCCTGCGCAGCATGCCTTCCAAGTGCCACAACTTTTTGTAGAAAACTCCAAACCACGTGAGATTTGATCCATTAGAAAATAAACTTGATAAGATTTCTAAATATATGTATTGCACATGCTAGAATCTTTTGATTTGTTGTAGATATCTTCGCGAACTTTGTGTACAGAACTACATATTATCTCTCCTCCATACGCCCTTGCCTCTCACTCGTCCCACGGATCACGTGCACTGGTACACACCATCAAACACTTGTTCATCAAAGAAATATCATCCTCATGCTCCTTGATTCCCCATAGTTCAAGCTTCTCTTGCTCTTTAACTCTTTAAGTGAGCTCATATTATTCCAAGATACTTGATAGATTGAATACAATATATGGAATTACATCATTGGAGATGTCCGCGCCATCCTCCATTTCTTCAAGAAAAGTCATTCTCGGCTTTTGATTACCTAAAAGTATACTGAACAAGAGAAAAATGTATATAATGGTGTATGTATTTATCATCTATCATAACGATCCCTTTATTTTGCACATGATATTTAGTACAGCAACAATGATCCCTTTATTTTGCACATGATATTTAGTACAGCAACAAACCATACAACCTATATATCAAAACAGCGCTTACAGGCATGATACCCACATATATTTCTTGCATAAAATTCCAAATGCAGAATAAAAATAGAAAAACACAACATCTATTAAGATGTATCAACTTAAGGTCATTGCGGGAACATAGGTGGAACAAAGTTATTGGACAACTTAAAGAGCTAAACTAAGGAAGTCCTTATTCATTCTGTTGCCCTCACCAAAAAAAAAGAAAGAAAGAAAGAAAAAGACAAGAAAGTTCAGGTGCTAGTTTTCTTTAAGAGAATAATCAGATAATTTAACCAGGCTAATATAGACAAAGAAAGTCAACAAGTTATTTTGCATGGATGCCATGCCACAAGTCCAAGTACTTCAGAAATAAGCAAGCAAAATAGATTGGAGAAATGCCTCGTCCGAACTTGCAACAAGATAAAGAACATCCTGTCAAAGGAAGGGTGGCACAACGCCAACAGTCTTAACAATGTAAAAGACACCTCAATAACATAACTATTGGGAAATAAAACATGAAGCCGCTTGCGATCATAACTATTGGGAAATAAAACATGAAGCCGCTTGCGATCAAAATTATACAGTGTAAGTCTTCAGTACAAAGGAGAAAAGTAAAGGTTACAGTGTTGAAAGTGACAAGAACCAAAATTGGGTTATACTTCAAGTTGTCTTCAACAATTAAATGATGGAAATGAATTACAAGGATAAAAGGTTTTGACAAACTGGCAATAGTGTCTACTTCAGTTTTGACTTGGCAGAACTTTGCAGTGGCTTAGAGATAGAAACAGGCTGACTACTTCTTGCAGTCTTCTTTACATTATAAGTAATTGACATGAATGCACAAATCAGTGCAATCGTAATGGTCGGATAGACATAAACTGATTTTGTTGGATCGCTGTTCACGGGCTTCCCAAAGAGTGCTTCTTTCACTAGACCCCAGATAACCAAAACGGTGCCAAACGAGGTCATCCTCCCAGGATTTATGATGCCAACAAGTGCTCCAGCAACACAGAAGTAGCATCCAGCAAGTATCTGATTGCAGAGAGAGACAGTATAATGTAAAGAATTGTCAGAAGCATATTGTCGTAGGGGTGGCCCCCACCTAAGCCCAGCAGGCCTGTTAGGAGGTTATAAGAACCAGAGTAACGTGTGTAATGACATAAGTGCCCCTGATGGGGAGGTATGCATGTAAGGGTATAACTGTAAAAGCATACCCCATGTGAATATATATATCAGGATGAGGGGGAGGATGAGGCAGAACACTCCCACCTCTCCACTACCATCTCTCTCTGTTTGGTCTGTAACCACAACAGTTGGCGCCGTCCGTGGGGAGGACAAGGACAAGCCCGAAGACCGAAGAAGAAGGATGGCACCGAAAAAAGCTTCATCAGCGGCGGCGAAGGGAAAGAAGACGTCTGGGTCGGAACGGCGCGTGAATACCAGGGCTTCGGCATTGGCCGCCGAAGGAGCTGGCGGCAGCGCAGGCACCGTGGTCGCGGACGTCGACGCTGGCACCACAGCGACCGACCCCGCCAGCGCCGCTACAACGACACCCAACCCCGTCGCTGGCACTGCAGCGACAGCCCCCGCCACCCTCGCCGGCAGCGCGGATCAGGCGGCCGGGGGTAGCCGCATTGAAGCATCCGGCGGATCTGGAGATCGTGAAGCGATGGTCCCGGCACCGACCCGTCCGCTGGGTGTTCCGGCGGCCCCGACAGCGCCTGCGGTGGAAAGCGCCATACTAGCAGCCCTCAACGCGTTCCAGCGGGAGCTGGGGGACCTCCGCGGAGCCGTCCGCGATATGCAAGAGGCTCGGAGCCAGTAGGCCGCGCCAGTAATCGCGCCCGAGCCCACGCCGGAGAGGGCGGGCAGTCGCGAAGCCCCCACGTCTAGCCGTGCGCCGCTGCGGCGCGTAGATCCGGAGTCCCCGCTTTCGGCAGGGCTGCAGCAGGCGGCATGGCCTGAAGACTTCAAGTTTCCTAGCGCCATCGACCCGTACAAGGGTGACACGGACCCCCGCGAGTTCGTGCGCGTGTACGAAACCGCGATCGAGGCCGCGGGCGGAGACGACACCACGAAGGCGAAGGGACTCCCCCTCGCGCTGCAAGGAGTGGTGCTCTCTTGGTTCCGTACCATAGAGCCGGGCTCCATCTACGCGTGGGAGCAGCTCCGCGACCGTCTTCACAGCAGCTTCCAAGGAAACTGCGTCGAGCGAGTCGATGCGGACCAACTCTTCGCTGTGAAGCAAAGACCCTCGGAGAAGCTCCGGGACTACTTCAAGCGCTTCGCTAGGATTCGATGCCAAGTAAGAGACGTTAATGAAACCACCGTCGTTAATGCAGCCATACAGGGCCTTCGTCCGGGCCCGATGGCCGAGTACAACGCGCGGAGGCCAATCAAGACAGTCGCCAAGCTCTTCGACAAAATGGACGAGTACGCGCGGGCGGAGGAGGATGCGCGAAGATGCAGCATTGCCGCCCTTGACCTCGCCCATAGGGAGCGCCCCCCGCGCGAAGTAGGGGCGGGTGGTCCCTCCTCGAAGCAGGGCCGCGGTCGAGAGCCCCGGGGAGGCCCTCCCCGAGGCAGCGACACCGGGGTACGGGAAGGCTCCTCAAGGAGCAGGCATAAACCTCGGCGCCGCCAGCGCAGGTCACAGGCGGCCCATCATGTCCTCGACACCGAGAGCGCCCGCCAAGGACCCGACCCCGCCTCACGAAGGGGGGACCGGGGATCGGAAGGCGGACTTGATTGCGGCGGCCAACCCCACGCAGAACAAGAGCTCCTACACTATGGCAAGTGGTGCGAGGTACACGGCTACGGTGATCATTACACAAGGGCATGCACCGCAGTTATGGAGCTGCGGAGGGTGACGGCCGGGTCTCGAGCTCTGCCTCCTCGGCCCCCTGCCGGAGCCCACGTGGAGCACCCAAGCGGTAGCCCCATACGAGCCGCCGCAACGGAGGGCGCGCAGCACCGCACCGTTAGCGTCATCACCGGAGGCTCCTCCTCAAGGGCCCCCGGGGAGCAGCCGCAGTTATGGATGCCGCCCCGCAACATCACCTTCGACGTGAACGACGCCAGCGGTGTGGAGTACCCTCACCAAGACCCTCTAGTCATCCAGGCCCACGTAGCACGCTGCGACGTTAGGCGCATCCTTGTCGACGGGGGAAGCTCCGCGAATATCTTGTTCGTCGAAGCCCTCGATCATATGGGGATCCCCCGAAGCCGGCTAGAGCAGCCAGGAGCTCCACTTCAAGGCTTCGGGGGTCAACCACTGCAGGCCTTGGGGCACGTGTCCCTTCTGGTCACGTTCCGTCAGGAGGGCAACAAGGGTAACATCCGGACCGAGCAGGTCACCTTCGACGTCGTGGATATCCCACATCCCTACAACGCCATACTGGGTCGGCCCGCCATCAACTCTTTCGAGGCGATCCCGCACTACGCGTTTTTGTGTATGAAGCTCCCGGGTCCAGAGGGTGTTATCACCGTCTTCGGCGATCAGGACCTGGCCAGACGTGCCGAGGTCGGCAGCCGCGCTCCGCATCGCCCGGTGCACGCCCTCTCCGGCACGCTCGGCGATGGCCCCTCCGCCCCTGGGTGGACGCCCAAGCCTCGGCCCGAGGGCGGAGTCAAGAAGGTGCCGCTCCAGGCGGAGGGGCAGTTTGTGTCCATCGGCGAGGGGCTCCCACCGGGGGTCGAACGGGATCTGCTCCGAGTGCTTCAGAACAACGTTGACATTTTCGCATGGTCCCCGGAGGACATCAAGGGCGTAGACCGAGCAGTAATCGAGCATCGCTTGGCGGTCCGCCCCGACGCCAAGCCGGTCAAGCAAAGGCTTCGGCGTATGTCGATGGATCGGCAGCAGGCGGCCAAGATGGAGGTGGCGAAGCTTCTTCGCGCTGGGGTCATCCGCGAGGTCCACCATCCAGAGTGGCTCGCTAACCCGGTACTAGTCAAAAAGGCCAGCAGGGCCTGGCGTATGTGCATCGACTTCACGGCACTCAACAAGGCGTGCCCGAAGGACAATTACCCCTTGCCGCGCATCGACCAGCTGGTCGACGCCACCGCGGGGTGCGAACTCATGAGCTTCCTGGACGCCTATTCTGGCAACCACCAGGTGTACATGGCCGAAGACGACGAGGAGAAGACCAGTTTCATCACACCTCTTGGGACGTTCTGCTTCGTCAGAATGCCCTTTGGCTTGAAGAACGCAGGCGCTACCTTTACCCGTCTCGTCGCTATTGCCCTGGCCGCCCAGCTCGGGAGGAACGTCGAAGCTTACGTCGATGACGTGGTGGTCAAAACCTGGCAGCTTGCTCTGCATGGCCGGGACCTCCAGGAGACCTTCGACAACCTCCGGAAGGCGGGCATCAAGCTCAACTCCGACAAATGTGTCTTCGGGGTACAGGCGGGCAAACTCCTAGGTTTCCTCGTGTCCGGACGGGGCATCCAGGCGAACCCCGACAAAGTAGACGCCATCCTGGGTATGGAGCCGCCCAAGACAACGAGGGAGGTCCAGAGGCTGGCGGGCCGCATGGCAGCATTAAGCCGCTTCCTATCCAGGGCGGCGGAGCGGGGCCTGCCATTTTTCAAGACACTCCGCGGGTGCGACGGATTTCGTTGGGACGGGGATTGCGCGAAGGCCTTCAACGAGCTCAAGGAGCACCTGGCAAGCCTTCCCACTCTGGTCGCCCCAGCACCAGAGGCTCCCCTCCTGCTATATCTGGCCGCGTCCGCCACCACGGTCAGCGCCGTCCTCGTCTTAGAGGAAGGCGCCATGCAGCGGCCCGTATACTTTGTCTTTGAAGCCCTCCAAGGCGCCAAGACAAGGTACACGGAGCTTGAGAAGCTCGCCTACGCGCTGGTCATGGCCTCCAGGAAACTTCGGCATTACTTTCTGGCCTACCCGATCACAGTGCCTTCTTCATTCCCCCTGGCAGAGATGTTACACAAGGAGTCCACAGGGCGCATCGGCAAATGGGCCGCCGAGCTCGCCCCCTTCTCCTTGACGTATGCTTCACGAACGGCAATCAAATCCCAAGTCCTGGCGGATTTTCTCGCCGAATGGACCCCGCCGGCCCAACCAGTCCAGACGCACGACGACCCCGTCTGGACGCTTACCATTGACGGAGCTTACGGCGTCGCGGGCGCGGGCGTAGGTGCGGTGATCGTCACGCCCGAAGGACAGCGTTTGCTATACTCGGCGCGCCTCGCCTTCCCCGCCACCAACAACACGGCTGAGTACGAGACGCTGCTCTTTGGCCTGGCGAAGCTCAAGGCAGTCGGCGCGAGACGGGTGCTAGTACGCACCGACTCGCGCTTGGTGGCCGGTCATGTGGATAAGTCATATCAAGCCAAGGACCCTGAGTTGGCCAAGTACCTCGCGGCTGTGAGGGCGAGGGAAAGACACTTTTTGGGCGTCACCGTCAAGGCCATCCCCCGCGCGGAGAAGGAGCAGGCCGACGCCCTCGCTAAGGCGGCCAGCCAGCAACTGCCCCCCGGATGGGGCGTTTTATGAGATATTAGTGCAGGCGGCCATCGCGCAGGACAACCGGGACGCGGCACTCGTCCACCACATTGATCGGCCAGGTGATTGGCGAGAGCCCATCTTCAATTTCTTGCAAGGCATCGCCGAGCTGGAGGACCCCGCTGAGCTTCGGCGCTTGCAGCACCGCGCAAGATCCTTCCAGGTGTTCGAAGGGATACTCTACAAGAGAGGGGTTTGCGCACCACTCTTGCGTTGCCTCTCGACTGAGGGGGGAAAGGAGCTCCTTGCGGAGATCCACGCGGGCGCGTGCGGATCCCACCTGGCGCCGAGGTCATTAGTTGGCAAGGCATTCAGGCAAGGCTTCTACTGGCCAACTGTCATCACCGACGCCCAGGACCTCGTCCGTCGGTGCCAAGGATGCCAGTGGATGGCGCGCATCATCCGCAGGCCCCCGACGAGCCTCAACCCTATTCCTCCGGTGTGGCCGCTGGCACGCTGGGGCGTCGACATAGTAGGACCGCTTGCCCGAGCTCCAGGGGACCTCCGGTTCGTGGTGGTCGCGCTGGAGTGTTTCTCCAGATGGCCGGAAGCGGTCGCCCTGGCTAAAGTAACTTCTGCGGCCATACAGCGCTTCCTCTGGCAAAACATCATATGTCGCTTCGGCGTGCCCTGGGAGCTCACGGTTGACAATGGCCTGCAGTTCGACACCACCCTATTCAAAGACTATTGTGACAGCATGGGCATCACCCTCCGATTCGCCTCGGTAGGGCATCCCCAGTCCAACGGGGTGGTCAAACGGGCGAATGGCGCCATCTCCGCTGCCATCAAAAAGCGCCTGGTCGGGTTGCCGAAGGGCAAGTGGCCGAGCGAGCTTCACAGCGTTCTTTGGTCGCTTCGCACAACGGTAACGCGCCCGACGGGATTCACGCCGTTCAAGCTCCTTTTCGGCGACGAAGCAGTGACGCCCGAGGAAATCAAGGTCGGCTCGCGGAGGGTCCTCGTCCAAGCACCCGAAGAGGAGCGCCGTGTGTCCTTGGACCTCCTCGACGGGCTACGGGCAGATGCAGCCCACCATGTCGAGAAGTATGCGCGGCAGACAATGCGTACTCGGGACCGCTCTATATGCCCGCGGGGATTCAAGCCTGGGGATCTCGTTCTCAGAGTGGCGCTTCAGGCGGAGACCGCTGGCAAGCTGGAGTCCAAGTGGGAAGGCCCGTACATTGTGATGGATGCATTGCCAAAGGGGGCGTACCGCCTCGCCATGCTCGAAGGGCAAACCCTCCGACACACATGGAATGCGGACAGGTTGCGGCGATACTACGCCTAGAAGTAGGACAACAAGCGTAGAGCCACCAGCCCTTTGTTATACGATGCTCGCCCGCGCAAACGGGAGTTCAATAAAGGTTGCTGTTCCCGGCGCATTCCCTGTCAGCGCTGAGCAGAACAAAGTCTACGGACTTTAAAAAAGACGTAGCGTCGAGGTCTGCCTCCGCACGCGCGAGTCTCCGGACTATAAAGGAAGACGTAGCGTCGAGGTCCGCCTCCGCACGCACTAGTCCACGAACTCTAAATAAGACGTAGCGTCGAGGTCTGCCTCCGCACGCGCGAGTCTCCGGACTATAAAGGAAGACGTAGCGTCGAGGTCCGCCTCCGCACGCACTAGTCCACGGACTCTAAATAAGACGTAGCATTGAGGTCTGCCTCCGCACGCGCGAGTCTCCGAACTATAAAGGAAGACCGTAGCGTCGAGGTCCGCCTCCGCACGCACCAGTCCACGGACTTTAAATAAGACGTAGCGTCGAGGTCCGCCTCCGCACGCGCGAGTCTCCGGACTATAAAGGAAGACGTAGCGTCGAGGTCCGCCTCCGCACGCCACCAGTCTACGGACTTTAAATAAGACGTAGCGTCGAGGTCCGCCTCCGACGCGCGAGTCTCCGGACTATAAAGGAAGACGTAGCGTCGAGGTCCGCCTCCGCACGCACCAGTCTACGGACTTTAAATAAGACGCAGCGGGGGGACGCCCTCGCGCGCACCAGTCTACAGACTCTAAATAAGACGTAGCGTCGAGGTGCGCCTCCGCACGCACCAGTCTACAGACTCTAAATAAAACGTAGCGTCGAGGTCCGCCTCCGCACGCGCGAGTCTCCGGACTATAAAGCAAGTCGTAGCGTCGAGGTTCGCCTCCGCACGCGCCAGTCCACGGACTTTAAATAAGACGTAGCGTCGAGGTCCGCCTCCGCACGCGCGAGTCTCCGGACTATAAAGAAAAGCGTAGCGTCGAGGTTCGCCTCACACGCACCAGTCCGCGGAGTATAAATAAGACGCGGGTGTTCCTCCCTGCGAGCTTTGCGGAATATAAACAAGATGTGGAGGTCTTCCCTTCGCGTTCGGCGGCAGGTAACACTAAGAAAGGTACTGCTTGGTTTCGTTATAAAAGCAAGGGGGCTACATGCCTACAAGCATACGAACCAGTACATCATCCCCTCGCCCTACCCGACCAACCGCTCAGCCTTGGCGCGGTGCGGACGAACCCGTGCCATCGTCGCCGTGACCCTGAAGGACTCCTTCGAGCCAGTGGAGGAGGTCCCCCTCCCCATGCAGTCTGCTGCACGGCGACCCTCGCTGCATCTTCCCCGAAGCGGCCCCAGATCCGTTGATGGAAGTTTGCAGGCTAGGCCCGATGGAGCGAATGGCGTCCGACATCACTTCTGGACGGCCGGGAGGATCCAGTTGAGGATTCGCCAGCTCATGGGTATGTCTGCACCCACGAGTGTGAAGCAGGGCGAGGGCGAAGCACGCACCAAGATACCCAGTGCTCGCCAAACGTTCTGGCGCCACGAAGAGCAACCCCTGCCCCCTCCTCGATCAACCCGAGCGTCTCCGACAGGGCCTCCGGCCCGTGCGTAGGGTCCGGCACTCTGACGCACAGATCTCGGAGGGCCTGGTTCAGAGACTCCATGGCCCGCCACGCCGACGTGGACGCATTTTCCAAGATGAGACTATTCCCTGCAGCAGACTCCGCCAGCTGGGCGTTCTCCCCTTCTAGGGCGGCGATCTGCTGCAGAAAGGCGACGCGCTCCTCAGCCGCGGCGCACTTGGCTTCCGTGGCCTCGAGTTGTGCGGCCGCCATGGTGCGCCCCCAGCGCGCGAAGTTCTTCATCCTTCGCTGCGAGAGCATCGTTTGCTTCACGTAAGCTGGCTTCCAGAGCCCTCCGCTCCCCGAACGCGGGCCTCGTCAAAGGACCGGCTAAGGGCAAGCGTCTGGCAAAAACACAAAGTCAGCAGGCGCCCAGCAGTACCTTGCAAGCTGAAGCGCACATGTTTACCCTCATCTCGGAGGCCTACAGCGCGAGCGCTAGGAGATCCCCCTCGCATGACGACAGCATTTCTCGGTCAAGGCCGTTGTCGGCACGCTCTGCGGCTGCAGCAAGGACGCGAAGTATCTCCAGGCGAGGGAGGAAGTCCGAGCGAGCGAGCCCCGGCCCCAACGCGTCAGGATTTACCGAGGCCACGGCCACGTCAACAGCAACGGACATCTGCGGGGCACCCTGCACAGCTCTTTGGACTTCGCGCATACCTCCGCTGCTCGATCCTTCGCCATGTCCGGGAGACCTTGTCTCGCCTGATGTTGGCAGAATGAGCGAGCAGATCGGAGAGAGTTTCGCGAAGTCACGAGAGGAAAGGGATTCACACCTACCCCCTGCGCCTCTCGTCGCGGTAGGAAGTGGCGCCGTTCCGACGGCCAAGCGGGAGGCGGGCGTCTCGGTGGTCGGCGAGGAGGTCTTCTCGGCCGCCCAAACGCCGTAATCCCGCGACAAGGCCCCGCAACGGCGTATCGACCCCTCGCTGGCGGCGGGGACTGCGTCCGAGGGCGTTTCGCCGGCGGCGGCACAAGTGATTCTTCCGGGGCAACACTAGCTACGGTTCCCGTCGCCCCCACGGTTTCCTCTGTACGGGGCGCGCCCTCGCCGCCCGCCGCGGTTGGTAGCGCACCATCAACCGTGTTTTTTTCGCCAGGAACGGTGCTCCCCCCGGTTGGCGAGTTCCAGCTCACCGATGGCCGCAAGCACGGGTTTGTTGGCGTCGGCAGAGGGTGCCGGGGGATTCGAGGCGGCGCGTCCTCCGAAGCAGTGTGGCCGGGCCCACCGCAGGTTGCACGCCCCGTCCCAGATGTGCTAGTCGCCGAGGGGCCTGCGGGGTCGCATACGGCAGACGGGGAACGGGCCCGGCGTCGCGAGGATAACACCCTCGCAGGGCTATCACCGTCCTGAGTGCCCGGAGTCCCGGCGGGAAGCTCCTCCGGCACCAAGCGTTCGGGTACAATAATGCCTAGAGCTTCGCATGTGCCTTTACCCGCCCTGCTTAGCCGCCTTGACTGCGGCCTCGCGAGCCTGGTGCTTCTTAAGTGTGTACGGGCCGAGGAGCGCCGTAACCGTGCGCTCCGCATCTTCTAGCCGAGCCACTGCGCAGGAGATCACGTCAGCCAGGCGGAGACCAAACAGATACAACGGCACGCGTAAAACGTACTGGACGACTTACAAGGAGCGGAGGGCGGAAGCAGGCGAGATACGGATGGGCTGAACCCGTCCTCGTGGGGGCCGTTCTGTCCAACATACTTCCCCCGGGAGGAGAGGGGCGCCGCCCCATACATTGTGAACTCCTCGGCTAGGTCGCGCAGGCTCATTCGACGGGCGACACCGACAAGACCCTGTAGCCTTCGCGTGTCATTAGTCTCTGCCTTCAACTCGGCGTGCTGTTAAACGAGATCGGCCCACCTCGGCACTGCATTCCGCTCTTGTCGGTCACGGTGTAGTAGAACCACTGCCGAGTCCAGCCGGACTCCCATTGCCTCGGTGAGGCTGGCACGGGGAACAACGTTGTGCACGACGCCCGGAGCACGAAGTCCACACCGCCGAAGTTGGACACCGCCCCGTCAACTTTTCGGGTCGACAGCGTGCGTCGTGCAGGGTGGCGAATAAGCTCGCACTGGGACGCCACCCCTCTGTCCGCATCGCCCACGTGAAGACAGCTAGGCGGAGTATTGCGTGGGGCGTCAGTTGGGCTAGCTCCAACTTGTAGGCCCGCAGGACTTCGCCCACGAACAACGTGGAGGGCATTCGAAGGCCGGCGTCGAAGAACGCGACAAAAGCAATCGCCTCCATTGCCCGGGGCTCCGGCTCCGTCTCGTCCCGACGGGGTAGGCGAGCCCCATCGCGATCCACGATCTTCCTCTCATGCACGAACAGCTGCCTCCCGAGTGCTCCACGGCGTCCCACCACTTGTTGGCGCGCGGGCTCTCCCGCGGCACCAACTCGTACTCCCTGGAAGGAGGGGACACCTCGCCTTGGCTAGCAAGGAACCGCTGCGGGGATGGTAGGTGGCGGCGTCATGGCTAGCCATCGCTCTTCGCGACCAGCGAGAAAAAAGCAGGGAAAAGAGCAACTGGCGTTACAATCAGCACGGCGCGAAGCAAAGCCGCAAATCAAAAACACACAAAAGCAAGCAAGGGCGCCTCCACCTCAACACTGGCACTTTATAAAGGTCGCTCGCCTCTCATGTGGCTCGAAGCGCAGACAGATCAAACACGCAGCGATTCGGCTGCCCACGTTTTGGAAAGAAGAACCGCCGGGCTTGGAGGGCCGTGCCCGGTAGGTGACCAAGCAGCGCACAACGCCTCCACGCCTTCACACACGTCCAACTTCCCTGGGGAAGAGTCGAACGGCCGCGGTCACGCAACCGCTCACATCCACGACGCACCAGTCGTGAGTCGCCGCGTGTCCCACCTGCAGAATGGCAGACGGCACGACGTGACAGGCTGACTTCTGCCAGGCCAGGCGTTGGCGTGATTCCAGCCGCCATTAAAAGCGCACTACCAGACTGCAAGGTCACAACAGCTCCAACGCGCAACAATATCGGCGCCAAGCTCCAATTTTAGCGCGGGGACGGAGCGCGCGCGCGTCTACTTCGACTAGGCGTCAGCCTCCACTGCCACCCGTTCGAAGGGTAGGGGACGGAGCGCGCGCGTCTACTTCGACTAGGCGCCAGCCTCCGCTGCCACCCACCGTTCGAAGGGTAGGGGACGGAGCGCGCGCGTCTACTTCGACTAGGCGCCAGCCTCCGCTGCCACCCGTTCGAAGGTAGAAGACGGAGCGCGCGCGCCTTGGCTTCGACCAGGCGCCAGCCTCCGCTGCCACCCGTTTCGAAGGGTAGGGGACCGAGCGCGCGCGCCTCGGCTTCGACCAGGCGCCAGCCTCCGCTGCCACCCGTTTCGAAGGGTAGGGGACGGAGCGCCGCGTCTACTTCGGCTAGGCGCCAGCCTCCGCTGCCACCCGTTCGAAGGGTAGGGGACGGAGCGCGCGCGTCTACTTCGACTAGGCGCCAGCCTCCGCTGCCACCCGTTCGAAGGGTAGGGACGGAGCGCGCGCGCCTGGGCTTCGACTAGGTGCCAGCCTCCGCTGCCACCCGTTCGAAGGGTAGGGGACGGAGCGCGCGCGTCTACTTCGACTAGGCGCCAGCCTCCGCTGCCACCGTTAGAAGGGTAGGGGACGGAGCGCGCGCGTCTACTTCGACTAGGCGCCAGCCTCCGCTGCCACCCGTGCGAAGGGTAGGGGACGGAGCGCGCGCGTGTCTGCTTCAACAAGGCACCTTCCATCCCAGACCTCGGACTCCTCAACCACAAGCTTGGAGGAATTCACAGGCCGCAGGGGACGGAGGGGGCCAAAGACTCGGCGGCATGGCTTCGGCCCTGTGAAGCCCTACACCATGAGAGGCTCTTGTCGTAGGGGTGACCCCCACCTAAGCCCAGCAGGCCTGTTAGGAGGTTATAAGAACCAGAGTAACGTGTGTAATGACATAAGTGCCCCTGATGGGGAGGTATGCATGTAAGGGTATAACTGTAAAAGCATACCCCATGTGAATATATATCAGGATGAGGGGGAGGATGAGGCAGAACACTCCCACCTCTCCACTACCATCTCTCTCTCTGTTTGGTCTGTAACCACAACACATATGAATCAGAAAGACTTGTGGGTCAGTTATCGAAAAGCACCTCTAGATGCTGGAGATCAATTACCGCTGAAGCATTCTTGGCTTCTGCCAAATTGTACATATCGAACAGGTCACTCCACCTTGGAAACGTCATGCTTTTAGTTAGGCTGCTCACTATAGCTCCAGGGTAGAGCGTGGCCTTTACAACATATGGTGGAAATATCTCACTTGAAGCCAACTGCGAAGATGTAACTTGAATCGGTGTTGTGCATGTGCCTGCTCTACAAGGGACCCTGAAATGGAAGAAGAAGGTAAGCAAAATCTACCTGGCATTTCCTTCTCACAAAAATACTTCTTATAGTTCCCCACATCAGCCCTTATAGATCATGACAACCTAAAGTGTAAATGGGCAAAATAAGAGAGTATGATTATGGAAGCAACTAGCACACAGTTACCTAGCATCCATTCTCAGAAGAAAGAGGGGGGCTCAAGAGAAAGGCACTGCGCAGAGTACAGTTATGGAGAAAGTGTAAAACTGAATCATTTAACACTTGGTGGAATCATGATATATATGTAAAACAGGAGAGGATTCCCTCTACAAACGTTCAATTCAAAATTGAACCACAGCAACCGGTTAGGAATGACAACAAAATTTAGTATAAGCAGTGTAAGCACACTACCAGGGAAAGAAAGCAAAACAATCTAGCACATTTATCTATGATTAAATTTTAGTCGAGGGGTTCCACAAAATGTAATTGCAATCTAGCACAATTATGTATTGTAATCATGCAGACATATGTACTAAAATCAAACAGTTGCATGTGCATACATGGCTTAATATTGAAGTAGCCATAGTTCCAGATTATAATTTGAGGTGGTGATCATTTGGGCTTATTTTTTGTGGCTTATGGCTGAAAAGCACTGTAGATGACAGAGGCTATTTAGCATAATTAAATTTAAAAAAATTAAAAAATATGTTAGGCCATTACGTATAATACAAACAAATACGAGAAAAAAAAGAACCGGCAAAAAATCTCAACAAAAAGCCAAAAGTTCAGAAAAAGACGAAATTTATGAATAGTGAAAAATAAGTCGAAAGCTAAAAGCTGAAGCCAAAACGATCACAGTGACGGGTCAGGGAGGATTTCCTGGGATGTGGGTCTTTCAAAATAAGAGATGGCTCGCAAACTAGATTCTGGGAAGACACTTGGGTAGGATCTTCACCCCTAAAAGCTCAATTTCCCAGCCTATACAACATAGCTAATAATCCTCATGTAACTGTGGAGACGGTCATGAATCAAGTGCCTATTAATGTCTCTTTTCGCAGAGCTTTAACTGAGGATAAATTGACGGCTTGGCTTAACCTAGTAGCTAAAATAGTTAATGTTCAACTTTCAAATGAGAGGGATGTTTTTTACTGGGATTTACATAATCATGGTCAATTCTCTGTACGGTCTATGCATGCGTACTTGATTAATCAGGGTACCCTTTTCATTCATAAATTCATTTGGAAATTGAAGCTCCCTCTTAAGATAAAAATCTTCCTTTGGTACCTCCAAAGAGGTGTTATCTTAACAAAGGACAATTTAGCTAAGAGGAGATGGACTGGCAGCCAAAAATGTTGTTTCTGTGATCATAATGAAACCATAAAGCACCTTTTTTTATTGCTGCCATGCTAAAATTATTTGGAATATTGTCCAAATTGCTACTGGGTTAACCCCACCTAGATCTATTTCTCACATGCTTGGAGGCTGGCTCACGGGCATTGGGAGGGAGGATAAAAACAAATTTTTGTGGGGCGGCTGCTATTATTTGGGCAATTAGTGTACTCGTAATGACATTGTCTTTGAGCAAAAACAAAATATTTCTTTTATGCAGGCTATTTTCAGAGGATATTGGTTGCGGTTCTGGGCGCTGCTGCAGCGTGAAGATAAAAGGGAGGTGTTTAGATTGGCAAGCAAAGCGTTGGAGGTTATCGCTTTACATGTGTTTGCCAATAATGGGTGGCAAAGTAATAATAGACTTTGCATATGATTATCTCTTTTTCTTTATTTTTGTCAGCAAATAAGCAATAAGTTGTAAGCATTAACGTTGTAAGTCTCGGCTGTGTGCGGTTGCAAAGGCCGGAATTTTTCCATTATCTAAAAAATTATGATATTATGCCCAGGGCTGCAAAAAACTAGTGAAAGACTACCGCTGGTTCAAAAATATAAGTGAAGGCTGGGATTAAGGTAAAGCAGACTGGGATCTCATCAAGTCACAAACAATTCTTCCTGATTTTGTCAGAATATAAGCACAATTTTCCATAATGACACTAGAAAAAAAACCTCAACTCACCTTCTTCCAGGTTTTGCTACCTGAGTTAATATTGGGGAGTGAAGCCTAAAACCCTGCACATCCAGAAACCATGCCGCTGTAACAGTTTCCTGTCCATGAAAGGTACTTGCTGAAATGTGAGTAAACTGCTCACCTTTCTGCTGAAGTATTTTTTTTTTGAAATGGGAAGTTTTGAAATGAGAGGACGCAATATCCTCGAAGGTGTAGTCATTTTACATGAAACCGTTCATGAACTTCATCGTAAGAATCTAAGTGGAATAATTTTCAAAATCGACTTCGAAAAGGCCTATGATAAAGTAAAATGGTCATTCCTATTACAAACACTACGGATGAAAGGTTTTTCACCTAAATGGATTTTTTGGGTGAATTCTTTCATATCGGGTGGAAGTGTGGTGATCAATGTTAATGATGACGTCGGACCTTACTTTCAAACCAAAAAAGGTCTCCGTCAAGGTGACCATTTATCACCAATTCTCTTTAATCTTGTTGCGGATATGCTTGCAATAATTGTTAACAGAGCCAAAGTTGATGGTCAGGTTAGTGGGGTGGTGCCACATCTGGTAGATGGTGGTTTATCCATACTCCAATATGCTGATGATACGATTCTCTTCATGGAGCACGACCTGGAAAAGGCTAATAACATGAAGTTGTTACTTTGTGCTTTTGAGCAATTATCAGGTCTGAAAATAAATTTTCATAAGAGCGAAATTTCTGCTTTGGAGAAGTTAAAGCATATGAGACCCAGTACATAGATCTTTTTGGCTGTAATCCAGGTAATTTCCCAATGAGGTATTTGGGTATTCCTATTCATTACAGGAAACTAAGAAATGCTATTGGAGAAAAGTAGAAGAACGTTTCGAGAAACGCCTCAGTAGTTGGAAGGAAAAAATCTATCAACAGGGGGATGACTGACTTTAATAATTCAGTGCTTAGTAGTCTCCCCATGTATATGATGTCCTTTTTTTAGGTACCAAAGGGTGTTCTTAAAAACTAGACTATTATCGTCTGTAGGACCGAAATGGCGACAGAGGGGGGGTGAATGTCGTTCGCTTCAAAAATCGCCCCCAGGAATATCCACAAAGAATCTCTACTCTCCGATAGCTATAAAAGCTATGAAGAAGAGAAAACAGAGCTCACAGAAAATCAACTGAGATCAGGGAAATTGAGCGAAAGTCTCGGCACAAAAATAGCAGAGCAATGCTACCGTGGCAAAGAATTTGTGTAAGATCGAGGAGGCCGACTAGAGGGGGGTGAATAGGCGGTTTTAAAATTTTCGTCTAATTCTAATTAGCAATTTTAAACTTAATGGATATACTAGAGCAAGATAACAATAATACCACTAATCAACCTAGTAAGGCTCAAGTAATCACTAGCACAAGTAATCGACTAAGAGCAATGTCAAATAGTAGAGATCAACAATTGCTACTCTAACTAAGCAAGCAATCAAGTAATATGAATGAAGAGCGTTGCTTGAATGAAAATGATCACAAGGGAGTAAACCACACTTGACACGATTAGTTTTTACCGTGGTGATCGGAGACTTGCCGATCTCCCCTAGTCCACGTTGAGGTAAGCCCGAACGAATCGGACCGCTCCACGAATTGAGCCTAATCACCTCGATCACTATAGGTAGCTCTTTCCCTCTCCGGGTAGGCGAGCTCCAAGCCTTCACAAATCTTCGGGCCTTCTCACAACCTTCTTGAGAAGATCTCCGAACCTCCGCCAAGCCGTCTAGGTGCCGGCAAGCACCAAGAGAATAGATCACAGCGGCTTGATCTCACTCAAGTGCCTAATGGATCACTAGAATGCATGCACTTGAATTTTGGTCAACTACCTCATTGAATGCACTTGTGAGAGAATGAGGTGTGAGAGGTTGCACTAGCTCAAATGTATTCAATGGAGGTTCAACAACACTTACTAGT
>CM029670.1:6300580-6385580 GCA_017311315.1 Dendrocalamus latiflorus | reverse complement strand
ATCAAGTGCCTTATGGTACTGCCCTATGCATCACAGGCCAGAGGGTGGAGGTACCACGCTTCAAGGGTATAATGGTAAATTTGTATATAACCGGTTAGACCGAGCTTGATAGCGTTGATGTCTTTGCCACATTCATGTGTCCTCCGCGCTGCCTTCCCGGATCCAGCGACCTTGCCGCCCCCTCTGCATCTCCTCCGTGCTGCAAACAACAAAGGGACACGCATGGCTGTCCCCTTTCCTCGTGTCCTATCCCCTCATCCCCACTGCGGGCATGGGCTGTGGGTTGGTGCCCTTGAGGTCCGGTGGCTCGCGATAGCAATAGGAAGATGGATCCTGGAGTTGAGGTCGACGATGGCCATGGACAACCTTTAGGTCAAAGACACAAAGAGGTGAGGCCACGACTGCACATCACCTTCCCTCTTCATTTCTTTGTTTTTTTATTTTTAGCCCATTTTATTTCAGATTTGCATATGCTCAGATCTCCTCATCCAACATTTCCCTCTAGCCCTTCACATGTCCACATCGGCTAATGTTGCAAACTAGGAACAGAGATGATGTCCCCCTCTTGGGGAAGAGATGTCTGATTGACTGCTAAACTATGATGTTTGATGAAAAATACCTTACTGAATCCATATGAACATGGGTACACTGAACCTGTCATACCATATTCTGATGAAACTACCATGGATATAAGTCGGGCACTTTGCTTTTGGTTTCATTCAATACATGGATACTTGATTACTATGTTCAATTTCACAAGTTTTTTTCATTTTGTATTTGTGGTGTAATGGTGATAGTATTATCATCAAATTGCTATTGACTTCCTTTATTTGGGGTGTGCAGTGGTGACTGCATTTGGCTTGCGTGATCCTAGGATCCTTGCAGTCGCATAGAACCACATTATGGAAGCTAAATATGATTATTATTCTGCCATGAATGCCAGCACCGCTGCCTTTTGTCACTCTCCTGCCCTTGTTGTGAGTTTCATATAGGACATATATATTTATATAAATTGAAAATGTAATAGAAGGGCTTGCTTACTTATTTGCTTTTTTATTTCAGTTAATGGCTCTCTTATTATTGTCATTATAACTTTGTATTGTCGCTTCATTAATGCATCAGGTTTCTCAATTTTTGCCTGCACCCCGAGCCAGAATTATAGATTGAATGCCATGATAAGTATTGACACTATACAAGAATAATTTCCTAAATGTTGAGGCTTCGAGTAGGATGAGCATACATGTGCAATTGCCAGAATGTGCTATAAGAATGTACTCATTTACAACTGGTTTAGTGTGCCTGTATGGTGACTTGCAGTCAGTGTTTGCAACCACTATTTGCAAGCTACTACTAATCTTTTGTGGTGCTTGTGGTAACTAACAAGGTCCTCTTCCTATCGGCTGCATCCATAGAAGATACATGATATCCTTTACAAGATCCTCTTTCCAGTAACCAAGCTGAAGAAGTTTGATGACCTCCATCCAGTGTTGCCCAAACTCCTTGATGGGTGATGCCATTTGATGCGATGATATCAAGCTGTGTTGGGCCTCGAGCCCTTAATATGTTGTAGACTTGTGTGAGACCTTGCTTTTTCAGCGTGTTGTTAATGTTGTATGTGTTGAAACTATGAAGTGCAAGGCATCAAATGTAGTTTGCTAGACCATCAGCATGCGAGAGAGGCCCTGGGGGCAACGCTGTGCGACGAGGTCCCATGGCCGGCGGCGTGCGAGCGAGTCCCTGGGGCCAGCAGCGTGCGAGCGAGGCCCTAGGGCCAATGGCGTGCGACGATGCCCCGCGGACGGGGCTGCGTGTGAGCGAACCCTAGTGGTCAGCGCTGTCCTCCAATCGACGCGAGCGAAGGGAAGCGATGGATGCAGTCAAGCAAAAAGGAAATGGATGCAGCGACTATGCGCCGACGAGAGACAATCCTACCCCTGTTAACTCAATCTTAAATCAACGGATATAATTAACTGGTACTTTGTTTGTGGAAAGATACCAGTTCCTCCTGGTACCTTCTAAGGATATAATTAACTGGTACTTTTTTTGTGGAAAGATACCAGTACCTCCTGGTACCTTCTAAGGATATAAAAATCTCTTAATTTAAATATCTACCCAATCCACGGTCGGTAGGAATCAACATGATCCTGCCATATTGTTGAACTATGCAAGGATCGACGATTTTACAGTTAATAGTTAATTACATGAAGAGCGCCTTCTCCTTGATGCCTACTAGTACTATGGACCTGTTCTTTTCGGCTGTAGCTTATAATTTTTGGCTGAAATTTTTAAATTTTAGTTGTTTACGGTATAGATTACGGAAAGACAGATACTCACTTGCGATTTTGGCTGGTACAGATGTTGGCCTTTTAACATGTAGATCGTTTAACTTGTAGACCCCGTCTTGAGAAAATACTCCGTTTAAAAATTAGGTACTGTAGTAAAAATCAAAAACCGCCAGCTTGTGAGGTAAAGAACAGGCCCATATACCTAGTAGACTTCGAAGCACTAGATGTTATATGGTAGATCAGTCGCACGCATAATGTATTAGCATTCAAGCGTTTTTTTTTGGGTACGATCCAAACATGTGTTTCAGTTTGAAAAACATCCTGATCAAAACTAGCTCAATGTTTCTCCCTCGACGAGGTGCATCTTTCGGTGTGCCAATGCAAATCCATGTGCCCATAGAGAAGAATTGAACACGAGAAGAATTGACAAATCGTGGACCTTTTCGCTGTTTGTTTCACCAAAGAAAATGACGGGTTTTAAGAAATATTTTGTGTGCGTATTTGCCACGGACTAAATGTGATGTGAATTGCTGCCCGCTAATCTTGTTTTCCTTTTCTGAACAGATCTGTACTTTTTTAACGTTCAAGCCATAGATGTTGATATATTGTTGTGATGACAATTTAGTGTTCGGTCAACACTAAACTAAAATCTGACCAAGCCCTTTTTCTGAATGGATTTCACCAAACTCATTAATTCTACACGTGGACTCACCTATTTCCTACCAGCTTCATAACAACTAACAAGGCGTAGTAGTATGACTTTTGGATATTTGCATAGGCCAACAACTGAGTTCTGAATTGTGATCCTTGATAAGAGCAGCACTAACCATCCCCAGGACTTTTTCAACATATGTGTAAATATATTATATACTCACTAATGTAAATACTGGATTTAACAGTGTAAAAAAATTCGCATTGATTTGGATCTACCATTCATTGCTAAGGGCTACGGGCAAGTTCAGACTGTAAGTACGCGAAATCAAAGTATGAATTGATGATAGGTGGACCATTAAATGTAATCTCAGGACGAACTAACAAATCCATGACAAAAATCTGTATGTCCTTCGCATAAATCCCTTTGATTAGTACTGCTCTACCAAACAGTGAACCTCTCCCTTTGGTTAAGTGGAGGAGCAAACAATTAACGGACCAAACAAATTTGGTCGCCCTCGATCTCTCCAGGGAAGGCGTGGCCGATTGGCGCTCCGCCACGTCTCATGGCAGCAGTGCACCGCTGCACTACCTCACCGAGCTCTATGCCTGCCTCGTAAAATTTTTGCTTTTTAGCCCAAAATTTAAAAGTTTTTTACATATGGACCCCTGGAGAAAAGATTTGCAAAAATAGACCCCTAGCACGGCGCCAATGCACATGGCGCCCACGGTACACGTGACGGCGCCATATTCGTCGGCGCCGTGAGTGGACACGTAGGATCCACGGTGGCATAGCACGGCGCCAACTAACATGGCGCCGTCATGTGTACCCACGGCGCTAACGGTAGTGGCGCCGTTTCGTTGGACTTAACCTGCGCAGCCCCCGGCCCCCCACCACCCCTCAGTGCTCTGCTCGAACAGACCAAGCAGAGAACATCCGCCGCCGCCACCCCTCTCTCCCCTCCCCAAATCCATCCCAATCCATCGAATTTTTTCGCGATTTTGCTTCCAAACCGAGCAAGCAAGGTGAGCTCCCTCTCCTCCTTTGATTTGTTGCAGTAGATATGGATTAGTTGAGGTACATTTCGTAGGGCAAAATTTGAAACCCTAGATGAGATTAGTTGGATTTGGCTCGGTTTTAGGTTCGATTCGCAATAGATATGCGTAATGTATTAGCAATAATGTGTATAGATCGTTTCTAGGGTTTGATTATTGTACGTAATGACTGAGATATGTTTGTTTGTTGTGCTATAGATGGATAAGGTTGTGACTTTACACCATGGTGGTACTGTGAAGAGAAATGACAATGGGGGTGTTGATTTGGAGGGCATGGAAGAGACCACATTGCTATTTAGTTCACGTCCATCGTATGGTGAGGTCATTTATCGCTTGAAAGAGAGGTTGGGATGGACAGATGAGCATGGTGATGTCGTTATGGAAGGATTGATTGATGTTGGGTCGTCAAAGGGGCCGCGTATAAAGAGATTGGTTTCGATTGGCAGCGACGGTGAATGGGATAACTATGTGGCCATTGTTTTGGACTCAGAGGTCAGAGCACCTGACTTGTTTGTGCAGAGGGTGGTGAGAGATCAATCACCTCCTAGGGCTGCATTGGATCCCAATGACTCACCGTTGGTTGGGTCACCGGATCATGAAGAGGTCGAGGTGCAAGTTGTATCCTCGGCTCAAGTATGTGAGGTTCCATTGACTCAGGTAGAAGCTGACTCTGAGGATGTCGATGACCGCTTTGTTGGTGGATTCGACGAGGAGACGTGTTTGAGGAACCCATGGTTTGTGTAGCATCTAACAGGGTGGATGTACAGCTTGCAGGAGACGAGGCTGCTTATGAGGATGCGAGGGCTGTGGACTCAGATGATGACAGACCAGTCACAGGTTTGACGTCTAGCGAAATTGAGATGTTGAGAAGAATGTTTCCTGGCCGTGATCCACTAGTGTCCGATTATAATGACCTAAGCAACGCACATAGGGCTGTCGCGGATGGAGGGCAAATGCAGAGGGACGTACCTAGGCCTGGGGCTAGTATCATAATTCAGAAGGGTCATGTCTTTGAGGATATGTCGGCATTGAAGATGTGGCTGAAAGAGTACTCGATCGTGCACAACCGTCCATACCGGGTTAAGAACTCATACGCCAAACGTGGTACACCATCAAATGTGAGAGCACAGGGTGTGCATGGAAAGTCTGTGCCAGGAAGGTGAAGGGTACGGAGAGGTTTAAGATTACAACTGTGGATGGACCGCACAGCTGTGGGTCTTCCGAGCCCAGCCAGAAACATCGTCAGTTGACTTCTCGGTTCATTGCAACCCGCCTGTACCCCATGATAAAGCACATGCCGACGATGCGCGTGGCAGCAGTGATAGAGGCCGTTAAACTGAAGTGGCACTACACAATCAAGTATGGGAAAGCATGGAGGGCGCAACAACGTGCTTTAAAGTTGATTTATGGTGATTGGGAGGAGGCGTATGAGCGTTTGCCGGCCATGTTGAACGCAATTAAAGCGGCCAATGCAGGAATGCAGTATGAGTACGTGCCTAAGCCCGATGTATGGATTAATGGAAGACAGATTTTTTCGAGCATTCTGGTGCTTTGGTCAGTGTGTCGAGGCTTTCAAACATTGTAGGCCTGTTCTGTCAATTGATGGACGTTCCTGTTGGGCAAGTATGAGGGAACGTTGTTGATTTCTATTGGTTGTGATGCGGACAACTCGCTTGTGCCGTTGGCTTTTGCTTTGGTGGAGAAGGAGGACAAATCTAGCTGGGCTTGGTTTCTACGGCTTGTACGGATCCATGTGGTTGGCCCGGGGAGGGAGGTATGTGTGTTGTCTGACAGGCACGCTGGGATCTTGAGCGCCGTTAAGGAAGTGATACCAGGACATTCACCTGTGCATCATCGTTGGTGCACAAGGCACCTTGCAGAGAACTTGTTCAAAAAAGATGGGGTGAAGGCCAACTTTGCACTTTTCGAGGAGGTATGTCGTCAGAGGGAGGTAAAGCTGTTTGATGAGAAGTTAGAGGAGTTGAAAACGAAAACCAATGCCGAGGGTCGTGATTGGTAAGGGGTTTAATGAGAGATGTGCACAAATGGTCAAGGGCTCATGACCCATTGGAAGGAGGTATGGGTTTATGACTAGCAACATGGCAGAATGCTTCAACGGGCTGCTTAAGGGGGCACGCGGATTGCCAGTTACCGCAATTGCGGCGTTCACTTTCTACAAGTGTGTTGCATGGTTTGTCAACCGGCACCGGGAAGCCTCAGACATGTTAAGGGCACATGCACGTTGGCCACCTCGTCCTCACGGCTTCATTACCAAAGCGAATATGCAAGCCAATGAACAGGAGTACCACTGTTTTGACCATGTGACGGGCACGTATGAGGTTGTTGAGGGTGGAGGGACAACCGAGAATGGAGAGCTCCGAGAGGCCCGAAAGCATAAGGTCGTGATTACATCCTTCACATGCACATGCGGTGTTCCCGACAAGTTCCATTTTCCATGCTCCCACATGGTGACCGCATGTAGGGCCCGGAATGTCGATGTTGAGACCAAAATCCCGAGACTATTCAGCGTGGATGCGTTGGTGAGGACATGGGCCCCACGGTTCGAGCCATATCGTGATGAAAGCGAGTGGCCACTTTACTCGGGTCCAAGGTACATAGCGGACGCGGGGTTACGTTGGCACAAGAGGGGCAGCAGGAAGCGGTCAAGGTACAAGATGGATATGGATCGGATACCTGGTCGCACCAAGAGGGGTAGGGCAAATCCCTTCGTTGAGGACCCACAGGAGACACACTGCGGTATGTGTGGTCTAATGGGTCACAATTCACGGACGTGTCGACGTCGTTCCACTCAGGTTAGCAGCGTTAGGTCTAGAGAGCATAATTTTTACATATTTTGTTATTTTTATCACTAACGTAATTTTGATTGCACAGGATGGCGAGGTACCGGCTGGTGGACGAGTTCTACGACAGAGAGCCCCGCGGCAAGCTCACGATGATTCCCATACTGCGTCCTCCAACCCATGATGATGAGAGTTGTGTGTATGTGTATTTTATATGTGTGCATGACGATGTATGTGTGTATATATGTATGTGTATGTGTGTATGTATGATTTGAGACTTTATTGAGAGTTATTGAGAGTTATGATTTGATGTAGGTATGTATGTATGATTTGAGACTTTATTGAGAGTTATGCGTATGTGTTTCATATGTGAATGTATGTATATGTGCATGTGCAGAGACAGACAGCTCTTTGCTGTTTTCTGTAGGTTTCCGTATTACGGCGCCAAAGACTCTGGCGCCACGATACTTAAAAACGGCGCTGTACCTTTGGCGCCATAGTCTGGCGCCAAACTTTGGTGCGCCGAACTCCAACAGGTCGGCGCCATAGTGGTTGGCGCCGTGACACTTTTATACGGCGCCAGGTTGTTTGGCGCCGTTACTATTGCACTTGCTTTATATGCAAGCTCGGCCTAGTTGTTTCGTTCCATCCGCACATACAATCTAATTGACATTCACCAAATGAATAAGCACAGCCCAAAATAACATACTGAGTGCATACACCCACATACATACATAGTCCACATACATAGTTTATAAATTTTCAGAAAATACATACGTCCGCATACATCAAACATTAAAATAACCTACTGAGTGCATCGAGGCCACTTCCCCTTCCTCTGAGCATCAGGGTACTGCTCAAGGGCTGCCTTGGCACGCCGCGCTCTCTCTAGCTTCTTCTGCCTTTCTCCCTTGCGCTTTGCCGCAGCCCTCCTACGCTCCTCTCACTCACGGTGTTCCCTCGCGGCCTCCTCCTGTTTCTTCTCCCTTTCCCACCTCTCCTTTCGTTCTTCATCCCACTTCTTATTGGCGTCAAGATATTGTTTGTCATCCTCAGCGATCGCAGTGTCGATCCACTGCTCAAAATCACAAAGCGGTGGAGGCTCCTGCAAATGTACGCATTCGTTAAACCAACAGAATTAATACGAATTCGATGAATCGACAATATAACATACCATCTTGCCGAGGACAACGGCGCCACGTGGCGGATCAAACGCCCAGTTGGCGCACATCCAGTACCTCTGCCTATATGTATCCGGATCATCCGACCGTTCCACTTTGCAAGGATCGCCGCAATAACACATCGGCACGGGAACACCGGATGGAGGTGGCAAACGAGTGAAGCCCATGACAACCTAAAATGCGAAATGAATAAGATTTATAATTTTTCTCGTTTCTAACCCTAGGTTAGCTAGTTACCCAAATCAAACCCTAATCCAACTAATTTCAATCTAGAAACGGATCTATACACATTATTGCTAATACATTACGCATATCTATTGCGAATCGAACCTAAAACCGAGCCAAATCCAACTAATCTCATCTAGGGTTTCAAATTTTGCCCTACAAAATGTACCTCAACTAATCCATATCTACTGCAACAAATCAAAGGAGGAGAGGGAGCTCACCTTGCTTGCTCGGTTTGGAAGCAAAATCGCGAAAAAATTCGATGGATTGGGATGGATTTGGGGGGGGAGAGAGGGGCGGCGGCGGCGGATGTTCTCTGCTTGGTCTGTTCGAGCAGAGCACTGAGGGGTGGGGGGGGCCGGGGGCTGCGCAGGGGTTAAGTCCAACGAAACGGCGCCACTACCGTTAGCGCCGTGGGTACACGTGACGGCGCCATGTTAGTTGGCGCCGTGCTATGCCACCGTGGATCCTACGTGTCCACTCATGGCGCCGACGAATATGGCGCCGTCGCGTGTACCGTGGGCGCCATGTGCATTGGCGCCGTGCTAGGGGTCTATTTTTGCAAATCTTTTCTCCAGGGGTCCATATGTAAAAAACTTTTAAATTTTGGGCTAAAAAGCAAAAATTTTACCCTGCCTGCCTGCCTGCAGAAAGTTCCAAACTTGCTGTACGCCATCTCTCTGCCCTTGTCACCTAACGACGCCTGCAGCTCCAGTACCTAATTATCTATGTACCAACACATTCTCCGCCCATACATGCAGCAGTCATGGGTGACCATGTGTTTGGTTTGGTCCTGGCCTCCCAAGCCTTGAAACCCGAACAAAGCAACTACTCTCATTCCAAATGGCGACCTTGAATTCAGCCTTACGATTCTGAAACTTCAAAAGAGTTTGGTCCCAAAGCTAGCTAGTCGAAAGTTGATGAGCTAGTGCCCGTGCGTGCAGTGCCCCCCTCAGCATAAACGTGAGGCGGTTGCTGGTCTCCTACTTGACTGACTGGCAAACACCGGCCGGAGAGGTAGACATTGATGGTCTCAGGAACAGTAGAGCAAGAACATGGGTTAGCTAGAGGGTACTATGTTCTGTTTACGTAGTTGCAAAACAGATGCTAATTCCAAGTCAATGTAAACCTGTCACTTGGAAGACACTGCAAACTCTTCTCTTTATCGTGTCTGTGACTCCTGGCCTCTTGCTGCCCTTGCTTAGAACTGTAAGAATCAGTATTTAAACACAAGGACAATATCGTATACTATTACTTCCCCAGTATATATAAACTATAAAGAGATATATAGCCGTCAGTTAGCGACGGCTGGATGTTTGGTCAGGTTGGTTCATCTGCAAGCTCACAAATATAATAAGGGAGAGCACACAGTGTAACATTATCTTTGCACGTGTCGGTTGTCCTTTCTTGTAACTACTACTCGACCAACTCCTCATTAGTTATTTGCAGGCAATCCTTCCGGGAAACATTATCATGTATGCGTTCCTTCTCGGTTGCATCATATGATTGGTACTCAACAAGTAAAAAAGGGTCCTTCAGGGGCACGCTTAGGCATGACATAACATGTTGGTTTGTTTATACCTTGTATCCTTTCAGACATGTTATTCCACCTTGGTGTCACTATTGGATACTGCATACTGGTTAATGTATTGATAACGAGTTGACCAAATGTTTTCAGGACACAGACAACTTTCTGCAGAAAGAAAGGACAGAGAGAACAAGATACATGCCCAAAGTGCTTTTAATAGTAAGCTACGTATTGTCATCTCCGTATAATTGTCATTGAAATGTTCATGGGTATGGTGTAAACATGAAGGAAATATTAGTAAGAATTTGTGAAATATTTTGAGAGAGTCTTGAGGTAAGTTCATCACTAGAATTCTGTTATTTGATCATGATAATGAGGCCATGCCATTGAACAACTTAGCAACCTTACTTGCTCCTCTTGGAAGCCTCGTACAGGTAGCTCACGATAACTACAGCTGCAGCAACTGCTACCCCGACGGCACTCTGTGCGAGTACAGCACCAGTTGAAAGATCTGATTTTGTAGATGCTGGGCCGCTGCTCCGTGGAGTGAAGCCAAGTTCGGAAAGTTTCTTGTGTGATTCAGCATAGTCCTTGAAGAAGGCATCCTCATCCTGCGATACAAAAAAGAAATGGTTCTGGATCTGGAACTTGTACCATGGAACAAGCCGCTAACATCACAAAATCAAGAACATCACGAATCCAGTGCACCTTTGCATAAAGCTCCACATAGCGTCTAAATTCAGGATCTTCCAACAATGCTTTATCAGTAGGAAGCTTCAGAAGCCCCTCAGATTCCCCCTTCAGTAGCTCACTGCAGTGATATAAAAAAAAATCAATTTGCACTGATTTTCCATCTCAAATCCTAGTCTCCAAAACAGGTAGATGGTTGAGCTTTGTGTTCAACTTACAGAAAGTATGAGTTGTCAAACTTTAGAGGCTCATTAGTCCATGCACCTTCAAATCCAGACCTTTCAAGATGCGCCCTTCCCTAAAAGAACAAACTCAGGTATTAAATACTGTGTTTTGATGAATCACTACTGCTTCACAGAATACAACAATTACCAGTGTGTGGCCCCCAGATAAAGCTACTATATCTTTGTCTGTTAAACCCATCCGATGAAAGATGTCCCTCAGATGTGGTGCACCTATTCGTGAAACAAAAGGAAAACCCCAGCTACATACCTCAGCAATAGACATATGATTACAAACTGTAGCAAGTAAGCAATAATGAACATAAACACTGGAATAAAAGTATCAAAGCAGTATCCTGACGCCTATTGCCTGTTGCAGAAAATACTACAACAACAACCGCTAATTCGTATAAAGCCATCGAGACGGCCCAACCAGAAACTAGAGTTGTGTGCATTATATGCACCGAAAGCAATCGACCAGGATCATTCAATACGACAGTATGAACACAATACCAAGGCAAACCCATGGAAATACCCTTTTAGAAAAGAAAAATAGACACTATGTCGCTTTATTTTATCGCATTGGAAAATACATTCCTTTTTGTTTCGACTTTAGTTAGCGATAATTTATTTTGCTATCTTTTTCTGAGAACCACCTAAGGTCCCGACTAAAAAAATGAAAAAAATTCATTGAAATAACGAGTCTCCCATATTGGGAGACTCATTACTTAAATTAGTCCCCGTGTTCTTCGAATAGATCTCTTAATTGTTGAGAGGGTTGCCCAAACGCGATATAATTATAGAACTCTTCTCTTCTGTTGTAGAAAATACTAATTACAGAAAAAGGGCAGCTCTTGTATACCCACGAATGTAACAAGAACATAGATCAACATGAAATATTTTTTTATGTAGCTTTATGAAACTTCAGGGAAAGTGTAACATCCCAATTTTCATAACCTTTTTGAAGTTTTAAAAATAAAAGGAATCATTTGCAATTTATTGGATTAATTTAAAGCTTAATTTGAAATTTCAGAAAAATAAAAACATTTTAAATGATTAAAATAAACTTCAATTAAATCCGAATTTATTTTATTTGATCTTTTCAAGTTCCAAGGATTTTTGTGGAATTTTCTTGATTTTTTTTAAATTTACTTTATTTTTGAATTTTCTGGATTTTCTTTTCTTTTTCCCTTTTCTTTCTTTTCTCTCTCCTATTCATCTTTGCGTTATTTGGTTCGAGCAAGCAAACCAACAGACAAACAGCCCTTCTTTCTTTTTCCTATTTCTCCCCACTCAAGCATCCGAATTTAAATCCGTCGAAAGCACTACGAGCCCATCTTTTTCTCGAACACGCAGGAGAGCTGCGTATCATTATATTAAGAAGTGGAACCAGGGTTAAAGAAACCCAAACAAACTTACAGAAAACATGAGCCCAAAAGGCACATGCACTACGAGACCATCAACACTACGCTTTCATCACTAGAGTCGATGCTTCCGTTACCCATCTCATCAATATTTCCATTGCAGTTTTCTTTGTCATTTATCTGAAACCAAAACCGTCGCCCATAATCACTCGCGTTCCCGGTGATTCGAATCATGAGAGGCACTATAAATTGGTACACCGACACCTCTTCTACCTCTTAGCATCACCTCAAAATCTCAGAACCTTTGAAGCACCAACGACATCAAATTCTCGTTTTCCCGAACGTCGGCCATCACACCCGATTTGTTCAATCATCATTCTAGTGAGTTTTTCAAACTTCTAATCGCATCACATCGTGTTCCCGAGCACGATGATCATTACCCCTCAATCATTTTCACTTTTAGTGTCCGTGTTTGCCTGATTTTTGTCGTTTCTTCTTCTAGGCCAAAATCTTTCCCGTCGATTGATCTCCTTCACCGGTTTCTCGCTAAATTGACCACGTTACCACGTGTTCCCAGTCATATCCTTGCTATCCCACCCCTCTTATTGATCTCTACATCGCCATGGAGAGCTCCCACCATCGCCACCTCCATCGCGCCGCCTCCACGGACCGCCTCCCGTCTTTCCGAGCGGTCCAGAACCTTCCCCATCCCCGGGAATAACCCGTGCTTGTGCTAATTTCTCCAGCGCAGCGTTGCTTTGGCTGCGCCATCGCCATGGGCAGCAGCCGCTTATGCCGCTACCACGGGTCGTCACCAGTGCCACCTTTGCCACCTGCGGGGTCATAGACACCGTGGGGTTCCATTTTGGTGGTTTCCGGCTGCCTCCATCCCTTCCCTTACTGACGCCGCCACCATCATGGCTATGAAGGTCCGAAGCTTCTCTGTTTCATTCTGTACATGAGCTTTGTTAGTGATTCTTTGAGTCACTGATCACTTGGACCCATGTGTCATTGACCCTCTCCTTTTCCTTTCTTTTTCTCTCGTCTCACTAGCTTGTGGACCCTCCTTGTCATGCACACAAATACTTTAACTCTTCTCTGTGAAGCATTCGAACAGTGGAGTTCCAGAATAATGCGTACACTTCAGCATGTTCTATCATTTTTATGTGAATTAAATTTCCGTTCGTTCTCTTTCATACGAACTTTGAATCCGTTGATTCTCTCTCCTAAATTTATCTAATTTCAATATCTTCCTTCCAGTATTTATTTGTGTTTATTTTGGATATTATTTGATTTTTTCTATTTATTTAGATCGTTTCGCGTATGTAGAATCCGACGTTGCTGACGCCAGTTTGGACCAACAAGAAGCGTTAAACTCCAACTTCAACGAAGACAAGTCGTAGACCTTTGACCATATTGTACCATTTCATAAATTATATTGTTTTCATAAATTATATTGTTTTAAATTAACATGTATTGATAGTTTTATATTGAGAATGTTTCATTCCTAGCCTATCCCAACTTGTTTGGGACAAAAGGCTTTGTTGTTGTTGTTGTTGATAGTTTTATATTAAATGTTTCCGGGACTAGTTAAGTACCTACTTGATTGATAGTATGTCACCTTGAATAATTGTGAATGACATATATTCTTGAGCACTATAGGGTGGGTGATTTTAGTTGAACATATTTTAATATCAACATGGGAATCGAAGTTATGTTTAGTCATGCTTTAGTTGTGCAATAGGTTCCTTCACCATGTTTATCATAAAAATCTGACTTAACTATATATGGAATTATGGCGGGTAGCCACTGTTAATAAAATTTGTTGTGTCGTGGCAGGGGATGCCATTGCGCCTAATTAAACAAAATTGGTTTCATACTCAGACGAATGATCATACAGTAAAGAGGCTGCGGGTAGCACATTTTGGATGGGGTTATTTTGCCTGAGTAGTCACTAAGGACTTAATCTTGTGCACCATTGAGCGGGGTCCTATCATTAATTAGTAATGTTTTGATTTAGTTCTGTTTGGGTTGAAGTGTGAACTTTGGGTTAAACATTCACACTAGGCGCAAAAGGGGACCAGATGTAGGCGAAACCTTAGCCAAAATAGAGCTTTATAAAAGTCTTGTGATAATCATTTAGTAGCACGCCTTTGGAAGTATGTCTTGGCCAACATTATAAATTGATTATCTCTTGTGGGTCAAGTTGTACAATATCTGCAGAGTGTTAAAAACTATTCGAATAGCCATGTCTCCAGTTATAGCCAATGCCTAGTGATTTCACATGGGAGATAGATTTTATCTTAAAAAAATTGTGATTGGTGGAATGGTTGGGAAGTGAACGGATAGTTCACTAGTTGTTTCAAAGTACTTATTTACTTATGTATGGAATCTTTTTAATTGTGTTCTCAATCTATTTATTGTATTTACTGTCAAAACTGCTTTATACAAAATAGCCATAAAACTACTCTTGTTCAAGCCTTACATGAGTACTATTTGCATACATTTCCCTACGACTTGCTGAGTACTTAATGTACTCACAGTTTTACGCCATTGTTGATAAGTCTTCGAAGAAGACATAGGGAACACCGAGTTCTACAAGGAGAAGTACTCCGAGGACTATGCAAACTAGGGTGTGCTCTCCACTCGATTGCCTATGGCTACCACAAAGGGCATATCGTATGGCTACAACAAGAGTTTCTTCTGCCACAAGTTTATTTTCTGTCGTTAAGCCTTGCGTGGCAACAATTGTAAAACTTTGACCATAAGGTACGTTGTTACTATTTAATAAAATTTGGCTTATTCTTAGCTGTTTCATTGAATGGATATGATTTCATCAATGTTGATATTGTTTGAACTAGCTACTGATTTTGAAATTAGTTCAGAATACACAAAGTATCCAGATTTGCAGATTCGGATCCCGACAGAAAGGAAAAGGAAATCAGACAACATAGAATATCTCACACAAACACCAGAACCAGCTGGTATAACAAGTAAAATGGCCAGTATAATGGTAATGCAGGAAGATAAGATTAGGTGAGCCTCCAATCTCCGAAGAAAATGTATGTGTACTTGAACAGAGTTTATGTGAGAAGATAGGAAAAGTACAACAAGACAAGTGTATTGCATGAAATGGGTTATCTCAAGCAGTACTAGTATTAAATACCAGACCATGAACATCAGCAGATCAGTTCAAACACCATTCCATGGGACTACATTTGATATATGCTGAACTGCTGATGTGTTTGTAAGTCATATTTTGATAAGTTGCTTGAGATACTAAGGTGTCAGGAAGCATGCTTACGTAAAATAATAGAAAAACATTGACCAGTAGAAAGAATAGTTTGTGGTAATGACCTTTCTTAGCATCAGGTAGACGCCCTTCGCGGGGGCAAACCGATGAATCCTGATTCAGATAAAAAGAATTTAATAAGTGAGTGTCAGGAATTATGCATCCATTTATACAGAGACGTTATTTCACGTACACGTCTTCCAGGAATGAACTCAACGGTTGGGCCCCCAGTAACTTCAACTGCAACCACTCCAGCAAGCTGTAAGTAAAATCTAGTTGGCACATAAGTATATATATTGAATTCACTGTTTCACAGTACTCAATAGGATGCAAGAGCTCAATGTGCGGAAAATGTCAGATATCTTAGTACCAATACTCCCTTAGTATAATACAAGAGCCAACTCAAGCAATCCCAAATTACCTGATAAAGATCTGCATATGTAATCCTTGGATTCTTTGCTTTAATAGGTTCTGTTGCAACAACAAAGGACAGTTGGATAAGCGATAATAATCATTTGATTTATTTCAGCAGTGAAGTAAGGACCAATGTAACAAGAAACTTGTAAAGCAGAAATGTGTTACTTGTGTGACTCTACACAGAGTATTATTAGACTCAGAAGGTGAAATGCCATCCAGAATAGTTACTGGGTAGATAAAATTGAAGTACTCTCAGAGATCTCCCACTTGTACATGTGATGATGTGAATAAAGCAGCATATTTAAGTGGGTTTAATAATTTACAAGAGATCACTGTTATGAATAGGTCAAGTGGCCATCTGGCAGGGGATACACCTAGAAATAGTCATGGCCAAGCACCTTTTCATAGGCAGGTGCTCTTTTCATGAGTGCTACTAGGGGACTGTAAATTTTTCTGACTATTCGTCCTAAACTGTCTGACGTGACATAAAAAATCAGTTATTTTGCAGTCTGGTCTTCAAGCTATTGCACAAACCCAAGGCGACAAAAAGAATTTCAACTTGTGAGAAACTAACAAGAATGCCCAAATTGATTTCTTCAAAGTCAAACACAGCAGAGTCCTCATAAGCCAAAAAAAAAGGTGTTCTTGCAAAGCCATCTATTAGCACATTTGAGTATTTGGGTATAAATAACACATACCGAGGAGATCAATAGCAATCTTTAAACCAGCATTTGAACCATGGGTGTACTCTTCCTCAAATCTGAGTGAACCATTTGCACCACCAGTTTTTGAGTGCACATCGTATGTGCCAGCATCATGCCATCTGCAAGGCAGAGCAAAGAAATTAAGTCTTCCACATAAAAAAGATTAAGGTAGTCTAGGAGTACTAGAAAATACAAGCAGAATACAATCTTAGATAAGTGAACGGTAACAGCACATGCAGAGAATGGAAGTCAGAAGCAGCTTTAACTAGGTATTAAATCTATACAATAGAGGAACCCAGTGTATCCCTACACATCAAACACTAAATCCAGTATATAGACTAAATGCCACATGTTCAGATAATGTTCCTTTACAAATTTTGTGCTTCATTGAAGTTTCTCTGCACTTCATTCCTAAGTGTGCATGACACCTGATCCTATTAATGCATCGCATATTTGCTGCTAAGTATATATAAAAAGCTCAGGTAGTGGAAGCCTAAGAATAGGCAACTCCTCTCAGCTTCTCCAATTCTGCTATTATGCGTGCATGTGGGATTGAGAACCAACGTTCGTGCCTTTTCTCTTACAGTTTCCCCTGCTAGGCTGCTACTGTATATGGAACACACGACACATCTTCTGATCTTCAAGCCACCAACATGAGAAAGCAACGCATGAACAGCACTACATATGATTTAAACACCATCTCTTCCTCGTTAGCTCCATAGCCGTAGCCATATAACCAAAATCAGGAGCCATTTGAGCAGTACGGCACGGGCGCACACAAGGTGTTTGTCGAATTGCCTCGCCCAAAACCGAAACCACAAACGCCACACACACCAGATCAGCGATGCCTGACATCCGCAGCAGCAACCACCAAACCAGGTGTTCAAATCTCACATGCGACTCAGCTCAGCACAACACCAGTAGGTAGTCGCACCAGTTAAGCTTCCAGAATCCAGAGTCTAAACACGAACTCCCGCGTGAACCAGAACCAGCCGAGCACACAAAAACAGCAGCGGCAGGGAGTAGAAGCAGAGCAGGGGGAGGGGGGAGGGAGAAACGACAGGGGTTGGGCATACGTACGCGAGGCGGAGCATGATGGGCGCGCAGCCCTTGGAGGAGATGAGGGCGCGGAGGTCGCGGCGCGCCCAGTCGACCTGGCGCAGGTACTCGGCGTCCAACACCGGAGCAGCCATCGCCGACGAGGAGGAAACCCTAGAGATCGGCGGAGACCGGAGGAGGGAGGAGAGGCCTGTGCGGTCTCTTGTGTTTGTCTTGGGAGAGGAGAGTAACGGCAACAGCAGCGGAAGGAGACGAGGCGACAAGATAACGCGGGCGAGCGGTTGGCTGCTCCGCGCCGTCGAGTCGTGGTCTGCTCGGCTTTCTACTGGGCCGGCTTGTTTTACTCACACGTCTACTGCTAAGCCTTCGAAGGAACTCCTGCTACAGTAACATTTGCTACTGTCACTGAAGGTGGGGCTAGGATGGCGCGGAGCCCACTGTCAGTTGGTTTTTTTTGTTTTTCCCTGATGGTTCGTGCCATACTGCCATTTATTACGTGTTTCTCTAGAACAAACGATATTAACCAAATCTTGAGCATTTTTTAATCAAGTAATTTTCTTTTAAAATTAGGCAAATTAATCATATTAGTTACGACTTATGTCTTTTAGATTGTTCGTGGAAGAGAGTATAGAGTAATAGAAACTCGTGTGTGATTTTGACCGATATAAATGAAGCCGTTATAGTGTATACTATAATCAAATTATAGACTCCACCTTAAAAGACACTATGTTTAAAAGCTAATTATTATTAAAAAAAACATGTGCTCCCTAGCATCTACCATTTTCTCCAGCTGAGGTGAGCATATCTTTTCCCTCTATCCCTTCATTGACTTTTGTTGTCATCATCGTCGAAGGTGATGACACTCTTTTTTTCTAGTTCTGTAGATGGCGAGGCATAAAGATGGCACGGGTAGAGCGGCAGTGGGTGGAGGCATGAGGATGGCAACAGTGTGGACTATGGTTGGAGAAGGGCTAGAGGGGAGGGTGAATTGTATCGAGGAAGGAAGAGGTCTAAAATGTCCGATCTTGATCAAATAGTCTAACACTCATTTTTTTAATAGAAATATATTTTTGATGTTTAAGAGTTGGGTCTTGTCTACGCCTTAACAAAACAGGTGCAAGCCCCCAAGCCCGATTTCCATAGCCATCAATGATTAATTTAAGTGTCCGTCCATATTTACTTTTAGTTTTAGCTTATAAATAGTAGTAGAGTTTAGAGAGAGATACCCATATGTACTTTTAATTAATATAAATAAAGTTACTATAGTATGTACTATAATCGATTAGAAGACCTAGTTTTAAAAAACACTCTGTTTAAAAATTAAGTACTATAAAAAAACTATTTATTATAAAAAAATAATTTTTAAAAACTAATATGAACATGACCCGTGAAACATATCAGCATACACAATACCGAGACATGGCAACTGGAGCAATGAACAACTGTAATTCGGTGAGTACATCATCAGAAATGGCAATTTAGTAACCGCCCTCCAAATTTAGGTGCCTTGTAATTTCCTGCCATTCTTGCAGGGGGCACTGCCCGGTAGGCGTAACCATTCCGATCCATCGACGATTCACTCAAAACACCAGAACCACCGGGGAAAAGCCCTGTACGCACGTACGCGTGACCGTCAGCGAGCCCAACCGTCTCGAGTCTTGACTGCAGCTGCGCGCAGGGGAGGGGAAGAGCCATGGACGGATGGCATGGCATCGCGCTCACGCGTGCGCGCTCGTCGGTCTCCTCGACCCCGCGCGCGGCGCCCTGCGTTCCCGCGTGGCCACTCCTCCGCAACGCACCCCGCTGCCTTTGAGCCGCCGCCGCCGCTGCTCCTATTTTAGGACTAGCAGGAGCGTGAACTCGTAGCCCTTAGTTTCACGTACGCACGGCGACGGTCAAACACCCCTGCCCATCTCGCGCGATCCCCCGCTTGCATGACATGTCCCTCCGCGTCCGGCTCGCCGCCGCCGCCGCGGCGGTGCTCGCCGTGCTGCTCGCCTCGGCCGCCACGGCGTACGAGCTGACCAAGAACGGCACCGTCATCACGTACGACCGGCGCTCGCTCATCATCGACGGCCGGAGGGAGATCTTCTTATCGGGGTCTATTCACTACCCCCGGAGCCCGCCCGATGCGTGGCCCGACCTCATCAGCAAGGCCAAAGAAGGCGGCCTCAACGTCATCGAGACCTATGTCTTCTGGAACGTCCACGAGCCCGAGAAGGATGTGGTAAGCATGTACACATACATATATGCATCGGCATTTGATTTGACGAGTGCTATGGCGTCGATCCATCGATTGGTTTCAGTACAACTTCGAAGGGAGGTACGACCTGGTGAAGTTCTTCAAGCTGATCCAGGAGCACGAGATGTACGCCGTTGTTCGGATCGGGCCCTTCGTCCAGGCCGAGTGGAACCATGGGTTAGTTTATGTGGCTTCATATCTCATTCAGTCATGCCTGATCGCGTCTTATGTGTTGCTACGCGTGTTTAATAATGTATTTTTTTTCTTTTGTTTTTCTGTGCCCGTTCTTTCAGAGGGCTGCCCTACTGGCTCCGAGAGGTCCCTGACATAGTCTTCCGGACGAACAATAAGCCTTTCAAGGTGATGAGTCTGACGATCAAATCAAATCAAAATTTTTGTGTACTAAAGCAACCAAGGGTCTCAATTTCTGAAACTTGTCCCTTTAAAAAAAGAACTTGTTAGTTGCGCACATATTTATTAGATGCATTTTGAGGAGAAATGGAAGTAACTTTTGCAGCATAGCAATTTCAGACTCATCATGATGACCTATATATTGGTTTTCTTTATGCAGACGTACATGGAGAAGTTTGTGAAGCTCATAGTGAACAAGCTCAAGGATGCCAAACTCTTCGCATCGCAAGGAGGCCCCATCATTCTATCACAGGTTCATGAGTCAAATACTTGCAGCCCCATAATCTTTTCATGAACCACCTGACGAGTAACGTGTTCTGATCATGCTTCTCTGATGATATGTTTCTGCACAACAGATTGAGAATGAGTACCAGCACTTGGAAGCGGCATTCAAAGAGGAGGGCACCAAATACATCAACTGGGCAGCTAAGATGGCCATCAGCACCAACACCGGGGTGCCGTGGATCATGTGCAAGCAGACTAAAGCTCCTGGTGAAGTGGTAACTTTATTATGATCATGTTGTGCTTCTTTATGATCAACAGCTTATTAACGGCGACCTTTGCGATTTGATCTTTGCCCTATTATAGACTCAGTGTTCAAATGTCAAACATTTTCGATCTGATCACTGGGTATTGAGTATTTTCAATCTAAAAAACTGCAAAAAAAAATAGCATTCTTTTTGGAAGGGGAAAAACGTCACTTTGACCATGTAATATAGGAGAAAATTGCTATAATTGGACTTCAAACAACGTGTTTCGCTATAATGGGACTTCTAACGTTGACATCGCTAAAATGACACCCGAAACATTGGCTTCTCGTAATATATGATATTTGGCTCTTTTAATTCCAATGTTCGGGTATTTCGAAACATTAGCCAAATGTCATGTATTACGAGAAGCCAATGTTTCGGGTGTCATTTTAGCGATGCCAACGTTAGAAGTCCTCTTATAGCGAAACACGTTGTTTGGAGTCCCATTATAGCAATTTTCTCCTATATTACATGGTCAAAGTGACGTTTTTCCCCTTCCAAAAAGAATGCTATTTTTTTTGCAGTTTTTTAGATTGAAAATACTCAATACGAATATCTTATTGTTTAGGGTTTACCCTGATTCAGTCGTTTAATCTCATGCCTTTTTTTTTCTAGATCCCTACCTGCAACGGTAGGCACTGTGGAGATACATGGCCAGGTCCAACTGACAAGAATAAGCCCCTCTTATGGACTGAGAACTGGACTGCACAGTAAGTTATTATTATTTTTTGAACGGAGCAGTAAGTTATTTGAGATGTAATACATTTTGGCTTGTTCATTAAGATCAGTGTGGATGTTGGTAGTCAGAAAAAAAACACGCATTCATGTAATCTTCATATGGACTATTGCGTGTATTCCATAAAAAAGAACTATTGCGTGTTCAACTATTTCTGTTGGTGTATACAGATACAGAGTATTTGGCGATCCACCGTCCCAGCGCTCAGCCGAGGACATTGCATTCTCTGTGGCACGGTTCTTCTCCATGGGTGGTACCATGGCAAACTACTACATGGTACTGAACAGTAATATGTTCTTGACAAGGATTTTTAAAAATCGTTTTTTTTCATCAGGACGTGATTAGATTTCTGACAGAAATTGCACCGTTACTTGTCTGAACAGTACCATGGAGGAACAAACTTTGGAAGGACAGGTGCTGCTTTTGTGATGCCACGATACTACGACGAGGCCCCTCTCGACGAATTCGGTAAAACAAACTCGTTATGTCCCTTCATCTTGCAACTTTACCATATACTTCTGACAACTCTGAAGAAATCATGTTGTTGATGAGCTACTTAACAATGATTCAGGCCTGTACAAGGAGCCTAAGTGGGGTCATCTCAAGGACTTGCACCATGCACTGAGGCTGTGCAAGAAAGCTCTGCTCTGGGGGACACCCTCCATGCAGCCATTGGGCAACCTCTACGAGGTTGGAAAGCTTTGCTTTTGCGCGCACAAGTTTACATCAATCAAGAGAATTATATCGATGTTCTTTCAGTTCACCATTGGACATTGGTTGTGTAATCTTGCAGGCAAGGGTCTTCGAGCTGCCCGAGCAGAAGGTGTGCGTTGCTTTCCTCTCCAACCACAACACCAAGGAAGACGGGACGGTGACGTTCAGAGGGCAGCAGTACTTCGTGCCCCGCCGCTCCGTCAGCATCCTCGCCGACTGCAAGACCGTCGTGTTCAGCACGCAGCATGTGAACGCCCAACACAACCAGAGGACGTTCCATTTCGCGGACCAGTCGGTCCAGAACAACGTGTGGGAGATGTACAGCGAGGAGAAGATCCCGCGGTACAGCCAGACCACCATCAGGACGCAGAAGCCCCAGGAGCTGTACAACATGACCAAGGACAAGACCGACTACCTCTGGTACACCACCAGGTAGGTGATACCAATCACCGTGTAGTATTACTGTGAGCCTGTGCAGTGCAGCAGCATCTCTGAAAATGCAACGAGAGATTAACACTTGGGGTTTCTGAACTTTTGTGCGCAGCTTCCGTTTGGAGTCGGACGATCTGCCGTTCAGGCGCGACATCCGGCCGGTGCTCGAGGTCAGCAGCCACGGGCACGCGATGGTGGCATTTGTCAATGGGGTATTCGTAGGTAACTTGGACCCCGCCCTCCATTTTTGTGGCATTAATTAGCTTCTTCTTGCTTTGTTCATCTTTCCATTGAACTGTCGAGGAAGGAAGAGGTCTTGCTTGAGCTTGTACGTGCCGATGCGTTTGTGCAGGGTGTGGGCACGGGACCAAGATGAACAAGGCCTTCACCCTGGAGAAGCCCGTGGATCTGAAAGTAGGCGTCAACCATATCGCCCTCTTGTCAACGACGCTCGGAATGATGGTGAGCAAATTAGTTATGATCCATCAGCGACTCTGCAAATTCGCCTAGTTTCTTTCTTTCTTTCCTGTGCGAGTCCATTCTGACGAGTGACGTCACATGAGCTCTGAATTGGCATGTATATGTGTACGTGTGGCTTTCAGGACAGCGGCGCCTTCCTGGAGCACAGGCAGGCCGGCGTGCACACGGTGACGGTCCAGGGACTCAACACCGGCACGCTTGACCTGACCAACAACGGCTGGGGCCACATCGTCGGGCTGGACGGCGAGAAGCAGCAGTTTCACACGGAGCAGGGCATGGGCAGCGTGCAGTGGAAACCCGCGCAGTTCGACAGGCCGCTCACCTGGTACAAGAGGCACTTCGACGCGCCGTCGGGAGACGACCCGGTGGTGATCGACTTGAACCCGATGAGCAAGGGCGTCCTGTACGTCAACGGCGAGGGCCTTGGCCGGTACTGGATCTCCTACCACCACGCCCTCGGCAAGCCGTCGCAGTTCCTCTACCACGTGCCGCGGTCGTTCCTGAAGCCAACGGGCAACGTGCTGATGCTGTTCGAGGAGGAGGGCGGGCGGCCGGACGCCATCATGATCCTCACGGTGAAGCGCGACAACATCTGCACCTTCATCTCGGAGAAGAACCCGGCGCACATCCGGTCGTGGGAGAGGAAAGACAGCCAGCTGACGGCGGTGGCCGACGACCTCAAGCCGCGCGCCGTGCTGTCGTGCCCGCCCAAGAAGACCATCCAGCAGGTCGTCTTCGCCAGCTTCGGCAACCCGCTCGGCATCTGCGGCAACTACACCTTCGGCAACTGCCACGCGCCGCGGGCCAAGGAGGTCGTCGAGAAGGCGTGCATCGGCAAGAAGAGCTGCGTGCTCGCCGTGTCGCACGAGGTGTACGGCGGCGACTTCAACTGCCCCGGCACCACGGGCACGCTCGCCGTGCAGGCCAAGTGCTCCAAGAGGCAGAGGACGGCCGCGCAATAAGCTAGCCTTCCGGGCCGTCTCGTCTGCTCTCTCCTTTGTTTGGGATGTTGTACTTCCATTTGATCGGGCCATCCATGCAGATCTCGGTGGGAATGGGATGGTATAACTAGGGAATTGATTTGAGCCTTGCTTTCTTACTGTAAGCAATCAAGCATGCATCGTACGTAGGAATAGATCGATGTGAGCAAACATTAAAGATGATCCATCCGGTGAATAATAATGAAAATAAAGGACAGCCTAGTGCACTGACACAGATGATCTATTTAGTTGTGATTTCCCTGATGCTCGTATTAAGCACAGCTTGATGCACATGGTTAAAAAAATGAATCATTTGCAATAATAAAAATGTGTTGTGGTTAGATCAAACAATACACAAGGGGGTTGTGGGAAGGCCACAAAAAAGCTACCTGGAACCTTATAAACCATGGAGACATTTAGACTCCCTTCGCAGATCGCCTTTATCCTCTCCCTCACTTCTAAAGGAGATAGGGTTACAAAATCAAAACAGAAGGAAAATCTTAAGGTAAAAAAATAACAATTGAATTAGTCACAATTCTTGATACTTACCTTCCGAGGAGTCCCTGGTCGAATCTTTTGCACCCTCATACCATAGCATAATATGATCGCACGATTTCAAAGGATTGATTTAGTGCATAGAGAAATCTCTCATCACGTGGCATGAAATCAGCCCCTTGTCCTTAAGATACGATGGCATTAACCAATCGCTCTATCTTTCCCTCCTTCAGAAAAGATCACCACCTTGTGTTCTCTATGCTATCCATCCTATGAAGGAGAGGTTGTTTTCCTTACTAACTATCATATAAAACCAAAATTTCTTCCATGATGACCGCGAGGACTTAGAGAACATTAGAATGTACTCCCTTGCCTTCCCATTGTGAAGCCACAAGGAACAGTTCCTGGGGTGACGCCGTTGCTTTCCAGCTCTTCCTATCATCCAGTAATAGTATCTGAAGAGCTCCAAGCTTGTCGGAATCCTCAGATATGCTTCACACAGATGAATGAAGATGATGAGATTGGCGATTGAGTTGAGGGCCAAATTCACCAAATCAATCCCATAGAACTCTTAATAACTCTGACAAGAAAGGATGTGTGGTAGCCTAAATCCACATTCTACGTACTCTTAAAAGATTGGGATTTTGCCATCACTTCCACTCGGAAAGTTTTCCCTAACCGCTGACCTCCAACTTCAAGGGATCAAAATTTTATCGGGTATTATCCCCGACTCTTCCACGGCCTTCAATTTCTGCGATCCAAGTTCAGATACCGGCTAATCAGTGATCAAATCAGACATTCTAGCTATGCTTGTTGAAAATCTAAGTGCGGATTGAAAAGATTTAAGGCTATAGTTGAAGGGCGCAAAGGCAAAGGGCGGAGGAAATCAAAGAAGATGAAAGGTTTTCTCTCAAAGGCGTGAAGCCAACAGGTATCATGCTGGTTTTTATAAGGGTTTTTTCAACTATAAAACAATAATTGCTCGATCTAAAACTCAATGGATAGAAAACCTTGCTCGATCTAAAACTCAATGGATAGAAAACCGTGCTCGATCTGAAACTCAATGGACAAAAAACTTTTCATTTTTCCCAATTAGTTTTCTCAACCTTAAGTGAATGAAAATTGCCTCTTTACTCTTATTAAAATTAAAAGAATATTTTTTGAATTAAAATCCAATAAAAAATCAACTTATAAATTCACTTAAAGTTTGAGGGCTAACTGACAAGGGTTAAATAATTCATTAAATGCGGTTTTAATATTTAATTAAGGCCCCTAAGACCCACATGGTCATAAGCATTCTAAAGCTGTTTCTCGACTATCTCTAGTCGGAGGGCTACTGTACACTTTACCTGACCAATAGACTACTCGGAGATTCCATAAACTGGTATGAAGGCTAGCTTCCAGGGAACTCCTCCTGTGTCACGAATAAAACACGTGCTTTATCTGCTTTAAACAGCACGACGTTTCAGCCCTATATATCTGACAACAGCTGCCATGTAGTTGTTTTCACTATTATCTCCCATTAACAATAACTGAAGATCAGTTATCATTAGATATCTCTCTGTGACAGCAACCGCCCCTCTAATCAGATGCGGTGATTCCACAAGACACCTCCTCAAATAGATAAACTGGCACTCCTTCAACAGTATTTAAAGGTTGACGAGAGAAGGCATAAGGAACAACCCTCGAAGGGACTCAAATCAAAATTTAGAGAACAAGTTAAGGCAATCAAGATCTCTGAAGATTATAGATTATAGCTAGTTGAATCTCTTTTGTAAATCCTTTTTAGAACAAGTTCATAATAATAAAGTTCATCCCTTTTCTCTTACTGAATCATTTTTGAAGAAATCTAGCCTTCTTTTATATATTTTCGTAAAATCGACGATTGCATTGTGGACAGTAAACATGTCAACTTCTACGAACTCAGTGTCCCAAGCCTTTAGGCTGTTGTCGAGGGCCTTGAGGCTGTCGTCGAGGGCATTTGGTCAACAGAGGCCTTGGAATCGGTGCCCGCTCCGTCGGAGTCGGCAGTTGGGGCAGCGTAGGCTTGGGATCTAGCAGTATTCAACCACCTTGGCCAGGATCTTGCCGTTGACGTTGCCGAGTAGGATGGTATCGTTGGCGCAGTCGCCCTGGATGTCGGATGATGTGCTTGATGGTCATCGACAACCGCGCCTCTAGCTCGGCCACCTCAAACTTCTCCCCATTGCACCGCAGCACGACCACCTTCATCTTGTCCGCTCGCTCGGCCGCCATGGCTCCTTACCGTTGGTTGCTTCAGAGTTGCGGTGTGGGCTAACCCTAGCAGCGTGAATAGGAGATGGAGTGGGAAATGTGGAGCCGGGCATCCATCGAGGGGTTTTATATCTTGACAAACAGCAAGTGAACGGTCTATAAGCCCTGCGGCCCAAATCTAGCTTAGCATCTTCTGAAATCTGAAAAGCCGAAGAAAGAAGGGAGGAAAACCTGATGCTTAGCAGCATAAACAACGCTATACTGAGCTGATATATATCAGACAAGGCAGTGGCCAGTGGTTTTGTCAAAATTTTACCAATCAGGATACTTCCGTACGTGGCGTCAAATGCATCAATTTAGAATTATGAGGAAGCAGAATAATACACAGCCAACATTAACCTTCACAGCGTTGCTTGTCGTAGAGCTACCTATCCTACGGCGCTCTAACAAGAACAGGACGAAAACGATCCTTCTATCGGGATACAAAAGATACATATAACAAGCACCACAGCGGCAAGAAAATTCACCATCCAAATGCTCAACAGCTTAAAATACTTTAATAGATTATTACGACATAGGGGGCAATAGTCCTGAGAAAATCAAGCCTTCAGATCATAAAACTGATATTAGGATGGAATGGTAGAACAAGAAGGATCGCCGCATGGTAGAACTAATTTACGAGTTTCCAACACTGCGCTTTGCGACTTTCAAGACGATTTTGCAGCGACAAGCTTGTCGATGAGCGCAGCAGCATCTTCAACCGTCGCAATTGCCTGCGCGCTCGACTCTTCCACGCTGATTTCGAACTCCTCCTCGAGACCCATCACGATCTCAACCTGCACCGATTTCAAAATAAGGTTTTACTTTACAGCTTGAGAACGTAACTTTTAATTCTTTGCTCACACAAAAGAAAGTGACTATCAAATTACAAACATATGAGATTGTTTATCTTGTTTGGTCATTCCACGTTTGGAACAACAACTGTCATAATTCATATGTCGACTCAGAAGTTCCAACATTTTATCTGATATCAAGTCTTAACTCTTTAAGGCCCTAAATGGGTAAGAAACTACAGATCTCTGGAAACCCAGCCCTACATGTCAAAGAAAGAAGCCCCCCAATATTCAGTAAAGGCATGAAACTGCATCCCTGCATAGTCGTTGCACACCTCTAAAATATAGGTACAGACTACAGACACCACAATTGACCATAAAGTATGAAATGGGACACGTTAATGTTACCACAATTATCCTCGAATGTTAATTTAAGACCCAAAACTTTTACAAAAAAGCAACTGTTTAGAATCCTTAGCTATTTGGTATTTGGCAAGTTGGGTTAGTTGCTACTTGGTTCAAGACAACCTGCATGACATCAGTCAAAATAGTGTGGGCAGAGTTACCGTGTCCAGTGAATCAGCCCCAAGATCAGAGAACTTAGTGGCACCGCAAACTTCAGTGCCATCAGGAACAGCAAGCTGCTTCTTCACAATCATACAAACCTTCTCCACTGTATCCTGTTTCGCCTGTTGGAACACATATTTAACAAAGGTTACAAAACACTGTTAAAAATGTAGCACACAAACATAAAATGCGAAAGGGGCTCATTTCCTTATTGGTGGATAGAATGACATCTACCTAGAATGCTAACATGTACTCCCTCCATTATTTTTTAGATGTCATTTTAGAATGTGTGCAGTCAACCTTTTAAAATCTTGACCTCTAATATACACAAAAATATTTGGATTTATCATGTGAAAATGGTATTACTAGATTTGTCAACAAAAATACTTTCATATCATTATATTTTTACTAATTTTTGCTAACGTATAACTATAAAAGTAATAGTCAAAGGTGTGTATTGGAGACCGTGTAAATGTCCAAAATGACAAGTAATAAACAACAGAGATGGGATCTGCTTATCTTGCTAAGATGAATATCATGCTATGTTGATAAGTAGTGCTACAACACCAAGAGCAGAAATCAAGTATGATCAACCTTCTCTTAAACAAAGAGGAGCTTTGCTCACCCAGTCATTGTTGATTGCTGAAATACAAGACTTTGAACACAACTATAAATGAAAGAGAAAAAAAAACTTCTAAAACGAGAACAACAAGGGAAACAGGTAATTCTAATTAGCGCATAGTTTTTTAATGGGCTCAACGATGGGGTTTTGGGCTCCACCTTTAATTTTTTTCAGTCATTCAAAACTAACAAAGCTGCTAACACAAATTACTAGTTTAGTTGAAACCTAGAAGAACAATAATTCACTAGCTTTAGCATAGTAAAGCAACACTTCAGATATATCATGCATGAAGAGAAAGGATGGAACTCACGGAACAGCAAACAGCAAATCTCATCGGCACTGGCTGCAGGCGGAGAAATGCATTACCCTTAGTTGCACCGGAGAAAGAGAGTGAGTTCGTGTTGATTGCCTGCAATTGAAGGAGCAAAATTATGTAAACTAAGGACCGGGGGGGGGGGGGGGGGCAAAGTAACAATATAGCTTGAATTGGCCTCAGTATGGTGATGGGATGAAGAATATTGCCGGAGAATATATTGACTTGGACTAATTTCATAGCTCTCTAAAATTGGCTTGTAAACAATCAAGAGAAAAGTCAATTTCTGAAATGATGTTTACAAGATGTTTTGGTACAAATTTCCTACAAAACCTTGGAATTAGAATTCTACGACCACCGTATGACTAAAATCCACGTCACGAACCCATTAGAGAGAGAAATAAAGTGTCTTTCGTAGCATGGGAAGACAAGATACACGAAGGCATTTTAGGTGGCATTATATAAAAGGACCAACTTTTTGAAGCATAGAAAGTAACAACCTGGTACTAGCACCCAGCATTCCAACACAATCCCCACCTGACACACACACACACACACCGCATGTTACTAATTCCACTAGAAAATTCAGCACCAGTATGCAATTTAGTTGTACCATAGAAACCATACAACAAGATTTGATAGAGCTTGTGGTGATGTAAGCCTCTCTCTCCCTAACACTTTAGAGCAAAGTAAACTTTCTACACGCATATACTGACCAGATCAAGCCGAACTTGCTCATCTGCGTGCAGACATCTAAGTAGTACAGCAGAATTACCATCACTACAACCTATCAACCTAGCAGAAAAAACATAACTGCCCAAATCCTCTTTGGAAATGGCTCGGTAAAGCCATAGCTAGCGCACAAAAAGGGACAGCTTTGCCGATCGAAAAGAATACAGGTAGGTGGCTAAGCCACAGATCACGCGCAGATCGAACTGCGAAACAGACCCAGATCGAGACAAAAAAAAAAGCTAAAACCTCAAACCCCAACTAGGCAGATCGATCCAACAAAAGCTAAGGTGGTGGATCTGACGATGTGATGCGCGTGTATGCGTGCATACCTTGACGGGCCTGGCGAAGGAGAGGGCGGATCCGGCGAAGGAAGCCATGAGCGGACGGAATGGGCACGCAAGCGAGGGGAAGGGAAGGGGAGGCAGCGAGCACGAAGAGCGTGAGAGCGACGGGAGGTGGGGATGGCCGGATAGGTGGCAGGCTGGTGGGTTGGAGTTGGGGCGCAGTGGCCTGGCCCTATTTAAGCGGGCAGGGCGGCGGCGACGGGCGCGACGCCGTGGGCATCGGGAATATCGACGGACGGCGGGGTCCACGAGGCGGTGACTCCGTCCCTCGCTCGCTCCCCGCTCGCTCCCCTCTCGGCCCCACCTTGCATTTGGGGTGAGTACAATGGACCACCCCAAGAGGGAGGCCCAGTCGGTCTAATCTTGAACCAACATAAACCGATGGGCTTGAGCCGAACTATTCCGGCCCAAGAAGCCCAAACCTAACAGATACAGGTCTCATCTCCCAGCATGTTACACATCCTGTCATCTCTGGCCTGTTATGACTCGAGTAAACAGAACGACTGAATTTTCAACTGAGCAAACTAGCAAAGGATTCTTAAATTTTTACGCTATTGCAGGCGCATCAAGCGTTGATGAAAGAAGAAAGGAAAAACAAACAACCGGCCAGACGAGTTGGTGATAGGTATTATAAAACGTACGACAAAATATGAAACGATGAAGAATAATCAGAAGCACGAGACAAAAGATTTAACGTGAAAAATCTTTACGAGAAAAAACTACGGACGCACAATCGGTAAAATCAATATATAGAGGAGAAGTTACAAAACGCTCTTGGTGTATTACATGTGCAGATAACTTGTGTTGTACGTACTATCTATCATGAGGCTTACAGGAGAAATAAATAGCCTTGAGAACAAGAGTCCTAGATGAGAAAGGAACAGAGTCCTAGTCAGCAACGAAACAGAGACCTACTCGAAAACTGGAACAGTAACATGCTCAGAGACGGGAACAAACCCTGCTCGAAAAGTCTCAGAAGATAACGGTCACTACAAGAAATTTGAGTATCAGTGACGAATATAGTTATGATGAGAAACGCAAATGTCATAGATTAGCTACCATTCCGTGACGATTCAAGTGATTTCGTCATTAATATGCGGGACGGTACCTTCGACGTCTAGTTTTGTGACGAAAAAAATATTTGTCACAGAATATATATAAAACCATGATGATTATTTATATTCGTCATAAAATAAATTATTATCTGTGACGATTTATTGGATGACGAAAACAGTTTTGTCAAAAAAAGTTCGGGCGAATGGGGCCATTGTGAAGTACTAGCCGTGACCCAACGGCAGCCGCCTCCCGCGCACTCAAGGACATCGCGCATTCGCCCCCTTGCCCCCCGGGTAGGTCGCCGCCGCCTCATCACCTCCCACGAGCCGGCGGCTCCTCCTCCTCCTCCTCCTCGCCTCTCCGCCGCCGGCTCTGCTCCCATCTTCCCCGACGGCCCGCCGACCTACTTCCCCGCTCCGGCAAGGCGAACCGCCGCTCCTTGCGTCCCCAGCAAGGTCGCCGCCGCCTCACCGTCTCCCCCAAGCCAGCGCCGCCGGATGCTGCCTCCTTGCTCCCCGGCTAGGTCGCCGCGCCCCCTTGCCCCCCGGCTAGGTCGCCGCCGCCTCATCACCTCCCACGAGCCGGCGGCTCCTCCTCCTCATCGCCTCTCCGCCGACGGCTCTGCTCCCATCTTCCCCGGCAAGATGGAGAATATTAATGTGTGTATATGTAGATTATTGATGCTATGCAGTTGAGGAATGCAATTTTATTGTTTGATTGTTGTATAAATATTTGATCCTATGCAAAATTGCTAGTTTTGTAGATGTAGTTCTGTCAATTTTGTTACTGAAATATTGACATCTTGTTGGAACTGAAAATCGCCTGGATTGAAAGTGCAAATTATGTAGAACAGCTTGATAAAATTGCATGCTTGTGCTAGATATTGAAATTATATCTCAAAATATCAGATTAGTTGATTGGCTAAATTTGTTTTTGTTGGTCAGATCATATGTGTTTGAAAAACTTAATGTATCCACTTGTGCCTGAGTTCAACCCTACATGTTAATTCTCCTATGTGTTTGAAAAACTTAATGTATCTCTTATATTTTTCAGATGGATAAGTCTTGGATAAATGATAGGCAATTTTCCGCTGCATATATTAAGGGTGTGAAGACCTTCATGCGCTTTGTTGGGGAACGGTGCGATGTGAATTCTCAAATACATTGCCCATGTTCAGAATGCAATAATAGAAAGTATGGACATCTAGCTCAAGTGGAAGACCACATATATATTTATGGCATGTGCAGTACATACACTAGGTGGATATATCATGGGGAACCACTTATTGCTGAAAGCAATGAAGATGTTGGGCATGAAGTTCAGGTTCCTGATCAAATGGTCACTGATTATCTTGATGAGATTGCTCCACATGACTACCAAGATGATGATGACGATGATGGAATTCCAGAACTACTAGGTGACTTGTACACAAGCGCAAATAAGGATAAGAGTCAGTCAATGTTTGGAAAGATTTTAGAAGATGCCAAGTGTGAACTTTACCCTGGGTGTGCCAAATTTACAAAATTCTCTTTTCTTATTAAGCTACTTCATCTCAAGTCATATTATCGGATCACCAATGTTGCCTTTGATGCACTTCTCCAGTTGCTGTCCTTGGCATTTCCAGCTCACAATGCACTACCCAAATCATATAATGAAGCAAAAACTCTTCTTCGCGAACTGGGGCTTGGGTATGAGTCAATTCATGTATGTGTGAATAATTGTGTCCTATTTTGGAAGAAGTATGCCAAACATGATCATTGCCCAGTATGTAAAGAGTCAAGGTGGAAAGATCCAAATGGGAAAAAGCGAGTTGCTCAGAAGGTACTACGCTATTTTCCTTTGAAGCCAAGACTTCAGAGATTGTTCATGTCTAAAGAGACAGCAGAGAACACTCAGTGGCACAAGTTGAAGCGACAGATTGTTGAGAATGAAATGAGGCATCCTGCAGATGGTGAGGCATGGAAAGATTTTGATAGAAAGTATGAATGGTTTGCACAAGATGCTAGAAATCTCCGACTTGGTCTCGCCACTGATGGTTTTAACCCATTTGGTAACATGAGTAACTCCTATAGCATGTGGCCAGTGTTTGTAATCCCGTACAATTTGCCACCATGGGCATGCATGAATCAATCTAATTTTATGATGACCTTGCTTATCCCAGGTCCAAATGCTCCAGGAAAGGATTTTGATGTATTCTTCCAGCCATTAATAGAGGATTTGCTTGAACTATGGAAAGGAATTCAGACATATGATGCATTTACTGGTGAAATGTTTAGTTTACATGCTGCAGTTCTTTGGTGTATCCACGATTATCCAGCCTTGGGTACATTGTCTGGGCGTAGCACAAAAGGTTACTTTGCTTGTGTTCATTGTGATGAAGATCCTCTATCGCAGGCTCTAAGGAACAAAATTGGTTATTTTGGTCATCGCCGTTTCCTTCCAATAAATCATCCTTGGCGGAAAAGCAAAGTATTTAATGGCAAGCATGAAAAGAAGGGCAAACCAAGAGAGTTTTCAACATCTGAGCTATTGGAGAAATTGGAAGAAGTAAAAGACGTTAGACCAGGAAAGCATAGTCTCAATAGAAAGAGGAAACACGCAAATAAGGATCAGCCAACTTGGCACCGAAGGGTTAGTTTGTTCGACCTAACTTATTGGTCAGAACTAAGACTACGGCATAATCTTGATGTCATGCACATTGAAAAGAACATATGTGAGAATTTACTTGGGACATTTCTTGATATTGATGGAAAGACAAAGGACACTATCAATGCTAGGCTTGATTTGGAAGATCTTGGTATCAGAAAGGAGCTACACTTAAAACAGAGCGGTGATTCATATGAAAAACCACATGCTTGCTATACAATGACAAAGGAGCAGAGGGTTGCATTTTGTGAATTTTTAAGAGATGTTAAGTTCCCAGATGGATATGCGGCTAACTTGACAAGATGTGTTAATATGGATGGGCATAAGGTTCAAGGGTTAAAAACTCATGACTGCCATATTCTTTTACAACGAATTCTACCAGCTGCATTACGAGGAATGACCCGTATTGATATATATGAAGCCATATGTGAGCTAGGAAACTTTTTTAGGCAAATATGTTCAAAGACTCTTAAGGTGGATGTTTTGCATAAACTAAAGGCTGAGATTCCAATAATTCTTTGCAAACTTGAGAAAATTTACCCACCTGCCTTTTTTGATGTCATGGTACACTTGGCTGTGCACTTACCTGAGGAGGCACTACTTAGAGGTCCAGTACAATATGGATGGATGTACCCTATTGAAAGGAGATTATGTACTCTGAAGCGTTATGTGAGAAATAGGGCTAGACCTGAAGGGTCCATTGCTGAGGCGTACATAGTTGATGAATGCTTGACTTTTTGCTCAAGATATTTTAGTGATGTAGAAACAAGATTTAATCGGCAGGGAAGACAAAACAATTGTCAAGGTACTAGTATACGAGCTGATGGTCTCTCAATTTTTACGCTTGGTGTTAATTTACTTGGAGCCTCAAAGGTTTCATATAATGATGCTGATTATGATAAATTGGTTTGGTATGTGCTCAACAATTGTCCAGAAGTTGATCAATACAAGACGTATGTACTCACATTTGCCTTGTTCATTTTCTTCATAAAATGTTTTCTTGGCTCCATTGCTGATGTTTTATGTAAATTTTTAGCCTTTTTAGAGAAGAGTTGGAACGTGAAAATGCAGTTAATATTGACCAAAGGCTGGAAAAGGGTTTGCAAAATGGTTTAAGAACCATGTAAGTTATATTCACATTTAGAGAAATATAGATTATTGTATGTTTATTTATTTGCATAACATGCTCTGTTGTATGGACAGATTGCAAAGTTGCAGTGTGATGGGACAGAGGAAGTAAGTGATGATATGTATGCGTTGTCATGTGGCCCAGATAAGCGAATTGAAATTTACTCATCTTGCATTGCCAACGGAGTCCGCTATCGAACTGTCAGCCGTGAGAAACATCGAAAGACACAGAACAGTGGTACCATGACTGAGGGTACTCATAAAGATCAATACATTGACTTTTATGGTGTTCTTAATGAAATTGTTGTGCTGCTATATCCTTCAAATAACCAATTTACTCGATCGGTTGTTTTATTTCAATGTGACTGGTATAATCTTGAAGGAAAAAAGACAGCCATGAAAGATGATGGGTACTTTAGAAGCATCAATGTAGAGCGTTATTGGTATAAAAATGACCCTTATATTTTAGCCACTCAAGCAGCACAGGTATTTTATTTGAATGACACAAAGCTTGGTAAAGGGTGGAAAGTGGTGCAAAAATTTGAGCATAGGCATCTCTATGATGTGACTGAAACTGAAGATCATACTCCTGATGTTGCACTTCAGGATGATATTTCCTCCGGTACAGAGCATATTTTGAGTGATATTGATCAACATATGGAGAATTTGCATCGTATTGATGAGGATGGCTGTACAATTGATGCTGAAATAGTTGATAATATTAGAAATAGCACTGATGATACTTCTGATGATAGTGACTGTCCACAAAGCCCAGCAAATGAAACTGATGATGATAAAACTGATGATGATGAAACTGATGAATAGATTTGTATGTAAAATCTTGCATTGCTCTCTAGGGGCTTTTTGTAGAAGCATTGTTGCTACCCCATCAAAAATATATATGTATAACCTTGTAATCGTACTGGCAAAAATGTAGAATTGTCCTGGTTTAAATATCAGCTAGTACTGCAATTTAACATACTTCACGCAAAATGTCACGATTCTTGTAATTTTTCACGAAAATTTTCATGCGCGCCAAACTTTCGCGCGGCGGGGCATGAAATCCCAGACTGGCGCGCAACAATCCCTCCAGGCGACCAGGCGCGCAACAATCCCTCCAGGCGACCAGGCGCGCAACAATCCCCTCACTCTCTCCTCCCTCCCATCGACCCCCTCTCCCTCCCCAGATCGCCCTCCTCTCCTCCCTCCCCAAATCGCCCCCCTCCCTCCCAGTCCAGGTCGCCCCCCTCCCTCCCAGTCCAGGTCGCCCCCCTCCGTCGCCCCTCACTCTCTCCTCCCTCCATCGCCCCCCTCCGTCGCCCCCCTCCGTCGCCCCTCACTCTCTCCTCCCTCCATCGCCCTCCTCTCCTCCCTCCCCAGATCCCTCCCTCCCGCCCAGTCCAGGTCGCCCCCCTCCGTCGCCCCTCACTCTCTCCTCCCTCCATCGCCCCCCTCTCTAAACCCTAGCTCGTGGCCACCCCCTCCCAATCTCTAAACCCTAGCTCGTGGCCACCCCCTCCCAATCTCTAAACCCTAGCTCGTATCCTCCATCTGTAGAAAATGCAGCAGTCATGAGCATGGTTATGGAGGTTGCAGAGCGATGACTCTGCATGTTAAGGTAATGTTAGACAATTTTGTTGTATCTTTTTGGTTTAATTGATCCCTTGTTGTTGATCTATTTGTCAGAACCTGTTGACATAAGGAGTAGAGTTTATTTTGCTGGACGAAATCTCTTTCCAGTGAACTCAGGTGTCCTAGGTAAGTCTATTCCTGTTGTCTCCTGCCTATGCTTTTTCAATGCTTCATTATCTAATAATTGATATGTGAGTTGTTGGCTTCAATTACTATTTTTCACTTATAAAGAACCAAATATAACATCATTTGTAGCTATGGTTAGTTTGTATGCTTTTATTTAACACTATCCTTATTGGACCATGTAAAGCAATGCCGATCAATAAATATGAGGAGGAGAGACGTAACAATATCAAGAGAAACATAGCACGAATGGGATCACTTGGCATAGATCATGTAAAAAACATTTTGGATGAGATGGGCAGAGGGAAAAAAGATGATTACAGAACAGTGCCAAGCAAGAAAAATAACTCCGAAGAATCCACATCAGACTACGACCCTCTTGAGGATGACACCAATCAATCAGATGAAAGTGATGACAGTTTAGGAGAGGAAGATGAAATGCCGGTGACAGCGAACATATCATCTAGGTTCAAGGTTGTCACTTATTCTTGTAAACTTTAGCTTATGTGTAGGGTCTTCACTTAAAATATATTTTCTACATCTAGTACAGCTCACTGATTTTATTTCAGCTCACTGATTTTATTTCTACGGGATTCTTTTGCTTTTGCTTTTGATATTGTTGATGGTAGAAAATTTATTCTCTTTATTTTTGTGTGTTATGTAGGTTTCAAAGTATTCTCAAATGGCTCCTGGATCAAGAAATCCAAAGGCATCAAGGAATTCCCTAGGTGGTGGACCATGTTCTAAGTCAACAAGGTCAGGATCAGAACCATCAGCTAACACTTATGCTCAAGAAAGGAACCAAAATAGAATGGAAGAAGGGCTTATATCACATTCTGAATCTGAGCCAAGAGAAGTCAACAAGGCAATGCTTTTGAGGACAACTCAGCTAATTACTGATGGAAATGAGGGAACTTCTAGCATGAATTCAATTGATAATGCTGGACAGTTTGATGAAGGTAAGAAATTGCAACATATTTTCATTCCACTTTGTATCTTGCAAACATAGTTCTAATCCATTATATTTCTTATCTACTTTGTACCTTGCAAATATGTTGTGAGTTGCAGCACCAACCGCCAAGGGACATCGGAAGCCAACTTGGGGAAGAGGGCTTAACAAGCTTACTAAAGCTATGGGTTCTAAAATGCCTCTCACATTTGTCGAAGGGAAGAAACGACCTGAACAGCCAGTGCAAGCAGCAAAGCTAGCTTCGGAGTCTGGCATACTGGTGAGGGACCATATGCCTATCTACCCGCATTGGAAGGATTACAAGAAGAACAATGATAGAGATATCCTAAAAGATCACATGAGTTATCTAGCTGTAAGTTTAAACTTTTTCCTCAAGTAAATTTTTTTTGTAGTACTAAATATGTCAGCTTGATTAAGACTGAATTGCTTGTGCAACCCTCAGCCACCTTTGTTAGGAACAATTGCTCATGCTTCTGTCTTTTTATTCTTGCTGCACTATTTTATTTATAGAAAAAATACTTCTTATGAGTATTGAGTGCACAAGACCAGTACATAGTAACTTCTTATGAGCAGAATAATCTGATAATTTGTGCCATTTTAAGTGCATTGATCTTACACTATTATCTAACTTAAACAGATTCGCTTTGATATGGATGTATCTGATAATTCAACCAAAAAGGTTTGTTCTGCTCTCCTCAAGGATGGGGTACGCCAACAGCGCTATAAGCTGAAACGAAAATATTTTGATGGTGTTCCTGAGAATGAAGTACTCTCAAGAAAACCACCAGCTGTTTCCCAAGAAGATTGGGCAAGTCTTGTGCAGAAGTGGAGTGATCCTAAGCACAAGGTATCATAGATATATATATGTAGCTTTTTTTTTGGAAAAGTTAGTAATATACATAGGATTGACAGTGTATTACATGGGCTTACTATTTGTAGGAAACATGTGAAAAGAATAAACAAAATAGAGAAAAGGTTAGGCTGCACCAAACCACAGGTTCTCAATCTTATGTTGCTAAGAGATACTCTATGGTAAGCTAAATTGTTGACTAATTCATTACACTGCATAGCTAGCTATTCTGAAATATTTGTATCATTAATGTAGAAAGTCCAAGATAATGGGGAAGAACCTAATTCAATGGATCTTTTCAAGGCAAGCCATTTTAGCAGGAAAAAGGGTTATAGTGATATTGCACAGGAAGCAATTGTAAGTATATTAATTGCCAAATATTGAAATGTGCATGTGTGACACATATATTTGAATGCTATGTTGATCTGTACACTAAGGTGTTTTTGTAAAGGAAAACTAAACTGAATTGTTGTTTAAGTATGTCATATTCATTTTTTTCATTTTCTACAACCATGCAACACAATGTTCTGTTATTACTTATTAAAGAATGAGCTGAGTACATATTATAGGTGTATACAAAATTTTTTCTTTGCTGTGTCTTCAACATTTAAAGATAAGCATTATCCAATCTGTTTATGTTACAAATGGAGCATAGCATTATCTTGCATGTTTATATTGTCTCTATTCAATGCTAGGATGCCATGGAAACCGCAATGGAAGAAACTCCACAGGAAGGTGAAGAACCCAAATCTATAAATGATGTTGTGGGTGGAGTTCTATCCGAGTTCAGTCAATCAAGCAAGTTTTTGGTGAATATGGGTGTTTCAGCCTCTTCAAGCCAATCTACCACTCACACTTCTACTGCACGCATAAGAGAACTTGAAGAAATGGTTCAAGGACAAACATTGCAGATCGAGAATGCTAGTCGAAATGAGCAAGAGTTGCGTGCTACTGTTAGCTCTCAGCAGGGAGAAATCATGGCTTTGAAGAGGCAAGTTGAAGAAGCAAAAGAGTCAAACAAGAGTATTGAAGACCAAATGGCCATTTTCAAGGAAATGCAAGAAAAAACTGATTCCCTTGTTTTGCGTCTTCTGGGCCAATCATCAATAGTTTGATCATCTTTGTAGTCACAGTGTGTAGTTGCTAGACTTATTTTGAAGTATGGTGATCACTTTTGTGTTGAACCAATGGTTGTAATGGCATGTATTGGATAATTCTATGGGGACTACATGCTAATATGGTATGGGGACTATATGCTAATATGGTATTGTAATGGAACTGTGACTATGCTAATATAGTATTGTAATGGAACTGTGACTATATGCTTTGATGGAACAATTCTATGGGGATTATCTGGAGAATTATGCTACTGTTTATGATGTTTTTTTGTATGTCTGGATTCTGGATTAAATTCCTGTAAATTCATGTATGTCTGGATTCTGGTTCTGTGACGTTGTATGTCTGGATTCTGGATTAAATTCTGTGACGTTGCAAATATATTCATGATGAATAATTTCGTCATAAATTACACGTCCTGGACCACATGTCATGACGAAAGCGATTGTCATAGAAAATATTTTATGACGCTTAGTAAATCGTCATAAATATTATTGTATGACGATATATTATTCGTCATAAATGTGTACTATTTTATGACGATTTCCCAATTATCGTCACTACTAACATTCTATGACGCAGAATCTGTGACGATACGAGTGACGCACAAAAATCGTCACTATTATGATTTTATGACAAAAATCCATGATTTTGTGACAAATACGTATCATCACCGATGCTCAAATTTCTAGTAGTGGGTGGAGAGTTGTAATACGTTTAACTCCAGTCAGTGCAAACACCTTTGAACATCACGATAGTGCAAGTCGGTGTAGAGTCCATCACGAACTCAAAGATAATCCCAATTATAGCCCTCGACTAGATTCGAAAGATTTATTGAACGAAACCTAGTTGGGTTCTTCAAGTTGTCGAATCTGATCAGATTCGAATCACAAAATACAATAATCTCTACCTTAAACAAAAAAAAGAACCAAATAACTTCTCGAAAACAATCTCCATCTTGAGCCGAATTCCTCCTTGCATGAAAAAAGAACCAATAACTTCTTGAATAGCATGTAAAACACTTCCTGTGTAAAACGTCTGAAAGGACTAATGAGCAATACTGATCAAATCTGAATAAAGCTCAAATTTAGCGATAGAAACTGGATTTGTCATTATATCAATTGGATTATCATGAGTACTGATCTTGCAAACTTTAACATCACTTTGAGAAATAACTCCTCAGATAAAGTGATATCTGATATCCATGTGCTTTATTCTTTTATAGAATATTTGGTCTTTTATAATATAAATAACACTCTGACTATCGCAGTAGATATTAGTGCAAGATGTATTTTCACAAAGCTCAGCATACATACATCTTAGCCAAATAGATTCTTCATAGGCTTCTGAAATGGCCATGTACTCTGCTTTAATGGTCGAAAGAGCAACAATAGTTTGTAGACAGGCTTTTCAGCTTACGGTACAGTTTTCAACAGTGAATATATAATTAGTAAGAAATCTTTTCTTATATAAATCTCTAGTAAAATCAGAATCCGCATACCGGTGAATCCAACACGTTAAAATAAACAACCGGCAGAAGAATTGATGACAGCTGCGGATTACATTGTCGGACATACTATTTTCGTGATGCATTTCAGGCACATATTCAGGCAGGACAAGCATGAATGATGCTGCGGCTAATTAATCCTTTGATGGTCCATTGTTCCCTGCAACTAGTTGCAATTCTGTTAACGCGAGTGCCTATGTATATGTTCGTACGCAACATGCGCATGTAGACGAAGTTGCAGGTGTATGCGCGCGTGAGCTTCGTCAGTTGCTGTCAAGAGAGTAACGGGTCTCATGATTATGACACGTTGCTTGATGTCTGCACTCTTCCGTCGCACACACTCTGTCGGAAGCTACCTCAAATAAATTAATATTGTCGTCCCGTCACACACCACTAGCATGGATTGGGAAGGCAACATATCCCTAGTGAAAGAAAATGGCTTCCCTATTTTCATTGTGTGTTTCCATTTCTATTTCTAGATATGTGGATCCTTTATTCTGTTAGATTGCATTTCTAAACTCATAGAAAAAGAATGAACAGTAGCTGACGTGTGCCACATGTCAGCGGAACATAACAAGGGAACAGAAAACCTTGTTCCTAGTTAAATACCATGCTGAACAGTAGACATTGATAGTACTCTGTAAGTATCCATCAGACTCAACCGATCTCCTCTGCTTGATCCTAATTAACCGCTTCCACTTCCGGCCAGTCTCAATCAACACAGACGCGCGCGCGAGGAGTCCCAAGTGGCCGTCACATCACATCTCTCCCCTTTTGCGCCTGCTGTCTGATGCGCGACGTCCATCAAGCCGGGATAGCTGCCGGCCTGGGAGAGAACGGGCCATGGCAATGCGGTCGAAGAGACGGATGAATGGATCGGAGGAGGGGACACAGGCCGGCGAGATTCCTGCGGCAGCGCACGCACGCATATGCACAGTTCAGGTAGGAGGAACCGAGGTGGGCATGTGATTGATAGCGCCATGCATGGCGTCTGCTTGTTTCTGGCTTCCCTTGTTTTTTTACCAAAAACAGAGTCAGCACGCACCACGGTGCCGGCCAGTTGCCTCGTCTAGCTGCTGCTTGCCGGCCGGTCATGCGCACATGATTAGCGCACTTTCATCCGCCATACAGAAATTGGGGAAGATAAAGTCGAGTCACGCGCTGGAGTGCATGCATGCATGGCAAATTGGCAATTGGCATCATCTATACTGAAATCCTAAGCCAAGTGTTCTCGATACCGAACTGAACGAGGGCACCTCTAATATAAGAGGAGCTAAGTTTTCTATCTCACTATGTCATACAATGTCATTCCAAGAGCTAAGTTTATATTTTCTCTCCATCGTATAGCGTCCACTCCTCATTTCTAGGCAGAAGCACAACCAAAACGAAAATAATCAGAATTTACCATTTCACCATATATATATATATATATATATATATATATATATATATAACACAATATATATAGCTTTCAAACAATATTGTACTATATAATAATGCATTCGGTAATTTTTAGCATCAGTACTTCAATATAACCGATGATAGCGTATGGTGATAAAGAAATAGTGATCGAAATATTTACCAAAATAAAAAAAACGATAATAATATTGATTAGATGTAGCAAACTAAAGAAACTAAAGGCGAAATTAAAGACAAAAGTTGATCGACATTGATAAAATACAGCATTACTCAGCAACCAATATAACTAAAGTTACTGCTAGAAGCATAACAGGACTGAGGTGCAGCCTCAACACCACAACCCTTTCTACCATGGCAAAAAATCTTACTAGACTCTAGAACTCAGTTGGAAGGGGTGGATCCAGATTTAAGTTGAATTTTGGATGCTGTCAAAATGAATTCAAGAATCAAACATCACACATGCAAATTAACCAGCGTCCGATCAATGAAGATCGAAGCCAAATCTTGTAGCAACCCTGCCACTCGTCGTCGATTGCATTACCATCCTCTACAGTCTATGTGGATGGAGAAAAATCAGTGATGTGGCCTGCTCTGGGCGTCGGTCGGTCGGTGGGCAGAAGAAGAGATGGATCAGGACGAACCGGCACCACGATATATCTGGTGGCTGTTGTTCACTAATAATATATATAGTGTATACGGTATACATGTTCTTAAACTTCAAATTGCATCGTGCCATTTGTTTCGAGCTTCATGCGCCAGATCCCAGCTAGGGCCCAAGCCGGCAAGCCCCCTTCAGCGTTGAACGCTTGCTCCGCGGTGAGGCAGCTACGTGAGGGTCCTGTGCTAAGGACCTGCTGGTCCGTCCCAGCCACGCCGAGCCATCAGATTCTCACGCCGTACGTGAGAAACGATTCCATAAAGGGCCTGATTTTAAGATAAAAGCTGGCGGTTTTTAGTTTTTGTTATAGTATCTAACTTTCAAACAGAGTATTTTCTCAAGATGGGATTTACAAGTTAAACGATTTACACGTTAAAAGCTCAACATCTGTTCCAATCAAAATCGCAAGTGAGTATCTGTCTCTCCGTAATCTGTACTGTAAACATCCAAAATTTAAAATTTTCAGCCAAAAATCATAAGCCGCAGCCGAAAAGAACAGGCCCAAAACATTGCACCTCAAACCGCTCCAAAAAACGAGCATCCCACGCTTCAATTCGCATTGGCCTCTACTTCGGCGCGCGGCCACTTAACACACTCCCTGCAGAGCGCAGCAGGCACAGTGTTCTCCGGTCAATCATTAGCTAGCTAGGGATCAGTCAAGAGCCTAAGCTTGCTAGCTAGCTAGCTACCAGCACAGCATGGAGAAAGCGTATGAAGAGCTCGTGTCGTCTCCGGCGGCTCGAGCCACCAGCACCACCGCCACGCCCATCTCCACGGCGCTCAGCCTCACGGCCACGTCCTCGCACTCCCACTCCAGCGGCGACGCCAGCAACGACGCCGTCGATATCGGCGACGCCAACAACTGCGGCTCCGCCTACCTCTGCCCCGCGGCCGCCAACGGCGCCGCGCATGCCGGACGCCGCGCGCTGGAGCAGGAGATGCTGTACCGGGTCGACCTGCAGGTGCAGGGCGCCGCGACCGCCGCCTCGGTGTGGGCGACCGGCGGCGACCGCCGCAAGAGGCGCATGATCAAGAACCGCGAGTCGGCAGCGCGCTCCCGCGCACGCAAGCTGGCGTACGTGCACGAGCTGGAGAAGGAGGTGCGCCTCCTCCGTGCGGAGAACGACGCGCTGCGTGAGCAGTGCGAGGAGGTAAGATCCACATTCACTAGCTACTTATCAGTTACACACGAGCATGCCTAGCTATATCTATGCAGCTAGCTGCTGCGATGTTACTCGATGATTTTGCATGATCTTTATGGACATGCATGTATATACGCATGCAGTTGAAGAAGGCAGCGGAGGTGCAGGTGCCGGTGAAGAAGACGCTCCAGAGGGTGTCATCCGCGAAGTTCTGATGAGGTAAAAACCGTGAGTTTTAATCGCAGATCATGCATGATCAGCTTGTTGTTCTCGTCGTGTGTGTGCATATGTCGGAAGAGAGATGGCGAGAATGGTAGTACTAGCTAGGGCTGAGACTTAGACCTCAACTCTACAGCCCTAGTGAAGAGTGGTCATCTGCTTCTGACTGGGAGGACACTGTCTGCACGTCGTGTCGTGTGCTGCATTTCTAGCTGTGCGATGGACAGGCCGGCTCTGCCTCTTGCTTGCACAAAAATTGGCAAACTTGGCGTCCTCAGACGCACCACGTTTTGGGGAAGAAGCTGCTATGCTAGCTAGTACTGTGTGTGATCATGCCTTGGCATCCTTGCCTTTTGCTGTCCTTATATGTTCCCATTGGCAGCTCAGATCAGTTCGCAAGTAAATTCCGTTTTAATTTCTGCAAACAATTTCTTCAACACCATCGACCTCTTAATTAATTTTGCCTTTTTAAGCTCTTGAAAATTAACAAAAATATACATCTATATATGTTGTATTCTTACGAAGTCACTGGTACTACAAATTAGTAGCAAAGAACATGCACTGCCTCGCAAAAGAAAAGAAAAGAAAAGAACATGTACTAGTCTGCTTTGTTTCATGATTGGTACCCGTACATATGTCGACGTGGGCTCCGGAGCTATTGTTGAGAAAGCTTTAGTTGGTGCTGGGTTAGTCTAATTTTTTTTTATAATTTACGGTTAAAACTTTATTGTAACTAATTGGAATTATACTGTAGTCGATGATGGTTTATTTGATATAATTAAATTTAAAAATTGAAAAAAGGGTTAGCCCAACACATATAATACAACAAATACGGAAAAAAGAATCAGCAAAAAAGCTCAAAAATTCTAAAAAGTCAGAAAAGCGAAATTTAAGAATAAAAAAAATCAGAAGCTAAGCCCAAACGACGCCAATTATTTGCCGCACGTTTCATGGACCTATCCTGGAACGACGCCATGGGCACGACAAACTGCCGCATGATGTTTCCGTAGATCCTCCAAAAGATCCTCCTAAGTCGCTTTTGCTTGATAGATAGATGGTCAAGCTAGTTTTTAGCTGAGCTCCTCCTTGTAATCTCCCTAGCACTGGCAACAAAGCCAGCAACGATAGATATATATATATATACTACTACTATTAGTGTGCGGTATACTTCGAAGTGAGGTTTATAAATTTTTTTAGCAAAGTTGTTTTTTTACAGTATACACTTCTTTTATATATTAAAAAGGATATATAACAAAAATAAAGAGCCTTGATGAAAATTTTGCTACCAAGTCATATTAAAATATCTTAGAATTAGTATCTAAGTATATCAAAAGTGATAAAGAGATATAACCTATTCGTTTAAGTGATATATTGAAAGTGGGAGCATGTACTCCCCGAAGTACGTTAAGCCTAATTAATATATATATGAAGTTGAATTTTATTTATTCGGAGTTTTGATATCTCAAATACACATTTTATGGGTATGTAAAGATACACGTATCAAACATTACGAATCTCAAATCGCATCAACGAGTATTGATTTGAGTGACTTGGCGCCACGAATTAAGGTTAAATTTGTGTATTTAAAATTATGGTGCCGTGATACCATAGTTACCCATTTTGACAGGTTTGTTTCCTTGCTCCATATTTTCTTGTGTAAATCTCTGTATTATAGATGATCATCCATTTCACCCATTCTCCCCGTATCCCCAACTTGGCCTACCGATCTCGGCCGTAGATGTGGTTGTCTGGATGTACTTGTTCTATATGCCAAAAGCGCAGCTTATTTGGGCTTTTTTTTATGGCTTATGATTTATTTTCATTGTTTGATGTTTATTTTATATTATAGTAGCTGATAATTTATTTGGTGTAATTAAATTAAAAAATAAAAATAGAAAAAAGGTATCTCATCATGGACAATACGAAGGAATATATAAAAAAAATAAAAAAAACCCTCAAAAATTAAAAAAAAGACAAAATTAACAACCTAAAAGTTAGAAGTTAAAAATTAAAATTTAAAGCGCAATCAAGCAGAGCCCCAAGAGTAGATGTTTCCGTGGTCTCCAGGCCCAAGTGGGGCAGGCTTATTCGGTTGGATGGTGATACAGCCGAAATGTCACGTCGAGAAATCCTGTCCTTACATGGACCGATCACTGCTAACGTGGCCGTCCACGCTTTCACCGACCTATCCATTTCTGACGAGCCCATGCGGCCTGCAATACCACAAGGGTTGTTGGGCCGAGCAGCCAGAGAGTCAAGAACACATGTCCCACTCCGTAGTTCTTACGTGCAACTGTGCAAGCAGAAGCAGTCAAGCACCAAGTACTAGCTGCAGGAATCAGGATGACAGACAGAGATCAACTGGATTACTTTCTTGCCACGTTGATCCGAGGGAAATTACGACATTACTGACCAAATATTGCATTGCTTTCTCGTTAAAGATATATTGCAAAACGTATCTCTCAAAGCAGCAGCTTTCACAGCGTTTTCGTTAACTTTCTTTGTTGGTCAAACGAGTAGCAACTTACAACCAATGCACGCATATCCTTCGCTGTCAAAACTCAAAAGCAATGGACATAAACGAAGAATCTACAGTCGACAGCAGTCCTGGTTTTCGGATGCAAAGACGGCGGGGCCATGTTAAGCAGGCCGGAGTGCCGGACACTGTGGACCAATGCAGCGACGTAAAAATATCTCAACTATTTTATTTATTAAATTTATCGAGGGAAATATCAGATTTTATTTATCAAATTATCACAAAAGCGGTTGGTCCCTGACTCACAGCATAACGTGCCGCTCGATTGGGTTAAAATAAATTAGCTTATGGCTAAAATTACACTGTAGTTAACTAAAATTATACTGTAACTGATGCTGACTTATTTAGCGTAACTAAATTTTAAAAAATAAAATAAAAAATATGTTAGTCTATTATGAACAACACAAACAAATACGAGAAAAAAGAACCAACAAAAAAGCTAAAAAAACTAAAATAACAAAAAAAAACTAAAAACTAGAATCTTAAGCTGAAATAGACGTAGCCATAAAACTTGCAGCCACCTTTTCTACGTTGGAATCTCTTGTGGCTATTGAGATGCCGTTCGTTCTGTCACTACAAATTTGCTGGCCGAACCATGTTACATTATTACCATGAAATTCATCACAGCTAGAAGTTCTCACTTGGGTTGATCATTTTTGTCTCTCGGTTATCTATCTGACATGGTACTTAGCAACCTAGTTATTTGGTTAATCAATTCGACAATTCTGCATTTAATAGAATCAAAGAGAACAACATCTAGAACTAATTATTGTTGTTTCTCCTCGTTCCAAGAAAGAACGGGGAAAACCCTGCAATTTCATATAACTTGTAACTAGCAAAAGGGAACACCTACTCTAAAATGCAACTAATATCTAAAGATGTATATTAAATTATAAACTCTTTTAGTTTAAGTTACCTCCACTTTCATGTTAATTTCCTAGTACTTGCCTTCAAATACATACACCCAACATTTTGTCACTATGTAGGCACGGCTGACAATTTACAGGCTCAAGCTAGAAAGGGAAAAGGAGGGAAATATCCAGCTGCACACGGGGTCCCACCTCGAGGTCTCCACAGAACATCCCACCCTTCCCCATCGCGACGCACACGTAAAGCAGCGCACCACCATCCATACACCGCGCGCCACCACACCGCCCGTCGCCCTCCACGCGTCTTGCTCCCGTTGGCCGCCATGGCCCCACCTCCGCAGCAGCGGTCGCCCACGCAGCCCCTCCCTCAGCCGACAATGCGGGCCCCACATCCCACCGTCAGGGCCCACGTTCCAGCGACCCCACGCGCGGCCCACTTAGCCTGCCCCCGCGAGGCACTGCACCGTGCAGCCCAAGTCGGTTTTCCGGGTCCGGCTATATATACCCGACCCGGCTTTGAGGAAGAAAGAAAAGCGGCTCCTCAAGTTTTTCAAATCGGTCCAAATATTTTTTAGCTCCTCTCCTACCAGCGCAAAACCACAAACCAAAACCAGAGGAGAGCCATGGACAGACGATCCATGTCGTCACCCGCGGCAGCGGGGCTGGGAGACTGGTTCACGGAGGCCGATCTAGCGGCGGCGGACCAGCTGGTGCAGCTCAGCGTCAGCGGCGGCGGGGAGGAGGACCAGGAGGCGTCGTCGTCGTCCTCGCTGTCGGCGCGGTCGGTGAACAACGCCGAGGCGGGGGAGGCGTCCGAGGCAAGGGAGGAGGCCAAAGAGGAGGATGATGAGTCGGGGCTGGACAGGAGGGCGAGGAAGCGGTATCGGCTAGTGTCGGAGCTCTACGCCGCCACGAGGCCGGTGAAGGGTGGCGGCAAGCGGAAGAGGGAAGAGATGATCGAAAGCGCTAGAGATCGAGAGAGGTCGGAGGGAGGGATGCCCTGCGCTGGACCTTTGTGTAAGTACTTTCCTTTGTAGGGTGTTTACTTTTATTTTATTTTACTTTTTTTTCTCCCTGCGAGTGGTGAGGGAAAAGGAATGGATCGGGGAAGAGACAAGAAAACAGCACAAACTTGTACAGTTTTAAGTTTGAATTTGAACGATGCAGCGAGTGTTTTTTTTCGTACACGCTTGTATTGGTTCCTCTTTTCGAATGCTTGCTTGCTTGCTTCTGGAACCCTCCACAGCTTGCTTAGCCTAACAAATGACGCCTTCGTTTCGGTTGTAACCAAGCACGGCAATGCTTCGTTTGCAATAAAAAAAACGCGCTTACCAAGGCCAAGGGAGCAAGAAACATAGCTTTCGGCCAGAGATACACAATTAGAATTAGGGGCCAGCACTTTGATCACTTAATTATATTATTCCAGCGTGAGTTGACCAATCGAGTACGTCGTCGCGGGTAAGATCAGCGTATATAAAAACTGCAAAATCTGGCCGACACAAAGCTCCTTTGATTGAACGAGACACCGTGTAACAGTGAAGCTAGCTAGGGGACAGTCACTAACGTCGCACCGCGCTACGCACCCATTTCACCTTGACGCTTTCGCATGCATCGTGCCTCTTGGCTCTGCAACCGCGCTTGCCCAACGGGTACGCCTCCCTATATATGGCTTCCGGTGCCACCTTGTTGCACCGCCTTCAGATGTCCACCACCCGCCGCCGCCGCCGCCGCAACCTGGCCCCTCTAAAATCCGGCTCACCTCTCGATTGACATTTTTTTCAACCGGCCATCGACCACGTCCACCGTGCGCGGTTGATCCCTCGCCGAACGTCCCACCGACCCCGGCCGTCCACTGCATGCCGCTGATTCCTCGCCGGTTGCTTGGCCTAGCTACTGCCACCGCCTTCTATACCGTTGTCCCCCTAACTCTTTAGTAAAGGTTTCAGTGAACCCCGAAAACCTAACCCGGTGAACCCGAATTCTAACCCCTACGGCATGGCAATACTTGTCACTGAATGAGAGCTCTCGAAACATGGGCAGGTAGCGCAAGATCTTCTCACCCAAAAAAAAAAACAGTTCAAGATTTGTAATTGCCATGATTTATCCGTGGTTAATTGTCTGGTTACAGTATATGTATATTGGTCTAAATCAAGTGATCGAGCATTCATACGGATGCAACGAGCTTACGTGTAATTGCTCAACTAATGGTTGCTTACTCGACCGACGCACATCTTGATCATTGATCCGTGCTTTTCACTACTATAAAAAAGGTTATCATAGACGGCTACATCACAAATAATTTATAGAAACCGTCTATACTGTAATTATCACAGACGATTTTACAATCGTGACCGTGTACCGTCTGTAATACGCAACTATGACAGACAATTCATACGAATAACCGTCTGTGATATTTTCACAGACGGTTATTAATACGAACCATCTGTGATAATATCACAAATGGTTTGTATCAATAACCGTCTGTGATAATTCACAGACGGTTATTGATAAAAACTGTCTGTGATAATGGCAGACATAACCGACAGTTCGTATTAATAACCGTTTGCGAAAGTTCATATATAGTTATTAATACAAATCGTCGGTGATCATTTTATATCACAGACGGTTTATGGTTGGAATCATCTGGGGTACTTCACGTTATTAAATAGCCAGCGTGGTCTCGACAAATCTGTCTTCATTGTGCTGCGTTGAAGGAGACAGGTGGCTTTGGGAAGTTAGTGAAAACATATCACTTGTAGTCTAGCTTGTAGATCGATTTGTTCTTGGTGATTAACGGTTAGTATTTGCTTCTAATAATTTATATGTCTTGTAATAGAGAGAGATGATAGTTTACTCCAATTTAAGAATGGGTCAGTGTTTCTAGTTACTTCAATATATTCTTGCTTGATACACACACACACAAACATACATGCATATTACTTTATGAATACGTGGCTAGCTACTTAATTTAGATATAGAAAATTTATTGTTAGGTGAATGACAATATGTGCGTAAATAGTTAGGCTGGTTAATTAGCTATAGTAGCATCAATAATCTAATTTGATACTAATTTGTTACATGTGTAGTGTGGATAGATCGAAGTTGGATGTACACTGAGAACCGTATGAGTGAAGAGTACATTAATGGCGTGTCTGCTTTTAGAAGAGTGGCCGAGCAAGATATATTAAAGAAGGAGATGAAATATATATATTGTTTATACATTCATTGCGATAATCTGAAGATGTTTACTAACTCAGCGTAGAACGAAGCTCACTTAATTCGAAGGGGTTTCAAAAAGCGGTATACATGTTGGACTAGTTACGGTAAAGAGAAGATTATACAAGAAGATAGTAATAACATCATCGAAGGAGAATGATATGCTTGTTGTGGAGTGTGCTTTCGATGAGGATAGGTCATATGATGACAATCTAGATCAGAAGCTACACATTGCAGAAGGAAACTATAGTGAGAGAGGGTTTGGTAAATTCGAGGGTTTACTAGAGGACCTGGAGAAACCTTTGTTCCTTGGCTGCAAACGCAAATAGAAGGTTGTCATTTGTTCTTGAACTGCTGAAATTGAAGGCAAATAATGGTTGGTCTGACAAGAGTTTTATGACGTTATTAGGTCTTCAAGCGAACATCCTTCAAGAGGGAAATGTGTTACCGAGAATCACCTACCAAGCCAAGAAGGTTCTTTGTCCATTGGGAATGTAAGTAGAAAGAATACATGCATGTCCATGCATGTCCGAATAATTGTATCTTCTGCCATAAAGAGTATGTAAAATTACATATTTGTCTAGTATGAAAAGCATCCCGATACAAGCGTAAGAATGACTCTGATAATGGCGAGGGTATCGAGATGAAGCAAAGATCTCCCGCTAAGATGTAGTATCTGCCTATAATTTTTCGTTTGAAGCGTTTATTTATGAACCAAAAGCATGCAAAATTGCTACATTGGCACTTGGAGGAGCATAAGAAAGATGGAATGATAAAACATGTTGCTGATTCTGTCCAGTGGAGGAACATCGATAGGATGTTTGTAGGCTTCGATGCAGAACCTAGGAATATAAGATTTGAGTTGATTACAAATAGAATGAATCCTTTCAGTAACATAAGTAGCCGACATAGCACCTGGCCCGTCAATGTATGCATGTACAATCTTTCTCCTTGGCTGTGTATGAAGTGGAAGTACATTTTGATGTCACTACTTATTCAAGGGCCAAAGCAATCTAGGAACGATATTGATGTGTACCTAGCACCATTGATAGAAGATCTTGTGACACTGTGGAACGAAGGGGTACATGTATGAGATGCAGATAAACGAGAGAACTTCACTCTGTGTGACATATTGTTCTGCACCATCAATAATTTTTTTGCCCTTGGTAACTATATCATGGTACCCTTCAACCAGGGATAAGTGCTTCACTAGGTACCAAACAAGTTTCATTTTTACATTATACACAACATGAACTTAGGATTAATCACTATAGCGACATACATGACTAGGAGTCACTGGATTCTGATTGTGATTGTACCGAAGTGAAGTAAGGTAATATATTTTAATTCTCTACTTAGGAGCAACCACTACTTGACTAGTGTGCAATAAACAATTGAAGGTAAACTCATTTCCTCCATACATAACTCTATTGTAGTCTTCCCTTCATTTGCAATGCTCGAGCCTAACTTTTTGGAATCACGTAGGTCGTTCAGTACTTATGTTGCCTAGGGAGGGAGACACAAGGAATCCAGCACCACACTGCGACACAGGATGAGATTTTCGGTACCCACTACAACACAACAATCATATATCACACTTCATTATAATGCCTCTAGAACTGATAATACATATGTATATAATTCTATTTTTACAGTGCCACCAGCAGGTACAAAGCAACGTATGTGGCTTCTACGTTTGCCGCCATATGGAGGAAATCATTGACGCTAAGACGAATGATCCAGAGGTTTGTTAACCTGCCAATAATTATTTTATGATTATCAATACATACATATATATATACATATACACATACATACATATATATGCATACATATACGAATACAACATGGGAACATATAGTATATACTCACCTTTACGGTGTACTCACCGTGCACTCAAACTAAAAAAAGTCACGAAAAAATCCTAAAGAATTTCGGGATGTACTTCATAGTTTGCTTCACATATCTCTTGCACATAAAGTCATCATCTATAATTAATCAATTACTTACATTTGCAAAGTTACCATCTCATGCCTAAAAATTTATTATCTATAATTTATGAAGTTAATTACCAACCAAGTTAGCACGAACCGCACTAGCTAGCTAGCGACCCGCTCTCGTTAGTGTGTGTGTGTGAAGCCTTTTTTGTACTCCCATTTTTAATATACCACTTAAACGAATATGTTGTACTTATTTATCACTTTTAATATATTTAAAAACTAATTATAAGATACTCCCATACGATTTAGTTGAAAATTTTCATCGGAGTCCTTTATTTTTTCCTATATAGCCTTTTCCATACATAAATGGAGTATATACAAAAATTATGGTATAAAAAGTGGACGTTGGTGATATTTTTTATGGAACTCACTTTGGATTATCTTATAATCATTATTAGAGTATACTCAAAAGGATAAAGAAGTATAACAACTTCATTTAAGTGATATATAAGAAGTGGTTGTACGTACTCCCAAGAGTACGGAATCATTTTTCTCTCTATACACACACACGGTAGCGCTATTCAGTGCCTGCGCACATGCTACGCGCAGGTCCTGCTACCTGGCTTCCTGGTGCAAGCCGTGTTGATTGGCATTAACTATTACACGTGAAGTTACCATAAGACAAACATGAAGTTATTTACTTGCGATTGGTATAAAAACATGAATTTTGCAGCGTTGAAACATATTCAACATAGATCTTGTTTTATTAAGCTCGTAATTTCGAACACAATGGTGCAAACAGATCGCAAATCGGACTTTTTATGAAAGAATTATTGTATTTTTTAACTTGTAAATAAGATAAAAAAAGTCATCACGTCAACTGTACTACTACATACATGTGATAATTTAGTAGATTCGGTCGTGAGGAAAGTTATTGTCTATCGTGAGTGAAGTTATTGCCTGTCGTGAGAAAATTTATTGCCTACTGTATACTATAAGCGTTTGACAGTAACTTCACTCACTACCGATAGTAACTTCGTTCACAATGGATGATAACTTGATGTGTATATGATAATAACTTCACCATGTGATGATAACTTCGCATGGGGATGATAACTCCACTCCATATGGATGATAACTTCATGCGTAACCGAAAGTAATTTTTCGGAATAGAGTCGGTTGGTGGGGCTTCACCATGAGGACGGTAACTTTATTTTATATGTATGATAATTTCATGCGAAATCGGAAGTAACTGTAGGCATTACATATGATAACTTGATGTACATTTGATAGTAACTTTATCATAATTAATAAATGTTAGTAACTGAGCGTAGGGTGAGATGGTGGGGCGGTTGGCTGGTTGGGTCATATGTGTGTGTGTGTGTATGTATATATATACATACTATGGTGCTTGGATACCAAGCCTCCCTGTATTTGGATTGCTTTTAGATATGTGCAGGTGTAATATATCAAGTAAACATTAATATTCATTAATTCAAAAAGACATCAATTTGGAAAGGAAGTTAATCATGGATGGAAAATTTAAATCATAGAGTTTGTATACCATGGTGTCCCTGTTATTTAATAAATAAATAAATAAATATATGAAAAATACCTTTTATATCTTGGTGTAATTACATCCGCATTTAATATACCACCTAAACAAATTTTAAATACTCTTATATCTATTTAGATATACTTTTACTAATTATAAAATACTTTAATATAAACCACACAAAAAAAATTATAAAGGAGTACATAGAACCCTACCGGGCGGTTGGCTAGGCGACGCGACGCGACCCAATTGCACACCACGTGAAGTGCGCCGAGGGGACGTGGCCGTAACTTGAGTAGCTAAGCCAGATTACCACGCACAGGCTGCCTCAGCTCCTCCTAGTTTTTATCTCCTCCACAGAAAGCCCAAATTCCACACGAATCCTTCCTCGCGGCTATTTTCCACATACACCCCCGGTTCTACAAAAAGGTGCTCCACTTGTGTCCAGTTTACAAAATGAACCTCGACAGTTATCAAAACTACTCACGGAAGGGCCTAGCGACATCTGCTAAGGTCGGTCCACTCGATAACCCATGGATCGGTTGTTTCATCTGTGAGGTAAACCATCTTGTAGAAAGCCCCCTCTGGTTTTCTGTTTCTGCGTCCGGGAGACAGCGCAGAAGCACCTCGATCCAAGTCGGTTTCTGCCGAGTCACGGCGCAGCAACCACGTGATTAACCGTAGCCTAGCAAAAAACAAAAGGGAAATGAAATAAATTGAAAGAGGAGAGAGAGGGAGAGAAGCACACACGACGCAGGCCCTCCACAACCGGCGCGACCTAAACCAATCACCCACCACCAGCCACCGCCATGGAACAGCAAACCCTGCGCGACCTGACGACGGCGCCTGCGGCGGGGGCCAGGACCTCCCCGCCGCTCTTCACGCCGCTGGAGCTCGCGGCGGCCGAGCAGCTGATCCAGCTCAGCGAGAGCAGCTGCTCCTCCAGCGCCGCCTTCACCCCGCGGGGAGGGCCGGCTCCCTCGTTCGCCTCCGCCACCTCGGCCTCCTCCTCCTCGCCGCGCTCCGTCAACGCGCCGGCCCCTGCGCCGCCGCGTGACTTCGTCGACGTCGTCGCGGAGGACGACGAGGAGGACGAACAGGAGGTGGGCGGGAGGCCGCGGAGGAACAAGAGGTACCGCCCGATCGCAGATATCTACGAGGCGACGGCGCCGATTGGGGCGCGCCGCAGGAAGGACAAGGCCGCCGGCGCAAGGGAGCAGACGAAGACTTGTTTGTAATTATGGGTAATTTACAGGGAGTAGCTTGGGATAGATAAGGTTGCTTGTGCTGCTGCAGCTAGTATAGGCTATTGATCAAGTTAATCTTACCGTCTGTATCTTGTATTTAGAAGAGGAGTTACTTAGTTAAGACTGGATCAAATGTAAATTAACTTGTATCGAATGTTCTAGATCCAATAAATTAAAACAGTGTGTGTGAGACCGCTCGATCGATCGATGAGTATTCCTTGATCATTTCTTCTGTTTGATCGATTTGCATGTTGTGTGGTGCAAAGATGATCAGATGGGAATCGATCATTGGGACACAAATGAATCTAGGGTGCTTTCATCTGGAGGAAGTTCCATGGATATTGAACCAATTTTGGTGATACATAGGTTAAGTTGGTGCCTTCTTCTGCTTTGGATATATGGTAAGAACAGGCAAGTTGGTGGTGGTGGGCATGCAATTTATACACAATTCCCCACCCATGCATCAATTTATTTGATTCTCTGTGGAAGACAAAGTTTGTTTATGTTACACTCGGATACCCTTGTTTTGTGTGGCAGCTTTTGGATCGGATCAGAGTTTATGAGATATGGCACGGACGTGTACGGTGTCAAGAACAAAGAAGATAAATCTCATAGATAGAATCAAAATAACAAAGTTGAAGCAACCACGATAAGAGAGAACAAATTTGGCGAAGCCGACCGCAAATTTCTTAAGCACAATCTTAAAAGAGTATAAGGGATTGTCGCTCGCTCATAATCCTCTTGAACTTTTTATGACCCTCGGATCCTTCTATATACAAGAATCTAATACTAAAGAATAGCCTAGCATTTAATCCTCTCGTACACCTCTACCTTTGTATGAATGGCTTCTTTACTTTGTTGCTTGGGTTCTTCATGACCATCCCTTATGGTTAGTCCTCCTAACCCTCATCTAAAGTGAAGTACGAATCCTATTCTAAAAGAAAATAGGAATCCTAATCCTACTATAATTCATTTAGGACTCGTTATAGCACACCTTTTCAAATCATAAAAGAATAGGTTATAAATCACTATACTAGTACGTCCTATCATCCTTTGCTATTGTCACTGAGCATGCACCATTCATTTACTTCAAACTCAGACAATCTTTTATCGTGTGACCTTTCTCATCACATAGTTAGCATACATGTGTGCCATTACTCTTGTCCTTCTTCTTTATGTGACTTTTGCTTCTGCCTACAGACCCGCGGAAGGATGAACAGGGAAAATGGGATGATATTTATATAATGAGATTACAACTTACACTAATGTGAAATGATTTTGTTGTTGATCTCCTTTGTTTCTCTCTCTCTCTCTCTCTCTCCCCGTTGTCTCCCCCAGTTAAGGCTTAAATATCATTAGTTGTTTTTTATGAACATGCGCCTTATCGATTCCTTCTATCTGCACATGTAAACAGCCATTGGCGGTGAGAGAAGCCTAATTAATAACCATCGATCGGTTATTCAGTAGGGGAAAGCCTCAGGAAACAACCGCAGGGCGGTTGTTGTTAGAGACATAGGACAAAACATAGAGCGGTTGAGAGAGTGGGAGCGCACGTGTTCTACTCCTTAACCACACAAGGCATATCACCACAGGGGAGGCCCACTGTCAGGTTATAGAAATTTCGAGTAGTAGCTGGTCATGTAGATGAATAGTGATTCTCCAACCAGGGGTACTCGGGACATGTTATAACATTAGCAATTATAACATTAGTCTAAGGGCTTTGATTATGTATTAAAGTGTCTATTTAATGGATTATCTAATCCTCGTCACTAGTACTAAATAATAACCTAAGTTCTAATCCTCTCGTATACCTTTGGATAAGTGGCTTATTTATTTTATTGATTGGTTGCTTGAGTTCTTCATAATTATTCCTTATGATTTTATATAGTCCTCCTAACTCTCCTCTAAAACAGTGGCGGACCCAGAGAATTTAACGAGCCTGGGCAAAAAACAGAGTCTGGGGATTGGGAGCGCCGCCGCCGCCGCCGAGCGACGCCTCGCTTCCATCGTCGTGCATTTACTAGTAATACTGCGCTATGTTCTCGTGCCCCTGTAATTCAGGGCAACAGCTTGGGAGTTGTAGTGGGCCTTAAAGGCTTCAAGAGGTACAACACTACCATTAATTTAGACCGGTTACACCGGTACACATCTAATCCATAACAGACAAACAACGCGACATACCTATGGATCAGTCATATCCTGCTACTGCAGCAACACGACGATCAGAACATAACCGAAATTACGAGGATACTGCTACTACGTTAACCTAGTCGAACAAATGCATATCGAGAACTAATTAATCAACTAGGAGACTTAATTAGGCACACAATCCAAAGGGCATACTTTATGGCCTCGTGGATGCATGCACCTAGAAGCCCCAGGCAAAGGCGCCGTCAAGCTGGCCGGGGCCCACGGTCATCTGTGGCGTCGCGCGGCCAACGGCACCCTCGACTTTCATCTCGATTCTGGACGGCCAGTGGAGGACGCCGCCCACACTGCCGAGTGGTCTATAGGAGATGAGCCCGGGCAGGGGCCCAGGGTCGCCGGGCCCTGGGTCCACCCATGCTCTAAAATAAAGTAGGAATCATATCATACTCAACAGCTTAAAAATACATGAGATCCAGATCATGTGTTGCTTGCTCAAAGGGGAAACGAATTGGAAAGGAGCGGAAATCTACATCCTGCAGGAAACTTTGATGTGTATCGTGAAATATGGATGGCTGTTCGATCGATCGGCGTTTCCAATGCATGGACGCTTCCCGCCGTTGGTTACATCATGCCTTAATTAGATGCATCTCGTACGCGGACTAGTTACGTCGGATACTCCAGGCTCCAGCCAGAGAAGAAGAGGCGCCAATCCAGTGCCTATATAGCCAATATAGCGAGAGAAAGACTTAAACTGAAATTTCTTCGAATCATGCTGTTAAACTGAGATTGAATCATAATTTACCCCTTCTGTGCTTGGTTACTGTGTCGTACAGCCAGCCTGCAAATATGTGTACCTTGCTTAGCTATAGCGTTATGGACCAAAGCCCAGGTACGTAGGACACTGCATGAATTAAACTTTTGGTAATAACGGCCATTTCTGATTCATGATCCGTACCAATGTACCATGCAAACACCATATTATACTGTATCAGCTAGAGTACTGCACGCGACATGTCATGGAACATTCTATGTCGCTTAATCTACTACTATGCATTAGTATGTATTACTGCACTTGTCCTACGAGCTCGCTGTGGAACAGAACTACTGATGAATCCCCGAGAGGAATCCACGCCAAATGGGTTCGGGATGCAGCCGAGACATGTCCAATACTGTTGTGAAAAGATACCCAACTACAACGCAGAATTGAGAAATGCTGAACTGCATAAAAAAGAGACGCTGCCTAGCTTGAATGAACACTACTGTGCCAAAGGCCAAAGTTTTTTGAATCTCGACATGATCTTCTTTCCTTGCAAAACTGCAGAAGAATGGTGAGATCGAAACAAACAATACGATCGAGCTCCTTGGAATGCATGATACAGTATATCGACGTAAATTCTAGAAGGTGCGTTGCAGTGGTGGACCCAGAATTTTACCAAAGGGTATGCCGTATCAAAAATTTTATATGCAATTCGGTAAAACTATTTGCCAATTCGGTAAATAATTATAAAATTTGCACCATAATTCGATATACAAGTACTAAATATTATGATAAGTCTTAAATTCAAGTATTAAGTTAAAAACTTGCACAAATTACGATTTACGTTCAAGCATCAAAGAGACCGTACCTCTCCACCATCGTCAAGCACAAACACCTCACCATGCTCAAAGGGAGACATCGTCCCAGCATCTGTGTTCAGGTATGGATCTACAAAACCAGGAAAAGGGCAATAGTAAGACCAGTGACAGATCAAAGCTGAGGCAACACCAAACTCGCTAAACTCTGCACATGGGAACCACAATCATTGCAAAATCACCCAAAGAAAGAACTCTCTGGTTTTAATCCATTTTGCACCCAAAAAAAAAATCCAGAAAGGCGGCCCATCTTTATGCAGAACCCTCTCAAATGCCAATCACAAAAAAGGCACTTGGAAGCAGAAAAGATTGACCACGGTGCAGCAAAACAATTCCAACCCACTTAAAATCCCAAATTCCGACCAGAAACAGGGGGAAATACCGCCTTTTACCGCACAATCTCCAAGCAGAAACCAACAAACGAGCGCCTTTGACACCCAAATTAAGAAGGAAAATAAAATCCGGACCTAATCATGGGACGGTGACGCCATTGCTAAATTGAGAAAGGCACAGGCATCTTTGCCCACCGAATTCAAACAAAGAACACGGAGAAGCGCCATATCCGCCCAACGCCGCAAGGTTTTCTAGGTTTTTAGGGACACACACCGAGCGCCCATGCTCGAGACGCAAAGGGAGAAGCGCGCTAGCTGGACGCAGGTAGGCACCGGATTCCTAGGGGCGCACGCAGAGGGCCAGCCGGGACGAAACCCGGCGCGAACCGCGCCGCCGCGTCTAGCCCAAGAAACGTAAGGGGGGAGCCGCGCAGGGACAGGGGAAGGGCGCAGACCGATCTTGATGGACGTGACGCGGAGGCCGCAGGACTTGAGGACGACGCCGACGCTGCTGGCGGTGACGCCCTTGCCGGCGCTCGGGCTCATCGTGATGGCGTGGTCATTGCTGCGGGGGCAAAGCGGCCGCCATATCGCAGCGAGGCGCAATTGGGCAAGGGACGTGCGGGGTTCGGCTGGACCCCAGGGTATGCCGTGGCCCACCCGGCATACCCTGTGGGTCCGCCCCTGGTGCGTTGGAGAGAACACTAACTCCAGTCCTCCTGAGAAACTAGCTAGAAAGCCAACCTGCTGGGTTCATCTCTAATTAATTGGAGAGATGCATGCATGGACTTGTTCAAGGCTGAAGCTCGTGGCCTTGTGGGCTGAAAAATCCAATGCTGCCTGTACTCTACCTAACTAGCTCCTTCTAGATTGTTATCAAGTCTCCTTGGTCTTTCCTGCGCAAATTTTAGGACGCATACATGTGTATTTGTGCATACATGGGCGTCCAACAAAAAATTAACCGGCGGTAATTAAATTGCCTCGCTTGTTTATTTGTGCTCCTCCATATACCTCGAGGCTCGAGACAACGTCAGCTCTTAACTGAGGTGGTGATCGGTTGGGCTTAAAAGCTCATGGTTTATGGCTGAAAACACTGTAGCTTGCTGAAAAAAACATTGTAACTGACAGAGGTTTATTTAGCATAATTAAATTTAAAAATATAAAAAATATGTTAGCCTATTACGTATAACACAAACAAATACGGGAAAAAAGAACCAGCAAAAAAGCTCAACAAAAAGCCAAAAGTTCAGAAAAAGACGAAATTTATGAATAGTAAAAAATAAGCTAGAAGCCAGAAACTTAAGTCCAACCGATCGGGGCCTGACAACGTAACACGCCGTTCGACGAGAACTGGCAGTGGCAGCTGCATGGTACTACCTTGTGACCGCCAGGCAGTACTGCCAACATTCGCGGCACCGCCGGCCGTGCCATTCCCAGCAGCCGGCCGAAGTTGCCTCGGCTGTGCGCCGCCTCCTGCAGAGCCCATGTCTGCTGCCGGAGAAATCTTGCTGTGTAACATGGTACATTCGGACTTATGTAACAAGTCAACTGGACGGTGACATGAGACACGAATACTATAGCAAGTGCTACACACGATGTAGCAAGTACTGTAGGACAGAAAAATAAAAAAAGAAATGATGCAGTTCTAGAGTGCGAAAAACCTTTTTCCTATATGTTACATAAATCGGATTATATCACCGTTACATAACAGAATTTCTCGCTCCCGCTACACTTCGGCTGTCACCCAGCTATACACAGTCAGGAACCTACCTACTCTTCTGCTCCTACTACTACACACGATTCTGATATCTGAGGCCGCCAACAAAAAGGAAAAACACAATTTGGAGATGCGGGGTATCGATCCCCGTACCTCTCGCATGCTAAGCGAGCGCTCTACCATCTGAGCTACATCCCCTGACGGGGAAGCTCCACGTGATAATTATACAAACATCATAGTTTGCTCGTTCCTTCGTTACCATCATTGAACGATGGTAATTTGTCACTTGGTAACTAGAATCTGCGTCGCCAGTAAATATTTCTCCACGCACACATAAAAAGAGATTGATGCAAGTAGTAAGTCACGCGCAAAGGAAGTAACCTCACCTACGTACATTCTAGTCTATGCTCTATGGGTCAAGCAAACCCCGTACCGTGCGCACGATATTTTCTTGAAGCAGAGATTCGGCGTTCTGTGCATAAACGCCAGACGGTAATTGATGGTAACAGACTACCGTAGTTTTTCTGGAACTCTACAACACAGGATAAGGGTAACTCTGCAACGAAATATCCTCATCTCTCGTTAGGAAACAAGACAGACAAGTATGAAAAATACAATATACCAGTGAGAAAGCACGCACAAGAACTAAAAGTCATGGATGAACAAGCCGCATTTCGCATGGTACAGACATCCTCGAGTCCCGTATTTCAAGGCGGAGGAAAAGACACCCTCTAGACACATTAGGTGTTATATAAAATTCTGATCAACATAAAATTGCTGCGGATGAAGTAAAAAGTTTGCATGATTCAAATATGCCCACGGGGTGAGGAGAAATTGGTGAATTTCAGGGCTCTCAAATCAACCAACTACCCATTACAAGTGGCAGCTCAAAGCGAAAACACGAGACCAACTTAAAAATCATCGTCATCCTCCTCAGCCATGTGTTTTGCCAATTCCTCCTCCTGTTGGAGCCTCTCGCGGCGTTTCTCAGCACTCTCCTTTTCCTTGTGAGAATTTGGGGGGAACCTCATCGCCTTCACCGCTTCATTGTGCATGTTGAGGCAAAACACAATTCTGGAGTTGAATGCAATCTGCGGCTCATTTGTCGAGTAGACATCACCAGTATCTTTTGACACCATCCAGCCATTGGCATGGTCTATGGTGGCATCAATTGCACCATCTCTTATGTCCTTGGCCACAATGCTCTCCGCATCAGCAACAGGGTTCTCACAGTCTAGCCTTAGCTTCTTGGCAATATCAACAAGGGAGATCCGCGAATATGAAATACTAATATTGCGTAGTCCAGTCCGAATGACATTGTGGCGCAGCCTCACAATCAAATTGTGAGTCCTGTCTGCACTGAAAGTGCTTGCAAATTTGTCTGCAACAGCTCTAAACAATTCAAGATCCCCGATCCTGACAGCCTAGAGACCATAAATGTAAAGATTAAAATTGTAGACTTTCAATGATAGTAACTTAATATTTGAAGAAAGATTTGTTACTTACATTTGTAAGCTCAAAATATGGTGTCAGCGCTTTCTTCATTCCTTTCTGCATGAAAACAGTCCTCTCCGGAATCTCCCCAAGTAGTAGCCTTACTATGATAGCCCATTTATTGCACTGAATCCGAAAACCACGAGCTGTCGTCGGTGCCTTTCGAGCAGCTTGAAGGAGGCTTTCTTTAGCATCTGTGTACTCCAACTGAATTGTCTTGATTTTCCCCAAGTAGAACAGGTATCGGCAGAACTGCAGTAGAAAACTTTTTATGCATAGTCTACCCGATAAAACCAGTTGACTGCTGGAAAATGTCATACTTCAATCATCACAAAGCAACCACTAAAATGAAGGCATCTTAACAAGAATAATTAACAAAGAAAAATAGTTGATTCAGAAATTTACTGTACTGAATAGAAAACATAATAAATTGGTCTGCAGCATAATGAACGGAATAAGTAGATGAATTACTTGCTGATTGGAATGCGCTTCAAAACGTGGTGCCTTCGACCTAAGTTTTTCTGCCTGGTCATACAAGTTATAGTGGAGGTAATTTCGAAGAAGCAGGTTCAGCAGAGTTTCCTGCAATCAAGAAAAACAAAAACATTTCCACAGATTAGCAGAATTTCAAATCATAACATTTAATCAATGAGGACCAGGAAATCAGAAGTTCAGAACTACCTGACCAAGCTCATCATGATGTAAAGTCGCCATTCTGTGTAATGCAAGCAGATTCCTGCACAAAGAAGCAAATAAAGGAGCAGGGAAAATGGAAACCAAGGAGACACTGGGAAAACATTAAGGTTGTTTTGACACTGAGAAGTGGGCGTGAATGTTAAAGTTGACGTACCCACGGATTTCAGCAAGGGTGTTGGTCAGTTCATGCACATACGAATAATAAAAGTACAGTCTAGAAGCCAAAACATCAACAGTTCTTCGGTTCAAGTTCTTCAGACGAGCAATGCTTGCAGTCGCGCATACTTTAGCCTAGATACAAGTGGAGTAACTTCAAATTAATATGTTTAAGAAAGAAAACAAAATAAATCACCAGTCCTAGACGTACCTCATCGTATTTCTTCTGATCAATGAGGAAAATCAAGACAAGCAAGTAGCAATATATTTCAATCTCAGGAAGGCCATGCTTGATTGAAATCTGAGTTGCTGGAGCTTCCGCATCAACATCCATCTCAGTGTCATCTTCCTAAAATGTAATACAGTAACACATGAACATCAGGATTCATGATACTGGAATATGATAAAGAAAATATAACTTCAAACTCCTTGTTCTATCACTGTATATATACCCAAAAGAAAAAAAAAATCTAGGCTGGTAGGCCCTAACCCCAAACTATGAAGCAGGCAGCAGAAAGCTACATTGACCATACTTCAAAAGCATACCACTGCTGCTACAACTCTAGGAATATATTTCCAATGTATCCTAAACATACTGTGAGCACCCACATACAGGAAGAGAAGGAATAAGGTTAAAAACACATGATGCAGGAAAATATCATACTTTTGAAAGTTGAGCCACACGATGGAAGAATCCAATTAGTCACTACTCAGTACTCACTAGAGGTGCTTACTAAAGGCAAATCAAGAAATTAGCAATGCCATATTGTTAACTTATTCTAAATAAAATTAACACCACCAAAAAAAATCATGTCTGCAATCCAATAGTTGTAGAACATCCATGGTTAGCATCATCGGTGCCAGGGTTTGAAATTCCAGTTTCGCCAAAAATCCCGGCCCTGCCCGGAATTACTATTCATTAACTGAATTCAAATTTTCAAATCTAAATGTTTCTGGGCCAGGATTTGTCCTCCTGGTACCTACTGTGTAAACCAGTTGCCGACGGAATTACACACATCATGCAAACATATCCACTTGTAAATTTTGTATGGGAATAGCTATGTCTAAACAGTAACAGTAACATCATGGAAGCAATGGCAGCTGCAGACTAGTGGTGACTAAACTCTAGTTGCTCTCGTGTAGGGTGATACCGGTAACAACAGCAGCAGAAAGAACTTACCTTGGGATGGAGGGAGGTGAGGCGGGCGTATGCGTCGGAGGAGGCGGGGAGCGCGAAGGCAAGGAACGCGGAGACGTCGCGGGCGGCGAGGCGGCGGCGGAGGGCGACGGTGAGGCGGACGGCGCGGGAGATCCGGCGGACCTCCTTGGACAGCGACCCGGCCTCGATCACCGACGCGATCTCCTTCAGATCTGGGGCACGCGCAACACATCAAGGCACGGGTGAATCAGAACGAATATGAGGCATTTTGCGGCGCGGGGAGGGGAGAGAGCTAGGGTTTTGGGGGGAGAGAGGAAGGAGCTTACGGTGGAGGATGGAGGGCGCCGGCGCCGGCGCCGTAGCAGTTTGGGGAAGGGGCGGCTGGGGCCCGGAGTCCTTCATCTGCACGTCTTCCGGCATCGCGACGGCGGCGGCGAGTGGAGAGGGGTAGCGTGGGTGGATCGGGACTTGGGTGGTGGAAGGTTTTGCTCTTGCTGGACTTGGTTAGTGTCTTTGCCTTCTGTCTCGAGAAGGTCGCTCGTGTTGCATAACTGACACCCGTCCCTGTTGCCTCCGAATTCCATTTCGTCATATTTCATTGGTTGCCACCATAAACACATGCACTTTAAAATTTGCCACTTCATATATTACATGTGACTTTTAAGATCATATTTAATAAGATATTAGTAGTAAATCCTAAAATAACATATATTTGATAACTCATTTGATGAATTCTGTAGCTGTTAGTGTTCAATAGGTGCGCCGCGTAAGTTTTGTCGCGCGCGGGGGTGGGCCGTGGAGGCCTGGAAGTGAGCTTGCGAGCGGCTCGTGCTCGGCTCACGTCGCGGCCCCCCGCGGCCTGCGGCCACGGTTTGGTGGTGGTTTTGGACGAGCTGGCTGGACCGTCCGGGCAGTTAAGATTTATTCGGTTGGGAACTTGGGATGGCTAGGATGGGGACGTTCCCGGCTGCGGCAGCCTATAGCAATAGTTTTCGGGTGGTCAAGATCTACAGTTTCGAGTTTGTCATCACCATTTCCTTCAAAAAAATGTTTATCGCCACCATTTTTTCTCCTTGTGGCAGCGCAAGTCTACATGTCATGCCTCCACCATCATCAGCCATGGAGTCGGCGGACATGGAATAGTCAACAAGATCAGGTGGCGTCTGTGAGTTGTGGTTGTGGTGAACTGCTTGTGCTCAGCAACGGTGTGTCGTAGAACGGGTGAATAGGCCACAGGGCCCACTCGTCAGTGTGCGTGAGTTTGGGGATTAAAAGACTCCTGTAGCCATCGAAACAATTCAGTCTGAGAAATGGATTATATTTTTCCTACCTTTCTCTGAACTCTCATCTTTTGTAGCTTTCCCATCTCTATTTTCTCGATTTATCACATAAGCACCGAATTGTGCGACATCGATTGTTCAAGCCTTCCTATCGGACATTGGGTCGCCACACTACAAGGAAAAAAGTGGAAAACATGTCCAAAGGTTCAAGAATTTGACATGCAATTTCAAAGTTGGGATAGACTACACCAATAACACGCAAGTTATGGAGGATCTTGTGAAAGAGCAAAAAACTAATCTAAAAACTCTCCAGATCTTATCTCAAACTTCTGATATCCTCTCTTGAATTGGTTCCGACACGCCTCCTTGATGGCTGTAGAGCTCTCATTCTAATCACTGAGAGTCTACCAGATATCGGTGCTAAAGTGAGATGAGACACACGGTCAAGCTTGTTTTATGCTGAGTGCCTGAATCAAGATGTTTCTAGCCTTATTATTTGCTTACAAATCCGGACAATTTATTGGAGTGATCTAATCATCGATAGGGACTACATAGGAATTTTTAACCTTTTCCCAAATTGTATAGCCTAACCTTGAATATATGTAGCCATCCTCATATTCCAATATGCGAAATCGACCCCATCGAAGACGGATGACTTAGTGGAATACCTATTTAATGCCATGGCTATTAAGAACGGTTAAGATCTATGAGAAAGAGATTAACTAGGCTCTGATACCATTTGTAGGACCAATACCGGTAATCAGGGGGTGAATGATTTCCAAAACTTTTTCCCTCTTAAGTATTCAAAATCATCACTTAAGTGACTATGACAGTTACCAAGTTTAGGTCAGTCTGACTGTTGGTCGGTCTGATCGCTGACCGGTCTAACCGCCGATCTGTGATCGGTCACACTGAGTGGCCGGTCTAACCATAGGTTTGTGGCCGGTCCAATCAGTCCCCTATTCTTAGATCTGAAAACTTCTCAGGTCGAATGCTCAAATATTAAGAACTTGCCTAATTCTTATACAAATACATCCAAGTTTTGCATGAGACTTGTTCAAATAAAAAAGAACCTAAACAAATAAAGAATTGCAAAGTTCTTTGGCTTGACTTCACCAAATTGATGAGAATCGAATCTAGTTCACAAAGAACACCAAAAGCCTTAAATTATAAATTACTTCTTACTCGTGAGGATCTAAAACATAAGGTCTTCTAAATCTATTCTCATATGTCCTAACAAAGAAATTTAAGCAAGAGATTAGGCTTGAACTCTCACGAACCTGAAATAACAAATCTTGATCAAGAACAAGCAAAATCAAGCCAAAACAAAAACTAGAATATGATTGAGACAAAACTTTGATCTATTTTAGTGGAGGATAAGGTTACATACTCATGAAAAATTACAAGGTGTAGCCAAAGCATCACCCTTTCCCCCTCAAGTTCTCTCTCACACAATCATGCAAGGAGACACCCTTTCTGCTCTCTAGTTCTATCTCACATAATCATGGAAGGATACAAGGTGGTAGAGCAAAAACTAAGCTCTAGAATTCTTGGATTTACCACCTCCTCTCCTCTCCTCTAAATAACCAGCACAACCCTAATGGGCCTATCCCATTAAGCTTATCTGAAAAACCCATCAACTCCTCTAACATAGATTTTACACACTTACACACATTTCTCAAAGAGTTTACAAGACTCAACCTACTAATACTTTAGCGATTGATCCATTTGTCAATTCCAGCTCTTCTTGACCTAAACCACTTCTCCTTTGCGCCTCTGTATTGATACCAACCCGGTATTTAGCCAACTACCAAAATATCGTTGACGAAGCTTCTGGACAACTCCCCTTTACTCCGTCTTTATCTTCACCTAAAATCATCTCCATATGCTTTGACATGTAGCCCCTAGTACCTAATGCCTAGCCATTATGTTTTCACGCATTTGGACCCCTTTGACCCATCTCTACGTGCATCGGCCTCGTCATTTGGCGCACTACATACACCAACTCGCCTCTTCATGATCCTTATTTTCTTTGTGCTTTCCGCTTAAGCCACTTAGCCTCACCCAGACTTACATAATTGCTCGGATCTCAGCTCCCTCCCCTAGTCCTGGTACATTGCTGTCGACCGCTGCGTCCTCTAAGCCCCATGCATATCCAAAGACCAAAAATTATATCGAGCATAAGGTTCATACACTTAACTCACGTTGGTCAAAACTATGCATGATGCAATGCAATATAAACTCTCATAGTTCCCAAGCCATGAACCAACCTCAACGCAAGTCAACTCAACTCACCCCGATCTTTGGCCGCAACCACTGGTCTAACCACTCTTTCCACGCCGGTCGGACCGACCCAATCAGATCGCCAACCACTAGCCGGTCTAATCGGCCATCTGGTGTGACCGTATTTTAATGTCGATCACAACGGCCAACTCACCCCGGTCCGATCGGACGCAACCAACACCAAAATCCACTATCTGAAAAAACAGCTGCTAACTAGAAATCGGTCATACCGTCCACCCAACATCCGGTCACACCGGACTACCTGTCATACCTCCTTTCCCAGGCCGGTCTGACTACTTCCTCCCAGCGGTCTAACCGAGAATACTAACAATAAATTTGATTTTTTTAAAACTATTATAAAAATACAAAAGCAACTCAATCAAAATATCAATTATTTATCATACACATGAAATAGACCCACCACATGGTCTCTTAAGGAGCTTGGAACCACAACAGCCAAGCCAACATCCACGTACGTACCAGAACAAATTAAGCGCCAATAGCCCCGCACACATTCGACTACAATCACTACTCAATCATAACGTACGTGCTTCAACTTACTGCACCGGTTTGCTTGCAACTGCAAGCTTTCTTTTCATCTTCTCAATGCAATGACGCTCAAGCCTCTTGCGTGTTCTCGAAAAATATATATGAAAAACTGCACCAATTTGCTCGCAGCTAGCTAGCATGCATTAAATTAGTTGGCCAAGAGGCAACTGTGCTACATGCCATCCGAAACCTTGGCCGATCCGCCCCACTGCTCTATCCTAGAGTGCGCCTCGCTTGCCTGCTCATACATTCAAAATTCGGATCATAAATGTCACCAGGAGAAATTAAGAAATTGAAATTTCTGCGTCAAGAGTCTAAGATTAAGCTAGCAGTAGTCACCTCCTTGTTCCAGTTTGTGCGCAGTGTGATTGCAACCAGGATTATGGTCTGCAAGCCTACCCCTGTGAGCATGCCACCCCACATTCCCTGATGCATTGCATGAACCAATGCAGATTAAGGATCAAGTGACAATTACAGGCAAAAGACGAACGAGTTTGCGAGTGGAAGCGATGATGTATGCATTCTACCTGAACACCGCGGTGCAACGGAAAGGCGATTATATATCCCACTGGAATGCCAATCCCGTAGTAGCACCCCAGATTGATGTAAGCCACCAGCCACTGCCATCCAGCACCAACAGCCACACCTGCACATACACTTAGCAGTGAGCTAGCAAGCACTGGGATGTGGTGCAAGTGTTCAGTTGTGGGAGACTGAAATTTCTGAAGACAGTAGGCATGCATGCATGTACTGAACGGGTCAGAGATTAGTAACCTGACAAGACGGGCTGGATGCTGTTGAGGAGGAGGGAGAAAGAGAAGACGACGCCGAGGCTGGCGACGGCCCTGACGACCTCGGGGCTCTCGGTGAAGGGCACGCCGTAGACGTCCCGGAGAAGAAGGACGGCGATGAAGAAGGCGAGGCCGATGGTGACGGAGGACATGAGCACCACCAGGATGGAGAACTTGGCCGCCCTCGGCCTCCCCGCGCCCAGCTCGTTCGACACCCTCACACTGGTCGATGATCCATTATTAACACATCGATGGATCGATTAAACCAACAGCAGTTCCGTTCGTCAGAGTATGTATGCAGTACGCCATATATCCATGCATCACTGGCAGTGGCAATGAATTAAATGCACGTCAATTTGATTTGCATATGTTACCTTATGGCCGCATTGAATCCGAAGAACACCATGATCTGCCACCCGAACAGGTTAGTACTGCAATATGCAATGCCGAACAGGTTATACTTACTACTGAAATGGTCAATGCAGAACGACAAGCATACTACTCTGGCCAGTAGCGACCGCTCACCAGATGGAAACTGCAGCAACGGCGACCTGAGCATTCGGCAGGTTGCCCACAATGACAATCAGGAACATGTAGAACCAAAACTCGAGGCTGCGTCATAAACATGCATGGCAAAATGACCCTTTGTTAGAACAATGCTCCATCCATCCAGCCAGCCACACGCGCGCGCGCGCACACACAGATATATATAAAACTACTAACCAGTACGTAGGTGTAAAATACTCAAAAAAGTTACTGACATTTCTGAATAAAGTTATCATCGATTCTGAATAAAATTATTGCCAAACACTCACAGTGTCAGAAAGTTATCATCGGTTTTGCATGAAGTTACTACTGTTGGAAATAATCTTGTTTCCTTTGTTGCTTAGACGAGTTGAGTCCGTATACATGTACGAATCCATGTGGTTGTATAAGACGGATTCGTCTCTGTGTCTTAGTTGTCTCTGTCTTAGTTAATGTACTGAGTATATAAGCAGAGGGAGGTAGACTTGTAAAGAAGTAAGTCGAGAAGAAAAGGCCAACGAGAGCGATTAGAAGAAATCGAGAAAGAGCGATCGGATGTGATCTAGAGGTGAAGAAGAAATACAAAAAAACGGAGTGCTTTTGTGTCCCGGAATATCGACTTGTTTTCGTGTTGTTGCAGAGTGGTCGTGGTCATTGACGGAGGTGTTTGCAGTCGAAGTCTACGGGCTCGTACGCAGCAGAAGGCGTGGACGTTATGCGTACGAGCTGGAAGGTGTGGTCATTACGAGGACATGCTGATCCTAACATCAAGGAATGAGTGATCGTAAAGAGCGGTCATAAATGATTTACAACTAAAGAATGTACGAGTACCGTAGTGGTCATAACTACCAGAGAGTGATCGTAACCATCAACGTCGTTGTAACCAGCTAAGTGGTCGTAACCATCAGCGTGGTCGTAATCAACTGGGCCAACAACCATCGGTAGTAAGTGAGGTTACTGCCCCCACATCACGCCCACAATCCATCAGCGCTACCCCTCACGCCAAAAATATATCCATCGGCGTCGCCCCAATGCTCCCTGCTTCGCCCCACCCCCATACTCCACCGCTCCACGCCGCTCTGCCCCCCTCCGCTCCTGCTCTGCCCCATGCTCCTTCCCCTACCGCTCCGCCCTCCTCCGCTCCCACTTCGCCCCCGTGCCGCCGCTCCTTCCCCTTTGCCTCCACATCGCCGCTCCTCCCTCCTCCAGCTCGACGTCGCCCATGATCCACTACGCCGGCACAATACATCCATGCCTCCACGAACACAAGGTATGTGATGTTGTCCCCCATCTTCATGAATTTAGTTGATTGTGGAAAATAAGCTTGACCATGGGACTTCGATCACGGTGCGTCAACCACGGTAGTTATACCACGGCTCTTCGACCACGGAACTTTGACCACGGTGCGTTGACCACGGGACATCGACCACGGCGGCTCGATCATGGCACTTCGACCGCTTCTCCAACCACGGCCCTTCGACCGCATCTCGACCACGACCCCTCGACCGCATCTCGACCATGGCACTTCGGCCACTTCTCGACCACGACACTTCGACCGCTTCTCGACCATGGCATTTCGACCGCTTCTCGACCACAGTGACCATGCCGCCTCGACCATGGTCCTTCGACCGCTTTCCCGACCATGGTCCTTCGACCACTTCTTCGACTATGGCCCTTCGACCGCTTCTCGACCACGGGACTTCAACCTCTTCTTCGACCACGGCACTTCGACCGCTTCTTCGACCACATCACTTCGATCGCTTCTTGACCATGGTCTGCATCTCGACCACGGCACTTCGACCGCTTCTCGACCACGACACTTCGACCGCTTCTTGACCACGGCACTTCGACCGCTTCTCAACCACGACACTTCGACTGCTTCTCAACCATGGTGCATCGATCACGACTCCTCGACCATGGTCCTTCGACCGCTTCTCCGACCACAGCCCATCAACCGCTTCTCTGACCACGGCCCTTCGAATGCTTCTCCAACCACGACCCTTTGACCACTTCTCGACCACAACACTTCGACCGCTTCTCAACCATGATACTTCGATCGCTTCTCTGACCACGATGCATCGACCATGGCTCCTCGACCACAGGACTTGGACCACGGCGCTTTGACCCTGGCACTTCAATCACTTCTCCGACCATGGCCCTTCAACTGCTTCTCGCCCGCGGTCCTTCGACCATGGCGCGTCAACCATAGGACTTCAACCATGGCTCCTCGACCATGGAACTTGGACCACGGCGCTTTGACCGCTTCTTCAACCATGGTTCTTCGACCACTTCTCGACCATAGCACGTCGACCGCTTCTCCAACATCAGTCCTCCGACCACGGGACTTCGAACGAGTCGTGTCAACCATAGGACTTCGACCACGGCGCCTCGATCATGGTCCTTCAACCGCTGCTTTGACCACGGCACTTCGACTACTTCTTCGACCACGGAGTGTCGACCGCTTCTCCAACCATGGTTCCTCGACCATGGCACTTCAATCGCTTCTCCGACCACAGTCCTTCGACAACATCGCATTGACCATGGGACTTCCATGATAGCGCCTCGACCGCTTCTTGACCACGGGACTTCGACCACGGCGCCTCGACCATAGTCCTTCGACCACTTCTTCAACCACGGCGTGTCAACCGCTTCTCCGACCATAGCGCATCGACCATGGGACTTTGACCATGTCGCCTTAACCACAGGACTTCCAGGACGATGCCTCAACTACATCTCGACCATGGCCCTTCGATCGCTTCTCCGAGCACGACACTTCAACCGCTTCTCCAACCACGACCCTTCGATCGCTTCTTTGACCACGGGTCTTCGACCGCTTCTCAACCACAACACTTTGATCGCTTCTCCGACCATGGTCCTTCGACCATGGTGCATCGATCACTTTTCTGACCACAGTCCTTCGACCACGATGCGTCGATGGGACTTCGACCATGTCGCCTCGACCATGAGACTTCCATGACAGCGCCTCGATCGCTTCTCAACCACGGTCCTTCGACCACGACGCCTCAACCACAGTCTTTCGACCCTGGCACTTCGACCGCTTCTCCGACCAAGGTCCTTCAACCATGGCATGTCGACCGCGGTGCGTCGACCACGGCACTTCGACCACTTCTCGACCACAGAACTTCGACCGCCACTCCACCCACGGCTTCTCGACCACGCCACTCGACTACAACTCTGACCACGGCTTCTCGACCACACCACTTCGACCGCTTCTCCGGTAGTGCTGCTCAGACAAAGCGGTACTACTAGTCTTCGAGCACCGACCAGGTACTGTAGCTTACGAGTACCAACTGCGACTGCTATGACCGGTTCACTGTGTGCATGACCAGTTCACTGTATCTATGGCTGGTTCACTGTAGCTGTGACCAATTTACTGACTCCAACGTCTTCGACTACACAGTACTGAAACACACGAGTACTTGACACACGGTTACATAGTACTTCGACCACGATGCTTCGACCACGGCGCTTCGACTGCAACTAGATAGGCGTTTGCGCAGGGGGCCAAATGGGGAATTTTGCGAGAGGGGGACAAAAGGGTAATTTCTCTGCCATGGCCCCAAAAATGACCACGCTTCGCCAGGGGTCTAGTCCCTTGATCTCTGGTCTAGTATACCTATCCTATTCATTCAAAAACATGATAGAATTTCTTGACTGTCTGTCATAAGGTGTGCCTGACTGTATGACTCATGATAAATTTAGTCATGAGGTATGGAGCAAAATTTCATTTTATTTCCAGACATATAATCAATACTTTTGACGTAGATTCCACGTGCATGCTTACTAGTGTGTGTGTATAAAAAAATAGTTCTATACTCCTGGAAGTACGTACTCCCACTTCTAATATACTCATTTAATGGTGGTGTTATATTTCTTTATCTATTTAACCATACTCTAATAATGATTATAAGATACTCTAAAGTGAGTTGCACGAAAAATTTCATTAAAATTCACTTTTTACAGTATAATTTATGTATGTACTCTTTTTATAGATGGAAAAGTGTATATGGCAAAAAAAATAAAGACGTCTGATTAAAAATTTTCAATTAAGTCATATTAGAGTATTTTAGAATTAGTATTTAAGTACATCAAAAATGATAAAGATGTATAAAATATTCATTTATATGGTATATTATAAGTGAGAGTATGTACTTGTAAGAGTTAAGAAAAGGCTTCGTGTGTGTGTGTGTATATATATATATATATATATATATATATATATATATATATATATATATATATATATATATATATATATATATATGTGTGTGTGTGTGTGTGTGTGTGTGTGTGTGTATGCAGAAACAAAAACACTGGCCCAATTAAGTGTACCAGAGCATGATGGCTGAGCCGAGGGAGAGGCGGGCGAAGCTGAAGAGCTCGGTGAAGGCGAGCCAGTCGAAGCCGTTCCAGGCGCCGGGGCAGTAGCCCATGACGATGTAGGCGAGCTGGCCCAGCACGACGAAAAACCACGACACATTGAGCGCGATGGCCAGGCCGACGAGGCCCATCTGCAGCGGTCCGATGAGGAGCCAGGTGAGCACGACGTGGAACACGAGCGCCGCCGCGGACACCACCGCCATGGCCATGACCTTGCTCTGCGCCTGCAGGAACTTCTGGATAGGGAAGTTGAGGGCGTAGGCGAAGATCTGGGGGATCATGTAGAGGGAGAACCTGCCGGCGAGGACGGCGATCTGGTCGTCCTGGTGGAAGAAGCGCAGGATGGGCGTGGCGAAGAAGTAGAGCGGGAGCATGCAGACGCTCATGGCGGTCAGTATGAGCCACGAGCGCTGCAGGTAGACGCCGAGCATGTGCAGCTGCTTCGCGCCGTAGGCTTGCCCGCACAGTGTCTCCAGCGCACTCCCCATCCCATACTACGTACACACATCAACATGCATGCAAGGCAACACGCACAAGATGAGTAAGCTATTAGTGACTTCAATCAATCTCTTTTGTCATCCTGAATATATGCATGGCTTCTGTTCATGTTTTTGCAGGACTCCTGTACGTACGTCGTGTTTACGTACCATATCACGTGTGACATAATACTCTAGCTTCTTGAGTTCTTGTCATGTTGCCTGATTACTTTCGCTGGGAAATCCACGTGTGCTGCTGTTGGCTGCCAAGAGCTAAATAAAGCCCGAGCACAGATTGGACTTATGTCAGGCTTTTCGCCAGAGAGTACTAGTACTCTGCTGTACAACCTCACGTGTCACGAAAAGAGTCCACATGGTTATCTGCAGAAGGCCCTTGAATCAATTCGTGGTTCGTTTTACGTACCTACTCCTTGGTCAAGCATTTGGAGTTTGTTTAGACTAAAAAGGCACGAGATGTATCCTGTCGATCTGCGCAATCGGTCACTTCTTGTGACATGTGATCATTGGTCGATATCTGTAGCTAGGCAAGAGTAGTACTACACGGCACGGCCCCCACCAATTCGTGAAGATAAGGTGTAGTGCAGCAGCTAGACAGGTCAACAATAACTTTTATTTTGAAAAAGAAAATCTGGAAGTATAATAAGAGGCTATTAGTAGGCTGTATGCTGAGGTGGGGGAGAGAGAGGAGGAGAGAGAAGAGAGGTGGGCTGTAAGTTTACAGCCAGCTGAAGCACAAGAACCAAGAAATTTTGTGAGAGAAAGGGGTGGGTTATACAGCCTTCAGCTGACTGTAAATTACTATATGAATGAGCTGATAAGTGAGTTGTAAGTGTCTATACAGCCAGCTGAAGGCTATATTATTAGCCTTGCTCTAAGATGACTAGAACTGAGATACGCAGGGTGAAATCATTCTGGGATGAAGCCGACAAACGCAAGTGGGTCAGCAATAACTTTTATTTCGAAAAAGAAAATCTGGAACTGCTAAGACAACTAGAACTGAGATACGCAGGGTGAAACCATTCAAGGATAAAGACGACAAACGCGAGTGGATGGAATCATATTCTAAGATGGTGATGGCAAACGCAAGCGATGAAGACGGCAAGTGAAACTAGTTTTCTACCGCAGCTGTAACTATCGAGGTTAGTAAAACTATTGGTTAACTTGATCAAGGCCGACCAACTTGGTCGTCGATTGATGGATGATGAGGCAATGTATTGCCTCATCCTACAAATTCCAGTTTTTTTAATAGTACAACTGGTCATATAATAAATATAATTATATTTTTGACAATGGAGATATATGTTACAGTGTCTAGCTATCTGTGCATTTATGCAGGGTCACGTTGTTAGGACTGTAGCTGAGTACTCCAAGTTCACTTCCAGTGTGTTGCTACCAGCTGGCTACTACTCCATTCTCTTCACTGTGAGCGTGTCTTTCGCATTTCGGTCTTTCACTGTCGTCGTCGTGTATACGAACATGACTTCCTCATGGATTTTTTAGGCTCGATTACCACTTTTGAAGAGATTGACATTTTTCTACTCAAATATCATGAAGAACATCTTTATTAACTTTATACACGGTTATTTCTAGCTACTTCCTTGATGGAAAAGAATATGAATGCTTGGTCCAGTTGTCACCACACCATGGTACACTTTTGTCGATAATACTGTCTTCTTGAATCACCAACTGGACCCAATTATTTTTTTCTTTTATGCCAAACGGTATGCTTGTGTATTGCGTAAGCTGTATATTTGATTTACAATTACAGAGACGTTAATTACTACTCCAGCTGGTTGACTTCACGGAAGTAGATCCGATGCACTTCATGGCATCTGAAGGCTAGCTAGCTGCTAGTTTAATTTCTACTCGTATCAGATCGATGCTAGTGGTAGCAGTAGTTAAAAAAATAAAAAGAGGGACTAATTTGAGATGCTAGTTGATATGATCGATGGATAATTCTTTTGTTGATCAGCTCCATTAATAAGCTGAAGTATGCGTGAAAACTAGCCAGCTGAAAGTATAGAACTGTAGCATACGAGCTGAGAGATATTTTTAGGCCTCGCTTATTTTAATTTAAGTTTTTGACTTATTTTTTTATTATTTCTAAAATTTGAGCTTCTAGCTTGAACTTTTTTTTAGTTTTTTGCTGGTTCTTTTTTTCATATTTATTTGCATTGTCCTTAATGAATTAACCTATTTTTTCTATTTTTATTTTTTTAAATTTAGTTATATCAAATAAACCATAATTAACTATAATATAATTTTAGCTAGCTACAATACAATTTCCCAATCAAGCGACACATTGATGTGGAGCTGAGCCAGCTGCATACTTATGCCAGACCAAATACTCCTAAGATAGTAAAAAAGGACAATATATAAGCCATTATTGATCAGTGATCACATGTATTCGTAAACTTAACGCCATCGATGGTAAACTTGCACCGTGAAAAATGGTCCACTATTAAGCAGTAAAAGTATACCAGTAGCACATGCATGATCGATCGAGCTGGCTAGCTAGCATGTATTGGTATATGAATGGTACTACTTACCATGATCCCGAAGGCGAGCCCGGCGATGACCGAGTTCTCGGTGGAGACGGCGTCGAGGTCGAGCGTGGTGAGGTGGCCGGCGAAGACCTGCGTGACAGCGCCGAGCGAGTACTGCGCGAGCGACGTGAAGATGGCCGGCCCCGCCAGGTACCACAGCCTCCGGTTCTCCGCCGCCGCGTGCCGCAGGAACGCCGCCACGCTCCGGATCTCCTCCAGGTCCTCCCCCTTCCCGTTCCCGCCGGCCACCAGCGCCTCCCTCAGCTCGTCGCCTCCCCTGCTACCACTCACCGCCATCTCTCTCTCCCTGTGTGTGTGCGCGCGCGCGGGTTGACCTGATCTCGAGCGAGCGAGCTAGCTCGATGGATTGCACCGATTAGATGAATGATCGAGATATAAATAGCCGGCGGGTGTGATTGGAGAGAATAAATAGTAGCTAGCACTAAACTAATAGTGTCACGAGCTCAACGTGGCACTTAATAATAGAGACCATTATTCTGTATGCTATACTGCGCGCCGAGTAAATAGGTGGATTCTTTTTTATTTAATGTATTATGGTTTAAATATTTAACTTATATATATTCGTGAGAATTAGTACGAATGAAAAAATAGTTGCATATAATTTTAATCGATATAACTGAACTCAGTTTATTTGTTTACTATAATCTTTCTATTGACATTACTTTAAAATAAATATTATTTAAAAATTAGCTACTGTAAATAATATAAATATAAGTCCACTAAAAATCATAAAAACTCAGTCTATATAGTACTAGCTACATACAGTAGGATCGATCGAAGATGTGGTCGTCCGGAAGCGTGGGTCGCGCCTCGCCTCGCCTCGCCTCGCGCGCGGTTGTTCGATCGATATCCCATCGGAGCCCGGGCGGTCGCCATCCGGGCTTTATTGGAGGAAAAACGGCGTGACGTACGGAACGAGCGCCGCGCTCGTCGTCTACCGGCTCAACGATGGCGTACCACGGAATCGAATGGTATTTTAAGTTTGTAACAGTCGCGCTCTTGCCTTCTTGACCTTTAATTTCAGTCTTCAAAAAATCTGTTAATTTCTTCTGTTAATTGTTAGTGATCGATAACAACCCAAATTTAAGTTTGGTTTAAATTTTACTGTATCTTAATCCCAATTGAACATTGACCCTATTTAGCATATCTTCCAACCATTCAAGCCTTCATTTCTTTGTAGGGCTGTAAAAAAAGCTCGAAACTCGCGAGCTACTCGAGTTCGGCTCGTTCTAGGCTCGGTTCGAGCTTTAAACGAGCCGAACTCGAACTTGATCTCGAGCTCGCGAGCTTCACCGAGCCGAGCTCGAATAGTTCGCGAGCCCCGATTCGAGCTCAAATAGTAATATATATTAATTCTTACCGAGCTTACTCGAGCCGAACTCGAGCTCGAGCTTTTCTTATTGTTAAACATTAGTGTATATTTGAATTATTTTGACTGTTATCGAGCTTACTAGAGCCGAGCTCGAGCTTAAAAATTTTTTATTATTGAAAAATAATGCATAATAAATTATTTTAATTGTTACCGAGCTTCCACGAGCCGAGCTCGAGCCTACTCGAGCTTAGGCCGAGCCGAGCTCGAGCCCAGGTCTAGGCTCGGACCTCAACTCGAGCTCGGCTCGAGCTCGACTCGAGCTTCTACTGAGCTCGAGCCTGGAAGGCCAAGCTCGCTCGAGCTCGGCTCGTTTACAGCCCTATTTCTTTGCCATACCACCTTCCCAGCCATGACATAAACCACCAAGCTATCAGCACTATTCATCATCCGACAAATATCACCGCTAGCTTCCACCACCTTCCACGCCAGATAACGCTGCAATGTCCTGTCAACTCGTCATACATCCCGTCTGCAGAGCCATTGACATCGCCTATCAATAGCCCTAACCACTGTCGGACAAGCCAAATCCGAGTTCGCCACTGTTGCCTCACTTTCCTCTCGTGGCCGACCTGACAGTGCCTAAGATTTTGACCACTGTGTTGCGTCACCCGAGAAGGTACTCAAGTCCATGATGCCAATCCATGTACCGCTCACCTCGTCGCCACAACTGCGCTTTCCCGAACCATCACCCGCTTCTTCTACCATGGCCACGTGCCGATGCCCGAGTGGTGCTCTCCTTGCTCCGAACCGCCTTTCTTCCACTATAAAAGCCCATGAGCTCACTCCATAGAAAACATAGGCGTCCTAGAAACCCCCACACCCCCTTCAATTTCACTCATCAATCGTCGCGTTATCGTCGTCTCCGAAAGGCCTCCAAGTATGCCTAGCCTCAATTCATCTCATTCGATTCTTTGCTTTTCAATAGTTTGCTTCTGTGGCTTCTTTATGCCCCTAGTAACACCACCAAAGACTCGGCATAAACTTCCTTGTCCCCTAGCTCACTGGCACCTAGGTCCATTGTTTGGCCGCACCCCTCTACCGTCAGCAGCCCACCTCCGACCACCACCACCCAAGATGATGCCACCTGAGCCACCTTGTAGATGATTAAGCTACAACCAATTTGGCCGAAGAATCCTCTCGTAGCTCTTGTGCTGTTCAAAAGCCCTGACAGCTCCTTGCCTCGCCGCCGGCCATTGTTTATGTTTTAGCCGCCCCTGACCCCAAAAATGGATCCTTTGAAGCTCCTAGAACCCAAACATGGTCTCAGAACTCATTGCAAACCGCCGCAGCCCTGCCAATCACCGCCGCTCGCTTGCTTTATTTTCGGTCACCACAGTGAACGGATGAGGAAGATGAACAGTGTCTAGGTTTTGGGCCGAACAGTAAAAGGACGGGGCTGGTTCATTCACTGTGCATTACTATTCACTCAGATCCAGCACTATAGCATACCAACTCGTTAACAGATTGTAGAAATCCGACACTGTAGCAATCGAATCCGAAATGAATAGTAAAAAACCCGTTATCGTTCATCCACACCCAGATATATGAAATATACCCATTATATCTATTTTGAGCCCGTCTATCCTATTCTCAGCTCTATTTTCCCTTGTCAGACCCCGATAGAAACCTAGTAAGCCCAGATGTCATTCCAAACCCACGTCTAGCACTATTTCAACCATTACTATTTAACGAAACCTAAACACACACACACACACACACACACACACACACACACACACACACACACACACACACACACACATATATATATATATATATATATATATATATTGATCATCTTGAGCCCGTCTATACCATTCCCATCTCCATTCTGCCATCCTAAGCTCCAATAAAACTCAAACCCATCGAGATGACATTTCGACTCTAAACCCAATTACGTCCATACCCGTAGCCATTCACAGAAATCTATACAACACATATATACTTCTTTGACCATCTAGAACCCCATCTAACCTAATTCCAACTCTGTCCAACCAAACCAAACACCGCCTAAACTCTTAACCACCCAAACCTATTTTCTTTGTGTCTTTTAGTTATTTTATTGTATTTTGTTCCTAGCATACATTCTGCAAAGCAACAATTTATTTGCATTTATTTTCTACGCTAGTATTCGGACCACACGAGTTGGTCAACAGAAGAACTACAAGAGCAGTCTAACCAGAATACTACAGTGAAATAATCAGAGACTACGGACAAGGAGGTAAGTCACATGTTTTTAATCATATTGAACCTACATTCTTTTAATTATTTATAGCATTTTCATTATGTTATTTACGCACAATGGCGGAGGAAGGAATTAAATTGAGGTGTGGCGAGATGCCGAACTAGAGAATATAGCTACTTAGGTAGCATAAGATTTAAAACTATTGTTGCTTTGTGTACTTGTAAAATTTAATGATTTTCGTTCATCAAGCATGAAATATACAAACAAAAATATATAAATAGTATACATAAGAAATCTAACATTAAAGAAGAATACTAAAAAGGTGCAAGTGAAATCAAGAGACAAACCGAGTGACAATGAAGCTTTAGTTGCGTCTAGGAGATCTAGGTAATTGCACTTTCCTATCTTTCTTCTTTTGGAATGCTTTCTTAATTTTTCCGAGATCAATCCCTTTAAATATCTCTCGCTCAATGTAGCACACCATTAAGTCATTAAGCCAAGCATCAGACATCTTGTTGCGTAATTCAGTTTTGATAATCTTCATTGCTGAAAATGCCCTTTCAACTGATGCTGTCGCCACCGGTAGTAGCAATGCCAACTCAATTAGACGATAAACCAATGGAAATACAGTATGCCTGTCAAGTTCAACCATTTTTGCTGCTAGGCTTGCAAGATCATGCCAATTTCTAAATGCCTCGAGTCTTCTCACATGAATAATAAATAATTCAAGTTGATCTTTTATATCATTCTGATTAGAATAGGAGAAATCATCACAATATATCTCTGTAAGCCGAGCAAGCTTGTCCACATCAAATTTAGAGAAGGAGTCTCTTGGGTCAAGACAAGAAAAGCAAACCAACAATTCTGAAGATACCTCATTGAACCGATGATCAAACTCAGTGGTAATAGCATCTATAGCAGCATAGAAGGTATCAACCCGAAAGTGATGATCTTGAGTGATGTTGTTCCGCCCCCCTTTTCTTGATCTACCCCACCTTGGTACTGCATCATTCATATTTGGTACTGGAATATCATTTTCATTACAAAATTTTGTGACTTCTTCGAATAGTGGCTCCCAACCATTGTTCCTCAAATTTATCAAACGTGTTTTCACATCAATAACCAAAGACATTGCCTAAACAACATTTTGATCCTTTCTTTGCAGGATAAGAGATAGATCATTTGTGATGCGTAGGATTTTCAACATCATCTTCATGATGAACACAAAGCTAAAAGACTCCATAATTTCCACTAATCCTCCTGCCCTACATGGATTACGCACCTCTTGATGAACAATTTCTAGAACTTCAATGACTGAATCCCACATTGACTCGATACGAAGTAAAGTCCTGTAATGAGAACCCCATCTTGTATCTCCAGGTCTAGCCAAAGATGTTGCCTGATGCTTCCCCCTTCCTGAGTAAATCTGCCCACTGTTCAATTTATCCAAAAGAATCCTGCGCTGCTTATCTAGCAATAAATCCTTCCTCTTGCAAGATGAAGTAGTGGTGTTGACAATCAAGGCAACATATTCAAAGAAATCCTCAATAGATGAGCAACATCTTGAGACAGAAACAACTACCAATTGCAACTGATGTGCAAAGCAATGTATATAGAAAGCATACGGGTTCTCATCACGAATCAACTTTTGAAGGCCATTAAATTCTCCTCTCATATTAGAAGCCCCATCATACCCTTGTCCTCGTAGGTTTCCAATATATAGCCCATGATCACCAAGTAATTCAAACAATGCTGCCTTTAATGCTTCTGAGGTTGTCTCCTTAACATGTTTGATGCCTAAAAATCTTTCAATTACTTTTCCTTTTTTGTTCACAAACCTACAACACAAATGATAGTTTGATAGTTAGTTAATTAGATCATTGGTAAAGTTGTCAATAAAAATATGATGACCAATTAATCTTAGATAATTAATCACTTACCTCACAACCACGGCCATTTGTTCTTTTACAGATATATCACGAGATTCATCAATAAGAACAGAGAAGAGACAACCTGACATCTCTTCCTTTATTGCTTTGGTGACCTCCGTCGCACAACATTCTGCAAGTTCTTTTTGAATTGTTGGAGAAGTCATCTGGGCATTTTTAGGACATGCCTCATCAAATGCAAGCTTCACTTGTTCATTTCTTTCTTTGTACCATTCAAGAAACTCGCGAAAATTTCCCCTATTTAAAGAGGTAAATGACTCATCGTGTCCACGAAATGGTTCACCTTGCAATGTGAGCCAACTCACAATACCCAAAGATGTATCTAGACGAGTTTCATACTTGATTTGTGCATCTTTTGTATAGTTTGCAACCTTATGCTTCACACTGGTTCTTTGATTATCAAAATCTTCATATGCTGTCCTACATTGATTATGGATTATTCCATCATGTTTCGGAAGTGCCAAGTATGCATTTTTCCAAGTGCCAAACCCCAATGTTGTAAAGGCATCATAACCAAATTTGTCATCCATGCGATCTTGCTTAAAAAGATAACAATAGAAACAATAAGCCTTATTCTTTTCCACACTGTATTCAAGCCAAGGATGCTTCTTGAACCAATTTTCCTGAAAGCGTCTATTTTCACTTGTTTTAGGGAAATTATAACCAGTTGGTTGAGTTGGTCCCTTTGCTATGTAAGCCCTCCTAACATCACTTCTAATGTCCACATGAAATTGATCAATTGGTATACGAAGTCCCGGATCAGTGATAATGTGATCTGGGTTGAACTGAGTTATAATACCTTCAGGTCGTGCATCGGATTCCACCATCTCGGCTTCCATATGATTTTCAATCTCTTCTTCTGATAGTATGGTTGCCTCGCCCCTGTCATTTTCCATCTCCTCTTCAATTGCATCCACGGCCCGTTCAAACTCATCATCTGAGTCATAGCCATCTGCCTCTTCTCCTTGGTCTTCAACATATGGAACATTTGCCGCTGCAGCTTCACGGGTACAAAAATTGGAGGTGCCGCCACTAGTCCAAAAGCTCCTCAAATCTGCAAGCAAGTGAATTAGGAGTTGAAATTCCAATTATTTTTATGTATCAAATTTGCCATCTATATCTATATAAGATTATAGTACAGTATGTACCTTTTGTTTTGAGCTTTTTGGCATTGTCGTTGCCTTTTCCTTTTGGATCCATGTTTAGTTAATTATGTGCTTCATAAATTAATTAACCAAAAAATCAAACAAGTTATTAATTAATCACCCAACAAATACAATAAATAATATAGAATAAAC